>CM067219.1:133090982-133171729 GCA_034190945.1 Octodonta nipae | reverse complement strand
TTTTAGTGTCTATAGCTTGCACTAAACATTTTTTTGGTGAAATAAAGCTAAAATCCTGGTCTTAATACGGGGAGCCAAATTATAGAAAGTTGACTAAATATTTGTATAAAAAATCAAAGGCATCATGAAGCAGATCAAATAAAAGGATAGTTTGTGAAAAAGTGTAAATTTTCATAAATTAAGATGGTCTGTTTTAGAGATATTAAGAAAATGTAAGAATATCCACTCATTCACTGCTTGTCTGAAACTGAAAAATTAGAAGACAAAAAAAATTGTTCAAGTGCGAGTTGGACTCGCATACTAAAGGTTCCGTACCACCTTCTAGATTTTAAGCGTTTTAAATTTATAAAAAATATACATTTTATCTGCTTCAGGATTCGCTTGATTTTTATAAGAATACATATGTATTTAATTTTCTAATTTGGCCCCCAAAAATTAACATTAGAGTTTTACTTTACTAATAAACTTTCAGGGAAGCCTTTTATAATCTACTGCCTGAGTTTTGAGGCTCTGTAAATTGGAAGATATAGGACAAATTAGGTCAAGTTTTAAATTATAGATTATTAAATCTGTTATTCAGATTATTTAAAAATACAAATAAAATATATTTTTCAAAATTTAAATAGTGTAGTGTCCAGTGGGAATTAAGTCGATGTTTAATATTTTTGTTAATATCTTTGAAACAAATGATTTAAAAATATGATATATTTGTAATTCACATAATGAACCTTTTATCTGATATATTTATTTTCTATTTAATTGTAAAATTGGTCCCTAAAATTACTATGGGGTTTTCTAATAATTTTTCTTATAAATTTCAAGTGAGCCCCAGTACCCCTAATTATTTTTAAAATTTTAGGTAGTATGGTTTCGAAAATAAAGCGAGAAATGAGAATTGTTTATATCTTTATGTTAACATCTTGTAAACAATTAATTTTAAAAATAATGAAAAATATATATTTGTATTCCTCATAATGAGCCCATTCATTTGATGTATTGCGTGATGCGTTAATTTTTTTAAATTTTCCGTTTAATTCTATAATTTGGCCCCCAATATTAATATTAGGGATTTCTTCATATTTTTCCTGTAAACAAAAAATTGGGTCTTATAGTTTGGGGAATAAAGAGGGGAATGGGTAATTTTTTTAATATGTTTTAAAGAATTCGTTTTAAAAGAATTAAAAAAATATATTTGTATTCGTCATAATGAGCCCTGTGATTTGATATATTACATGATCCATTAGAAACAAGTTTATTTTTTTATTTTTCATTTAATTCTGTCATTTGCCCCCAAAAATCAATATTAGGGGGTTCCTCCTTATTTTTCAGTGAAGTTCATGTGAAGGGCTACACGTCTATTTTTTCAAATTTTTGCGTCTTATAGTTTTGGTGATAAAAGGAGGAATGGGTTCATTTTTATATATTTTTGTTAATATCTTTTAAATAATTTATTTTAAAATATTAAAAAATTAATTTGTATTCGTCATAATGAGCCCTTTGTTTTAATATATTACTTGATCCGTTAGAAACAATTATAATTTTTTATTTTCCATTTAATTCTATAATTTGCCCTACAAAATTAAATATTAGGGGTCTCTCCTTATTTTTTCATTAAAGTTCAGGTATGGCTATATACCTTTTTTTAAAAATTGTAAGTTTTATGTTTCAGAGAGAGCGGGGGGTGGGAGGGATGAGTAATTTCTTTAATATTTTTGTTAATATCTTTTAATTAATTTATTTTAAAAATATGAAAAAATACCTGTTTTCGTCATAATGAGCCCTTTCATTTGATATATAACATGATGCGTTAGAAAAAATTTCAATTCTATATTTTCCATTTAATTCTGTAATTGGCCCCCCACAATTAAAAGTAGAGGTTTCTCCTTATTTTTCCAGTAAACTTCAGGTCAAACCCTATACCTCTAATGGTTTTCAAAACTTTACGTTTTATAGTTTCGGTGATAAGGGGGGGATTGGTAAATTTTGGTATATTTTCCTTAATATCTTTTTAACAATTTTTTTAAATATGAAAAAATATATTTATGTTTCTCAGAATGGGGCTTTTCATTTGATGTATTACATGATGTGTTTGAAAAAAATATATTTTTAAATTTTCATTTAATTCTATAATTTGCTTTCCAAAATTAATATTAATGGTTTCTTCTAATTTTTCTTGTAAAGTTAGGGCAACGTTCTATATTTCCTATTTTTGTTGAAAATTTTAGGCTCAGTAATTTCGGTGATCAGATTTGTTTTAGTTTTTCCCCCAGAAGTATACCGAAAATCAAAATTTTTTCTTTTACGATAAGTACTCCTGATCGGGTCACCAAACTATACATTGATACCAAATTTCAACCTCTTCCGTCCAGTAGTTTAGGAGAAAATTGCAGAAATCCAGAGTATTACGGAACCCTTAGTATGTGAGTCCAACTCCCACTTGACTAAATTATTAAATCTACATTTAGGTGGTCATGATCTTTATTATATCAATTTACGGGGCTAATAAAGCTTTCAGCAATAGTTTAACTGTTATGGCATCATACATTTTTCAAAATCAGTGATATTGGAATCAATGTATTAGCAATGATATAAGTTGGTAAAACTATTTCGCTGAGAGAAATATCTTAATATTTTGAGGTAATTGAGGTAGGCGAGTAGTGATCGTGTTAGAAATTGTTTTCACCGAACCACCGTTTATCAATGTTTACTTATGTTTACCAACAAATGGTCTACTTAATACACAATATACAAGAAATTGGATTGGTGATACGATAATAGATCGGGTATTTTCTCAAACACAATTGACATGTGCCTAATTTATGGAATATTTACAGCATGGAATTGAAGTACTCTTACACTCTGTGTAGTGTTACGTTTTGAGTTTCCTCTTAACTTAAGGTAAATTATTAACAATACTTTTCCGAAATATGCTGCTGTGGTGTTATCCGCAGTGTATGTTTGTATAAACTAAATTTCAGAATGATATTTGGGACAGTTAGTGTAAAACTCGTTACTTCGCGATAGTCACATTTGTTGAACATACAATTCTTTCGAATAGATAGCAAATTAAGTCTGTTTAATAAATATACCTTCAAATCAACATCCAGATTAGTTTTATTTAATCATCGTATAGCTATATTATATATCCCAAAAATCCGGTTACATACACAAAAAAAGTATAGATATAGTAAAAAAGTAACAAAAGATTTATAAATCATCCACTGTAGAACCATTACACACCATAGTCATAAGCATATCTGTAAATTATTAAGATACATTTACACAATGGACACTCCTCCTCAAAGTGTCTCAAGATCTGTTTGATGCAGTGCTTAATGTGGAGATTGCTTCCACCCCCTCCCACATTGCAATAGGGAGTCTCTGCGTATTCTATGATTAGTTAGAATTCTATTCAATTAACATCAGATTCTTTGTGGTAGTTTTTCAAAACCCCGTGGTTTCTATTTTAGACCCGGTCATAGAGACGTTGACCCTCTCGCCATGAAGGGGTCTACCAGTTCTAAACAGAGAGTAGTCTAGAACGCAGTCTGTTATTTTCTGGAAGGATTAAGCCTAATTAACGAGAATTTGGGGATTTTGAATTATTTTTCTTCATTGCCTCCGGCCTCTGAAGCTCTGGAGCCCTTCTATATCTATGAAAATGTAGCTACTTGGTTGATAGTGCCCGATATGAAGCGCTTTGTGGGCGATAGTGGAGTACAGTATTGAGCTGCTGAATTTCCAGGGTTAAGGATTTTAGCGTAGGGACTGAAGAATCCCATGTGGTACAACATAGTTTCTGAAGGACATTATTTCTAATACTGACGTTCGCAGAGAGGATAATTAAATGTTTTTTAGAAGCGCCGTTCCTGTCTATTGAGACTATAATTTCTTCTCTTTCTTGGTCAAATTATTATTTAGATCGATAGAAGTTTAGCGGCGTAGGTGCTATTCCAAGGTATATTAGTCATTGGTATTGGTATACTATTAGTCATTGGTAAGATTACTTTCTGTCACTTCAAGATCTCTGTCTTGAGGAGGATATTGGAAATCAGTCTAATATTCTCATTTTCGAGCTGTTGTTCTAGGTATGTCAGCTTTGTTGCGTTCCTTTTTGTGTTTTCAAAATTATCAATTAACTTTGTTGTCTTTAGACAAGGTATGTCTCGTATGAGTTTGCAGATGAATCCTTATCAAACTGTATTATAGACTACTGTGAGATCTATTAACACTGCTGGTGTTTTAGCTTTTTTGAAGTGTCAACTGCTTCTATGATTATCAATGATTTAGTGTGTCCTATATTACTTAGTACTTTCGTATTTTCAAAGTTAGTGTGGCGTGTTGCATTTTTTTTTCTTATACCATTCCCATGTTCATATTGTCTATTCTTAATCCTTCTGATAGCTTGTCCTACATATGTTGTGTTAACCGATATTTGTTAAAATCACAAGTATCGGCTCTGTTGATTCTTAATTTCATTGTAAATAAAGTAACGTAGGATATATATGTTACAGAGAAACTTTTTGAAATACTGAATGACAGAGCAAAACAGTACAGCCCAATTTACAAAATCAAAGCATTGAACACAGCCATCGTTGTCTTATTATGCCCTGAAGATATAGAGGTGAGGTGGTATCATTGTAAAGATTATTAAAATCATAAAGCAATTGATATTTTTAATTGACCTAATAGGTTTTCCGGGCTTATTGACAGTAGTCTATTGTCAAGTCTCGGGAAGGAGATTAATAAATCGCTTTTGAAATTGTCTGCCTTAGCAGCAGATCAAACGTCAGGAAGAAAATTTAATGGACCATCGTCAATAAGCCGAATAAACCTAATTTGTGAATATAATCCCAGTCATGACAATTTAAATTATTTACTGCTATTTTTAGATTGTGCTTTCGAGTATGAAGCACATTTCCAAAGGTAAAATATACGAAATGCTCCATCAGTGGCTGGGTACTGGATTGCTAACAAGTACTGGTAAGTTTTCAACATTTATGCGGCTTTAGTTATCATTAGAAATACCATTAGCATTAGCAAGAAAATTAATAATGAAAATTAAAAGGGTAGATCGGTGCAGATACAGCTATTGTAACTGTCAAGACCTTTTCACCAATAGATGTAGAAGAAATGCTTCGCAGACTAGAATGTTATTGGTTTGTGAACTACGAGCTTGATGCAACATAATAAAAAGTTGAAATCCACTGATCAGTTGGTATAATGTGCTTATGATTATTTGACAGTCTTATATTTTTAATTACATTTGTCTAGAATTATTTTGTTATTAGCTACAAAACTGCAGAAACAACTTATTTACTATTTATCTATATGCTAGATTTATATGTACGTAATTATAATTTGTGGTGTGCCTGTTTACATAGCAATTTATAAACAATTATTATTTTAATACTCTCTTCGAGGTGTCAACTTTTTGTACGCACGTCAACATTATTATAATTTAATTAAAAAATACTCATTATTGATGTAAATTACTTTTGAACTTAAAAAAATGTTTGCGTAATACTTATACAATTAATATGTTTCAAAAAAATCCTTTAATTACTTAGAAAATTACGATGTTAATCTGGATCTCTATAATATGATGACGAGGTTATATTGGAGTTGCATTATTACAAACAACTATTCAAATGATTATAGCATTAATATTCTGCAATTAAAGATGTTACCACATCTAAAATTAAATATAATATATAATACTTAGGACTTATTGTATCTTGATTCCATAAATAAATTGTCAAAAGATGAAAGTAGGATATTTTTTATTTTTCTCATAAAAGATGATACATTCATTTGATGATTCCAAAAACTCATTTTTAAACCTGCATATTTTCATTTTATAAAATGAAATTTTAGGAATAGATAAAAACGCCTATGGCGACTAAAATGTCTACCAACTTAAGTTATTAAAAATATCAAATGTGAAAACAATTTTAAATATTAAATATTGCTAATAATGTCAAAAACAATGTATCAAAAATGTTAATAAACAGCTAAAATGCATAAATGTTAAAATTTCTGAAACCCCTAAACCGCGAATAGAGAATAAATATTTAAAAAAAATAATAACCCAATTTGAGGACAATATAAATGGGAAATATATAAAAAATGTTAGCAAATGTCGAAAAAATTAATTAAACTACACTGAGATAATACAGAGAAAACATATTCGTGGAGATAAAATTTAGCCAATAGATAGTTGATAGATAGTGGACATAAAATTTCTGAAAATTCACATCTTAGGGAGGAAAATTGCGGGGGCTGAACTTTTTATAAAACGTCTGATTTTGTTGAAATTTTTTAGAAATGTTTTTGGTGACTAATTATTAAGATTAGCGTATATTTTTTGGTTAAACTACTTGCTAGAGGAAGTGAAATGGAGATAGCAAAGTTTATATGATTACATTCAGCTGTGTTTGTTGACCCCGTTAAGGTAATTGACAAACTTGTAACATACTCTCTTCGAGGTGTCATTCCTTTGTACGCAAGACAATATATATATTATATATAAATATAATATATATTGTTTCTGGTCGGGAACCTTCATCAGTTGCGCTTCCCACAATTGAATGTCCTCTCTATAAATATAATATATATTGTTTCTGGTCGGTCTTACATCTCGCGTCTTCAAACTTGTAACATGCTTGATATTACACAATGTAATCACATAATAACGTTTAGTATTATAGCAATACGATAGATGGCGCTGAACAATAACAAGAACACGTAGAGTTAATAATAGGTGTTAATTAACTGAAGATAAAATTTTAGGATGGAGTGGGATCTTCGGTTTGCGGCAAGGCAGAACCTATAACTAGTTATTTTTTAAAAACATTTAAATGTGTAAGCTCTAAAAGCTAGTATTAGCATAACATTTCACATTTGTTCTTCTTTCAGTAAGAACTTTAAGCAGTCATTTGAATTAAAATTGAATTGGAAAGTGTATCATTCCAACACATTTTTTTAGGTTCGAAATGGCAACAACGTCGGAAAATTCTCACACCTGCTTTCCATTTCTCTATATTGCAGGAATTCATAGACATTTTCAATAGAGAAACAAAAAATTTAGTTGAGGACCTGAAAAAAATGGGGAGCGAACCCATAGATGTGTTGAAGCCCATCACGGGTTTTACGTTAAATTCTATTGGAGGTAATGTTTCGTCTTTAAGAATATTTCTGGACAATCTATGTCATAACAAACTTTCGTTTGTTTATTTTTAATAAATGTTATTGCTTTTCAGAAACTTCATTGGGCGTTAAGATGAGTGAACAGTCGAATCTGTACGAATACAAAAACGCCATCCATGAACTTGGTAATATACTGGTTTACAGAATGCTCAGACCTTGGCTTAGGATCCCTTTCATCTATAAAATGTCACACATTTCAAAAGAAACGGATGAAACTGTCAAAGTTTTACATGAGTTCTCTACTAATGTCATTAGACAAAGGCAAAAGTACTTTGAAAAATTTGAAATTTCTTATTCACAAAAGAAACGGATGGCTCTATTGGATTTACTTTTGAAGGCTAAAAATATCCAAGGTGTTGATATAGATGATGAAGGAATTCAAGAAGAAGTTGATACTTTCATGTTTGAGGTAAGAGTTATTGAATTTGAGAAGAATATAATTTGAGTTTAATCTGAAATCTGTTATAGTGAATCTTTGGTTTATTTCTCTAGTAAGATTTCTTTTGTACCAAACAAATATTGTGGCTTAACAAAGGAAATAGAAAAAAAAGAATACATTGGCAATTCAAATGTGTACTTAAAGCTATGAAGACAGATAATTATTAATCGAAAACTGTGCTTGTTGAGCCTTAGGCTCATTGATCTGACTTTTATTTTCTCCATTTACTAAGACATAGTTCTCTAGAGGACTTAATTTGCAAAGTGAAAGACACTGGATTGCTAACAAAATTTTCTGACTGTAACTTCGATTATCAATATCAAAAGATGAGCCCAGACAACAAATGCGCCAATGGCAATGGTGATACATTGTTTATTTACTCAGTTACAGAATCAGTAAGACTCTATGATACCCTACTGCTATCCTGTAAAAAGTGTGAGGAGTTCCAAACTTTAAGCCGTATAAAACATACGAATTGATAGAAAGGGTAATTTTTGTACAGTATTACAGTTGTTTTTAATTATATTGTTGAATATCTCAATAGAGAAACCGAATGATCATTCAAAGAAGATCCAGGATTATGACTTCAGAGAGATTTCAGTAGAGGTAGATTGGTAAGGTTCCCTAAAAAAGATGGACGTACATTTAGATTTTGAGTTCTCTCAATAGATTCGACATATCTTAGTAACATGAAATGAGCTCAAATACGACTCTTGAGGAACTCCTCCAACAACATCCATCAAATCGAACATATATCCTTCATTTTTCGTGAAAAAAAAAAATCGTGATTTGTTTCCGATTATAAGATAAAGATTAAATTAAACAAATGTTTTACTCTGTCCTCCAAATTACTTTTAATTAAGGGGAAGCTTGTTATCTTATGCGTCATTAATATCATTCGAATCTAAATAGTGAATATTTGTTCTTCAGAAGACTATACGAATGGAAAGTCTTTACATATGGATACTGACCAACTTCTATCTATTTATAAAACAATATGTTCGAAAACAAAATTTTCTTTTTGAAAGTGTTAAAATAACCTTGAGGAACTCTAAAGATGGCTGCATGTAGGCGGACTCTGCTGGCAGGGTTAGTTAATAGCCTAACCTGGCATTAACGTACTAAGAAGACGAAATACTTTTAGGCAAAAAATCCATAGAACTATCAGTTGGCATCACAAAAAGCGTGAATAGAGAGTTTTCAATTAGTGTTCGTAAAGCTTTGCGTAATTAGAATGTTGCGAAAATAATTGTGATATTAGATTTAAATTGTATTGCAAGCAATTATTCAGTACTAGTTGTGTACGAATAATCGTTAGAGTGATTGTAATCGAAACAACGATAGTAGGTCGTTGCAACGATAAATTATTCAGTGAAAAAGTAATGGCATTTTGAGAAGCCAATATGAAATAAAGATTTGTGAAGTTACTGTTTCAAAATTTGTAAGTCTTAAAGTAGGAATCTATTATTAGTTTTAGAAGTTCATTTGTGATAATTTGCTAGAAACAAGAATGAATAAAAAGTGTTGTTAAAATTGATTATGCTTATGGGAGATACCCGCAATACGTATGGGAGAGTAAATACTCGGGGTCTCGCTCCCTATCTGTCAAATTACTCAATCTAGAAGCAGCAAAACAGACATTGAGATACAATAATATTTCTGATTAAGTTCTTACGAAAAATAACAAATCTAAATAGGATACTAGAAAATGAGTTTAAAAAATGCTGAAATCAAAACAGGAAATAAATGCGTTGCAAAGTATAACAGACGCGACCTAAATATGACGTCGAATGAATTGCAGAATATTAGATTTAAAGTCACTATTTTAAAATTAGGACTTGTATTGAGTAAAAGCTACCCAATTCCTTTCAAAACGTGGAATTAACTACATTACTAGTGAAATATATGACACAATAACAAATGAAAAAGTATTATTATTTCTAAAATGTTTCAGGGACACGATACGACATCTCTGGCTATAAGTTACCTTTTGGTTGCACTGGCCAATGAACCCAAATGGC
The DNA here is from genome assembly GCA_034190945.1 of Octodonta nipae. NCBI lineage: Eukaryota > Metazoa > Arthropoda > Insecta > Coleoptera > Chrysomelidae > Octodonta > Octodonta nipae. The sequence goes on along the minus strand of CM067219.1, from coordinate 133,162,060 downwards.
AGGTGAGACTAAACTATTAAAAATATAAATTATGGCTATAAAACGCTAATATTAAAAGTGTTAATAAATACCTGTAATTGAAAAACTGCTTTAGGAAGAAGTATTTCAAGAAATTCAAGAAGTTCTGGGAGATCCAATATCACAGCCAAATTACAGTCAGCTAGGAGATTTGAAACTGACTGAACGCGTAATCAAGGAAAGCCTACGTTTGTACCCTAGCGTGCCATTCATAACTAGAATAGCTGGTGAGGAAATCAAGACATTTACGGGATATACAATTCCAAAAGGAGCGAACATAAACGTTCTTATATTTCATCTACATCGCTCACCCGAAATTTGGGATAATCCTGAAAAATTCGATCCCGATAGATTTTTATTGGAGAATTCCTCCAAACGACATCCGTTCTCGTTTATACCCTTTAGTGCAGGGCCACGAAATTGCATAGGTATTCAAAACTATTGGCTTTTATACAAATAATTTGATTTATTTAAATTTCAGGTCAAAAATTCGCTATACTTGAAATTAAGGCTGCATTATGTGGAATCCTTCGGAACTTTATTCTAGAGGCCGTTGACAAAACGAGCGATCTGAAATTTAAAACTGATATGGTATTGCGGCCTAGTTGCTCCTTAAGAGTTAAGTTTGTACCGAGGTTTAATATTAGGTGATAGTATTGGATAAAAAGACTGGTTTGTGAAATAAAATTTAATATTAGTAGTGTTTTTTTTAATATTTGGTGTATTTTTCATTACGTCGCTTTCGACTGACAGTAAAATTGACTTCTAACAAGGAGGGAAAAATAAATTTAATTTGTACATATGTTATACGATACAAGAAAAAAATACTAGTTACTTCTAGTAAGAAGTGTATTTGTTGTTTGTTATATTATATTCATGCTTTTAACACAAAAATTAATTTGAAAGTATCTAACTAGCTATAGAAAGTGATCGTAAAGCAAGATTTTCGTCAGTGCTACTTTAAACTGACTGTGTCATATGTGTATTTGAAAAATATGTACTTAAGAACATATTTTAATTACCCAGGGAGGACGCGTGGGTTGGAACAAATTCATTTAAAATTCAGGTGGAAAATCTCGCCGACACGTCTAATTTTTTTTGGACTGCAGCTTTTGTAACTCATTTATACAGGGTGGGCCAGAAATAAGTTGCGACCATCAGCTTCATTTTTCATTTTTTTAAATGGAAACATTTGTTTTTTATTTTATTTTTGAATTCTGCATTGTATTTTTCATGTACAATTTCCTATACCGAAGATTAAGAGCTATAAAAAAATTACATTTCTTTCTAAAGTTAAGAAAACAACGGTAAAAATAGGGTGTTTTTTGGTTTGAACCCAATTAGTTCCGATTGGTTTTTTTAACCGACTTCAAAAAGAAGGAAGGAGGTTTTCAGTTCGTCTGTATCTATGTTTTTTGGGTGCTTTTTTATGTTTGTTCACCGATTACTCGCAAATGGCTCAAGAATATTCGACCGTTTTACTCGATCCTGTTTAGGCAGATAGCGAAGTGGTCCCGTATTTTTTTCATTAAAATAGCTTTTACCGTTTCTTAGAAAATGGGGAAAAGCTATTTTCGCCTATTCTCATATACTCTATGTCTTGGCGGAGGCGCCGGTATTATTAAAATTTGCAAAATTCTATTCGGAACGTGGGACAAAAATAATAATACTGTTTCCCCCGATTTAACATTATGTCAAAATATTAGTAAGCAGTTCAATTTAAAAAATGGCATTATCAGTGACGTATTTTAAAGCAATTATTCATGAATAATTTTCGCAGTTTTCGAGTCCAAAGAGAGCAATGCAAATCACAGATAAACAACTTATGGTAGAAGAAGCTGAAAAATATTTTATTTAACAAAAAAATTTAAATTACTACTACTCATATAGTTATCCTGTTTGTTGGATGCACGTACATAGCCTGCGTATGCAATTGTTACAGCAATTTTTTATCATGGCGGTTGTAAAAGTAAAGTTCTTGTTATTGCCACAACTATATGTACAGGGTGTCAATTAAGTCCCGGGATGGCTGAATATTTGCTAAAGTACTTCATTTCTGGAACAGGTCAAGGTCATTCCTTTAGTAACTTTGACCAAGGAATCCGATGGTGACCTTGGATTTGACCTTGAACCTCATTTTTGAGATTATTTTGAGGTCAACCTCATTTTTTAAATGAAAACCCCTATTTTTTATTGCGGAATCGGAAAGAGCGCGAAATTTTACGCCTGATCATGTATTGAGGTGTGAGGTTGAGGCAACTACTAGAGGTCAAATAGAGGTCAAATAATGATTATTTCTGGCTTGACAATTCTTACTCGGGGGTTTTGGAGGTAGCTGAGTTCGAATTAACTAACGAAATTTAAAGTTTTTCCAATCAAAGATGGCGAATTCAGATGGTGGTAGGAAATCATAGAAGTAGCACATTTTTGGCTGGAAATTTCTTACTCGGGGGATTTTGAGGGTCATACGTTGTTTTGTTTTATCACTGAACTCGAGATTTTTAAGAAGTCATTACTTGACCTCTATTTGACCTCTAAGGGTTACCTCAACCTCATACCTCAATACCTGTCCGGACATAAAAAATCCCACTCTTTCCACAATAAATAGGGGTTTTCATTAAAAAAATGAGGTTGACCTCAAAAGTGAGGTTCAAGGTCAAATCTTAATCCAAGATCAATATCGGATTTCTTGGTCAAAGTTACTAAAGGAAAGACCTTGACCTTTTCCAGAAATTAAGTACTTTAGCAAATATTCAGCCGTCCCGTGACTTAATTGACACCCTGTATATTTTCCGAATGAAACAACAAAAGGCTTTATCTTAGGTGCCCTAATGAATTACAGTACATTAAAATTGGCCCAATTATTAATTTCTAACCTATTTGATACGGTTTATAAAATGGCAATGTTATCAAATAAAAAAAAAACACACTGTATACTGGACAACGACGTAAGCTACCTCGTAAATGACCCAGTAAATGCTTTCCGCCTCTCTTATTTCCCCAAATAAAGTGCTATTAATTTAACTGTTAACTGAGGCATTAATTTTTTTAAAATTTATTCATTTTAATTTTTAATTAGATCACGGTTATGTAAACTCAAAAGTTTAAAGGTCTTAAGTTATCGGCCGCTCCACTGATAACAGCATGACTTTTATTTCCTGGTTATTATGTTTATGACATTGACTAAGTAGTGTTTATTTTGGCGGAAATGCTTGTGTAGTAAAGGATGTTTCACTATTGGATTTTGTGTTTTCTGTTACTTCTAGTAACGTATTACTATTACCAACGACAAAAAGACTATGACAGCTTCTGGAAATATATTTATGCCATTCCTGGCGCACCAAGCGTTCCGATTTTTGGAAATACACAGGGTCTTGGCAAAAATTCTGGTAAGTTAAAATAAATATATTATATAGTATATTTGAAAACGCGAGATGTAAAGACCGACATCTAGGATTTTCGGGGAAACTAGCCCATAGATGTTCCGAATCTGGAGCCGTTCCATGTAATTGCTGTTACCCGTAATTTCTAGGTTAGAATGTCACGATGAAATTTTCAGCTTAACTTCACCTGTCAGAGATATTGAATACTCTCTTCGAGGTGTCATTCTTTTGTACGCAAGACAATATATATAAAATATATTGTTTCTGGTTAGGGAACCTTCATCAATGAATGTTGTATTTACAATTTCTGATGAAGCCAGACTTGGCGAAACATATGTCAAATTTAAAGAAATAAAAAGTGAAAATTTAAACAAGCGTTTGTTGTTTTTAAGTAATCTTAATAACTTTATTACTTAAGTAGACACCTTAGAGCATTTACTTTCTAGAGATAGCCTGCAGTGCACAAATGTCGTGGTAAGACTAAGGAGAGAGAGGGCAATAGAGAGGGCAAGAGGCTATTTCACTCGGTTGGGAGCTGCTTCCAATAAAGCATGTTGTTCATTGGCTGCGTCCACCGACCATCCACCCACTAAGTGAAATAGCCTCTTACTGTCTCTATTGCCCTCTCTTTCTAGCATTGCCATGATTGTATGCTTGACAGGCTATATCTAGATGGTAAATGATCTAAGGTAGACACCGAGTTCGTGTAAGGCCGGATTTATACTTGTCTGAAGTATCAGTTTCACGTATTTTGTGTTTTCCTGTTTTTAATAGTATAATGCGATCTGTTGTGGGGTTCTGTGTTGTGCTGCTTCAGAAACGATCCCAATCTGCGTTAGACTGATGCTTAGAGTATCTAAATCCTAGAGATAGCCTGCAGTGCATACAATTTGTGCCAATGCTAGAAAGAGAGGGTAATAGAGAGAGTAAGAGGCTATTCCACTCGATTGGGAACTGCATCCAATGAGCTCATAGCAATCGAGTGAAATAGCCTTTTGCCCTTACTATTGCCCTCTCTTTCTATCATTGGCACGACATTTATACATTGCAGGCTCCAAAAGGTGTATGCTCTAAGGACCTATGTGGCGGAAAAATGTTGACATCTTGGGACATGAGAATTCTGACAAAATTGCAAGGGTTAGGTCTTGTGGGCATAGAGATAACACCTAAAGATAGAGTGGTTGAGGTATCGGTGCCTGTACAAGTCTTAGATCATTTACCATCTAGATATAACCTGTCAAGCATAAAATCATGGAAATGCTAGAAAGAGAGGACAATAGAGACAGTAAGAGGCTATTTCACTGGATAAGAGAGAATGGAAACCGAGTGAGCGTACCTGTCTCGAGCTGCAAGCTCAAGCTAGACGTCACTTGGCTAACAAAAAAAGCACTTAGTTTTCTGTTTCTCTCAGGTGCGTTACGTTTTTCTCGGGAAATGACGTACTCAATATTTAAGTATTATCGCTATGGTTGTGAGTTTTTCAAAGTTAAATGATTTGTGTTCAGGCCACAAGTGTATATAATTCACAGAAGTAAGTTGTCAACACTTTGTTATTTTCGAAAAGTGCAAAATATGACAACTTATCAGAATCAGATAACTCTTGAAAAACATTGGAACCTTAGCTATAGTCTAAAGTTGCGAGCGTATTGATTATTGATTATCATCAGAGGGCATCAAAACACTAAATATATGTGAACAGTTCAGACAACATCACAACACGTGACATCAGGCAAATATAAACCCGCCTTTAGACATCTAACTGAGATTTTATTACATTTCCAGAGGATTTATTTTACATGATATGCGAGCTTGCGAAAACTCACACTTCCATATTTAGGATATGGAACTTTAACATAGCATCCGTTTTTTTGATGGAGCCTGACGACATTGAGGTAAGATTTTGTTTAGTTTCCAAGCAGTAGTTTTGGTAGTGTTGTTTTTCCCTGTTATTTCGTTTGATTATTTCCAAGCAAGAAATATTTCTTTCTTTACTTATAAATATGGCAAATTGTATATCTGATAAACATCAACGTCTAAGTAATCTTATAACTTACTAATTCATATTTTCACTTTGTCCTGATTGAGATCAATGGGCAAGTGCGATGACTCTTACCCCTCTCTCACCTTGATAGTTTTTAAGATTAAAAATTAATGCTTAAACTTCTCGATTTTTAAACTTATCGATATAAAAGTTTCATCATTCCAACAAATACTCATCAATTGACAAGACTCTCAGCTTGTGCAAACGGAATGTTACACGTCATTTGGAAGGCAAAAAATTTAATATCAAAAATTTATTACAATAATAATGTATGCTTCAGATAACTTGGAAAAAATAGAACAAAGTTAATATACTAGTTTAAAAACTATCGGAAATGTTCACCATTGACATACGGGCAGTAGTGTTACCTGTTTTCTATTTGTTTTCTCCAACTTCTGATAATAATGTTACATTATTGATTTATTTTTGAATTAGAGTCAGTGTCTGGTCAGCAAAATCAGCATATCTTATCCCATTTGATTTTTTCTTAGATCAAGGCATGTGAGACATACTACTCGAGTGATGGGCAAGAGAATATTTCTAGTCTTTACAATAAACGAGTTGATAAGGGGTAAGGGTAAGAAAATATTAAAAATAAAGGAAATTCATATCTAAGATAATTATTTGAATGATGTCATCACATTCGCATTCGTTGAATATGTTCAAATATTTTAGTTTATTTGCAGATTCTACTCTCTGGTATGAAGCATCATACTAAAGGACGATTTTATGAATTTCTGCATAAGTGGCTTGGAACTGGACTTCTGACAAGTACAGGTATGTAGAATGGAACAAATGTAACCAAATATTAACCAAAGCTCGTCCATTAATCACATGAGATTTTTAGGACACTGTTTACATCCGCTGGAGATAACTTATGAGGTTCTAAGCTACCACTCAGTCCACTTGTCTAATATCACGTATATTTTTGTTGTAAAAAATATTTCTAGAATATTTTTTATTATGAAAAATAAAAGATAAGTAAAGTAATTATTACCGTGAGTTAATAAATTTTTCTGAGAATCTAGCAAAATAAAACCAAATATTTCTATGGTTAAGGGTTAATCTATTTGAGTGAATTACTTATCTTAAGCTACTTAAACGGTAGTAATGAAAATAGTAGTAATAATAGAATCTTAAGATCGTTTGCTGAAGACACCGTACTTTGCGTGGAAGCGGCTATTAAACTGCATTATAAAAAGAAATTATTATTAACTTAACTATAATCTGTTGAGCATCAATCTTAAGAAAACAAGTTATATACTATTTTCTGTAATACAATTGAAACAAACACATAAATATACTTACCTTTTTGGAAAAAAATATATGGACATTAAACATGACTACTCACACAAGAATAGGAATTACTAACGATGGTAATTTAACAGAATATCATAGCCTGAGTCAGAAGAAGCAGATTTTTGATTTTTATCTTTAAACAAATCCGAAATAAATGTTATACCATTCTCTTGTACAATCTCGAAGTTTTGGTATAATAGTGAGGGGTGGGGGGCATATTCTAGAGATATGGCTCGTTTTTTAGTTATGTGCTGCAACTGGAACAACGGACCTAGACATGTTGGAACAATGGCTGTTTCCTCAGGAAGATTCACAGGACTTCATATTCCAACAGGACGGAGTTCTACCCATTGGTATTTTCATGTTCGAGTCTTTTTGAATGCCTCCCTTCCTCAGCGCAGGATATGTCGCAGGGAAAATGACGACCTGGCTCTACACTTTTCACCACCGAGATCTCCTGATCTCACCACTACTTCTTATAGGGTTATGTTAAGAAATGTGATAACGTACCACTTCTACCAATACCTCTAGACGATCTGCAGAACCATATCACAGCTGCCGTGCACTAAGTAACAGTAGATACTCGAAGTTTCCTTGGACTTTCATCGTCTTGAAGTGGTTGATCTCACAACGTTTCAATAGCTGTGTATCTGCTATCCTGCTATCCTCATCAGGTGAATGATAGGAAATTCAGATTATCCATCGTATCTAATACTATAATACGAGCAATGTTTGTATATATATATATATATATATATATATATATATATATATATATATATGTAATTGAGTTCTGGAAAACGGCTCTAACGATTGGCGAGGGTCTCATCATTGGGAAAAATCGTTTTTCAGAGAAATTAAATTATTAAAAAAATTATTGACAGTTTGACAATCAAGGCGGCTGCTTTGTAATTTCAAGGTGTTCAATATAGGGTAATTTGGTAACCTACGTAAGAGTGAGACTCCTGTTTAAAAAATTCTTTTAATACGGGGTGATTTGGTGACCTATTTGAGAGTGAAACTTTTTTAAACATTCTTTCAATAAAAATTGTGTTTGTATGTTGCGAACATGTAATTATATTATGCCTCCGTCATATTTTCCTAGCATTATATTTTTATACCTAGACATTTCAAGAATTTAAAGTGAAACAATTAGCCCGGTAGGCAATTTTTGGATGAGTAAGATCTCATGATTTCGCATATAATATGAATTGGTGGTGTAAAATTATAATTATACAGGGTCTTTCAAAATATGTTAGATGGTCCATAAAAGTTGCTATGTAGGTTATGGTTAAAATATAGCGTCGAATGGAATTATAGTATAGTTAGAAAAAAAGCGAGAAAAAATAATTTTATAGGGTACCCTATATGCAGTTGGAAATTAATACGGGGCGAAGTAAAAGTATTGTTATGCAGGGTTGCTAAAAAAATGTTAATAGAATGTTATATCTATAGGGTACCTTATTAGCATTTGTATTTAGTGAGTGGTTGCAATATAGGATGTACTGGAATTATAATATTGTATTTGTATGTTCCGAACATGTAACTATTGTATGCCTCCGTCATATTTTCCTAGCATTACATTTTTATAGCTACACATTTCAAGTTTTCAAGATGAAAAATTTGGGATGGTAGGCAATTTTTGGATGAGTAAGATTTCATGATTTCGCATATAATATGAATTGGTGGTGTAAAATTATAATTATACAGGGTCTTTCAAAATATGTTAGATTGTCCATAAGAGTTGCTATGCAGGATGGTTAAAGTATAGCCTCAAATGGAATTATAGTATGGCTAGAAAAAAGCGAGAAAAAATAATTGTGTAAGGTACCCCATATTAATGATAGCTGACATACAGGGCGGAGTAAAAGTATTGTTATGCAGGTCACAATTATACCCTTAACCGGTCATGCGTCGCCGGTTATGGTCAGTGGATCTTATCCGGTCCAAACAGTGTCCTTGTACCTGGCGGTTGGTTGCCGATGATGCGTAGCGGCAGAGGCCGAAGTCTTCTTCGGCTCCCCAAATATTTTTAATTTGGACGCTGGGATATTTTCGTTCGAGATTATATATGCTGTCTCTATGAATTTTCTTTTGTACCAGGGCTCTTCCTTGTGAATTGCTCTGGCCTGGTCCCAGTTGATATTATGGTGTTCGGTCCATGCGTGCTAGCCCAGACTTCGTTACCTCCGCCCTTTGAGTAGCTGTGCGGTGTTAACCCTGGTGTCCAGCGATCGCCTTGTCTCTCCGATATAATTGGTTGGACTGGATAAGATCCAATGACCATAACCGGCGACGCATGACCGGTTAAGGGTATGACCTGATGACGATAGCAGATACACAGCTATTGAAATGTTGTGAGCTCAACCACTTCAAGACAATGAAAATCCAAGGAAACTTCGAGGAACGAGTTACATTGTCTAACTTAAGATTAACAAAACAGTAGGTACACCTGCTCGTGTGAGGGAAGATTTCGGCTACTGCAAAGATGTTTGCCGTGCATCAGAAGGTGGACAAATTGAACATTTATAATGTAGTTATGTAAAAAACCCTTGAAACTTCCACTTTCCATCGGTATAGAGATTGTTAATTTTGTATTTGTACTTTAATAAATACTCCTGTTCAAAATGGGGCCATCTTTTATAATAACCGGGTATTTAGCACTATAAATATTTTGTGTACAAGATCTTTTTCCAAAACATTGATTTCATCTGCATTAGTCTACTACGCTATGTAATAGTATTTTAAATAAATGCTCATTTTATTTTTAGGATCCAAATGGCAATACAGAAGAAAGATATTGACTCCTTCATTTCACTTTAATATCCTTCAAGATTTTGTAGAAGTATTCAATAAAGAGACAGATAATTTAGTAGAACTTCTCAAAAAATATTCCAGTGAATCCAATGTTAAAGTAGTGGACCCAATAACTGAACTCACTTTAAATTCTATAGGAGGTATATTAAAGAATTGTATTTTTAATTGGTTTGGTGAAAAGTACTAGTAGTTTTTTTTTCAGAGACATCACTTGGGGTAAATATGAATCAGCAAGCAAATAGAAAAGCATACAAAAATGCAATCTATACATTTGGCGATTATTTTGCTTATCGTTTACTTAGACCGTGGTTGGTAAATCCACTCATCTATAAACTTTCGTCCACCTCAAAAAATGTGGACAACGCTATTAAGGTATTACATGAATTTTCTGTAAATATTATCAACGAGAGAAAAGCACTGTTTGACCAAACTAGCTACAGAGAAAAGAAAAAGGTGACACTGTTGGATTTACTTCTGAGGGCAAAAAATAATGGAGAAATAATGATTGACGATGAAGGTATACGGGAAGAAGTTGATACATTCATGTTCGAGGTAAGATTTATGAATTCTTGAATGTTATTAGGGTTCCGTATTTACAATATACGGATACCCTTATAATATCACTCCGGATTTCTCCCTCTTTCACATCACAGCAATTTCCTCCTAAACTACTGTACGAAAAAGGTTGAGATTTGGTATCAGTATATATTTTGGTGACCCGATCAAGAGTACAAATCGACCGTGCCCCCCTTGTATATCTCCGAAACTGTAAGAAGTAAAATTTTGAAAAAAATTAGAGATATAGGGCCTCATCTGAGGGGCAAATTACAGAATTAAATGGAAAATATAAAATTAAAATTATTTCTAACAGATCATGTAATATTTCAAATGAAATCGCTCATTATGGAAAACAAATATATTTTTTTCATATTTTTAAAATAAATTAGTTAAATATTGTTACGAAAATTACCTAAGCCGGTCCTGGCTTCATTCATATGAGATCAATCGCTGGGTTAATAAAAAGTTAAACTGGAATTTTCCAAATTAATTAATTGAACCCACGAAGTTTATAACAATATATTAGAAAAACATATAATTTTTTTACGCATTCCCCGTACCTTATCTCCAAAACTATAAGCCTTAAAATTTTCAATAAAATTAGAGATATAATGAAAATTAAGGAGTAACCTTTACTATAAATTTTGGACGCAAGTTACATAATTAATAGGTAAATATAAAATTAAAATTGTTTCTTAATGACGAAAGCAAATTTTTTTTTCATATTTTTTAAATAAATTATTATTTTACTTTTATTGTTCTTAATTAATTAAGAGTAAAACAAATAAACACAAATCATCAGGAGTTTATAAATTATCATGTAAAGATTGCCCTAAAACGTATATAGGTCAAACAGGTAGATCTTTTCAGACAAGGTTAAATGAACATCGAAATTCTTTTATGAAAAATAAACAAATTTCCAATTACGCAAAACATTTACTTTAATATAATCATAATTTTGACCACGATTTCAAAATTCTAAATACAGAAAATATTGGTATAAAATTAAATTTATTAGAGAGTCTTGAAAATAATCATTCATAAAACTCAGAACATTTACTCAATGACCAAATAGATCTTAATAATTCCCCACTTCTAAATTTGTTGACATAATCAGACTTTTTATCAAATATAATAATTTAAGAAATAAAATTCAACATTAGGCAAGTCTTTGGCTATTACTGCTTACCTGTATCACACCCCGTAGAACCATAAAAATTCAACTTTCTTCAAATATTCATTAGCGGGTCCTTGTACGAGTATACAACTACATATGGAAAAAACCCATAATCTGATAATATTTCCCGTTTATTGCATTATGGCTATTTGTTAGTAATATTGACAGACCTAATAGATTAAACTCCTATTGTTATTCTATTTAGTTGATAATTGTTGCATTTCTTAAGGTACTACCATTGTATGAATAAGCTCCATCGGACCCGAAACAATTGTCACAAGTTTTAAATAAAGCGTAAGTTTGTAATCAGTTATATTACTCAATTCATTATGAATTTCAATTTCCACCAAGTAACAGCCAACTCAATCCAATACCTATCCTTTGTGCACTTGCCATTAACTGAATACTCTCTTCGAGGTGTCATTCTTTTGTACGCAAGACAATATATATTGTTTCTGGTTAGGGAACCTTCATCAGTTGCGCTTCCCACAATGAATGAAACCTCGAAGAGAGTATTCAATATCTCTGACAGATGAAGTTAACCTGAAAATTTCATCGTGACAGTCTACCTAGGAATTACGGGTAACAGCAAATACATGAAACGTCTTCAGATTCGGAAACTCTCTGCGAGTTTCCCTGAAAATCCTAGATGTCGGTCTTTACATCTCGCGTCTTCAAATTTAACGAAAGGTATCAAATACATAAACAAGTGTTCGAGAGGACGCTCAATTGTGGGAACCGCAACTGATAAAGGTTCCCTAACCAAAAACAATATATATGATATACATTGTCTTGCGTATGACATCTCGATATTGAATATCTCTGACAGGTGAAGTTAACCTGAAAATTTCATCGTGACAGTCTAACTAGGAATTACGGGTAACAGCAAATGCATGAAACGGCTTCAGATTCGGAAACTCTATGTGCTAGTTTCCCCGAAAATCCTAGGTGTAGGTCTTTACATCTCGCGTCTTCAAATCTAACGAAAGGTATCAAATACATAAACAAGTGTTCGAGAGGACGCTCAATTGTAGGAACCGCAACTGATGAAGGTTCCCTAACCAAAAACAATATATATGATATACATTGTCTTGCGTACAAAAGAATGACATCTCGAAGAGGGTATTGAATATCTCTGACAGGTGAAGTTAACCTGAAAATTTCATCGTGACATTCTAACCGAAGAGGGTAATATCTCTGGGTGAAGTTAACCTGAAAATTTCATCGTGTCTAACTAGCAACATACATGAAACGGCTTCAGATTCGGAAACTCTATTTGCTAGTTTCCCCGAAAATCCTAGGTGTAGGTCTTTACATCTCGCTTCTTCAAATTTAACGAAAGGTATCAAATACATAAACAAGTGTTCGAGAGGACACTCAATTGTGGGAAGCGCAAGTGATGAAGGTTCCCTAACCAAAAAACAATATATATTATATATATTGTCTTGCGTACAACAGAATGACACCTCGAAGAGAGTATTGAATCTCTCTGACAGGTGAAGTTAACATGAGAATTTCATCGTGACATTCTAACCTAGGAATTACGGGTAACATCAAATACATGGAACGGCTTCACATTCGGAACCTCTCTGTGCTAGCTTCCCCGAAAATCCTAGATGTCGGTCTTTACATCTCGCTTCTTCAAACAGTAACTGAATGTTAGAAACGTGTGACGTCAAATCAAACTTGACATTTAAGTGTGGTTTACAACGTCGGCCCTTAAAGCTGATCGCTCAACTAACAAATGTTTTACATGAGCAGCACCAGTTGAAATGGATCACACTGTACATCTTATTTGCTCATTAAACTCCGCATTTTCCATTGCTTGTACTCTTTGCTTGTTTTATTATTAAGATTATATATTTTTTAACTGAATAATTTTATACAGGGTCATGATACAACAGCGATGGCATTATCCTATCTACTGATGGCATTAGCAAATGAAGCATCATGGCAGGTAATCAATTATTACACATAAATAGCAACTTTGCACATTTACTTTTTCTAGGAAGAAATTTACCAAGAAATCCAAGAAATTCTGGGTAATAACGACAGACATCCTACATTCCAAAACCTTAACGAAATGAAACTGATGGAACGCTGTATAAAAGAAAGTTTAAGATTGTATCCGAGTGTTCCAGTCATATCCCGAATATCGGATGAAGATTTTAAGTCAACGACAGGGTTTATCGTACCAAAAGGCACGAACGTCAATGTGCCGATTTTCCAGATGCACCGATCTGATAAACTCTGGGAAGATCCAGAGAAGTTTGATCCCGATCGATTCTTACCTGAGAATTCGGCAGGAAGACATCCCTTTGCTTTTATACCGTTTAGTGCTGGACCAAGAAATTGCATAGGTATGACATAACAGATAATCATGGGTAATTTTTTCTGTAGGTAAACTTAGTTGCCAAACTTTGTCTTATGGAACCCTATGTATATAATTAATTTATAAAAATCTGTTTTATAATTCCTTATACAATACATTTTGCCGAATAACCAAGTGGTTATAGTTCAAGGAGCAGAAATGTATAGTGAGAAAACATGGTCCAGTAAAATGATCACAATTTAGAAGCATGTGAGATTTTTTAAAACTTTTTTACTTGAGGACAAACATAGATAATAGTAGCAATACTGGAATAGGACTAGAGATGGGCAAAACTGCTATTTCCAAATAACAGTTTTTTTTTTATTTTACGGTTTGGTTTACTTCTTGATGATGACAACTTAGAGTTGTTGAAACGGCGTTGAGTGTTTAAATTAAAGTTTTGGTGTTAGGGTGCAACACTGTGTTTTTTCATTTATAGCACACCAAAGGTTCCACAGAATTTCGATTCTTATATTGATTAAATAAAGATTGCTACTTATTTTATTTTCAGACCGTGAATACTATATATATATATATATATATATATATATATATATATATATATATATATCAATTCAATTCTATTATGTACATATAATATAATGATTTATGTATTATTAATAAATGCTAAGGATTAATGTTAATAACTAATTCACTATATGTTAATATTGTTCAAACTATTTAAATAATGTTTTTCAATAACATACACCATTATAATAATAATATACATCCATAATAGGATTTCTAATACATATGAATCAATATCTATTACCAATTCTCTCATTTATAATTAAATTGTCAAGATATCAACAATAACAATGATGAACGAATGTATATCTGAAAGCCAACTTTACCTACATTATTTGCAAGATCAAACAAACTACTATTATCCCTAGTTCCTCGAAGTTTCCTTGGACTTCCATCGTCTTGAAAGGGTTGATCTCACAACGTTTTAATAGCTTAGTATTGTCATCATTCACCTGATGACGATAGCAGATACTAAGCTATTGAAACGTTGTGAGATAAAGCTTTTCAAGACGATAGAAATCCAAGGAAATTTCGAGAAACTACAGACAGTTAATTTGTCAATAATCATTTTCTGCTTGGCCGTTAAGCTTGTTCAGTACGATTCAGTTAACAGCTTTTCCTGTTCAGCCTAAGTTTTGTTTTACAACAATCACAATCACTAACAAAAAAAGACTAAAAACAAAACAACTGCTTTTCCAGTTGGTTAGTTTTGGGCTTAGCCGTTATTGCTGTGAGAAGAAGCAGTTGAAGTTAAGTGCTTTTTTTAGCCGGACTGTTTATGTTATTGTTCGATAAGAGCTAAGCAGTAGTAAACGTATATCGTTCTCTGTTATTTTTAGGGGACAGTAACAGTTGTAATTATTGTCGAATAAATAACAGTTGTTAAAAAGCAGCTATGGTAATAACCCCACATCTCTAAAAAGGAGGTATTAAATCGGTTTATTAAAGGTGAAACATTATTGGATATTAATGGAGCATTTGATCATCGTGTAGCATTGAAACAACAGAAAGAAGTGAGGTGACATTGAAATGGGATTTTGAAGAAGATCAGCTATAATATCTGAACTTCTGAAATAATAACAAATGAGAGAGAATGTCAATGAAACATTACTTGAAAAAAAAACTGCTTATAACTAGCGCAATTTTTAGAATAAAAAAAGATCCGGTTGAAAGGAGAACATTTAAAAAAGACAAAACTTAGGAAAGTCATTAAGCTAAAGATTTTTTCGTGAATTTTCGCTATGAACTATCATTAGCAGAAAGGCGGCTGTTCTCTACCGGATACTAGTGGATGAGGCAATTGAGTAGCCTGCTGAGTCTACTTAACTCACATCTTTAGACTTTCTCTTGTAGGGTTTCTTAATAACCAAAGTGGTCGCACTTATTTCTGTTGATGAACTGAAACAATCTTTTCTGAGAGAAATTAATGTGTAAAGGTAATAATCTTGTTAAAAGGTTTCATTAGTATAGAATACCAGAAGGGCACCTGTCTGAGCATTTGTTAAAAATTAATCACTGATTAGTTTTTTAAGTTTTTCTTATCATTGTTTTAAACTAGTTTGCTTTAGTTTGATTCTTAATTGTTTCAAAACCGCTACTCCTATTAAGAAATGTGATCATATTTTATTTTGACTGTTATTTCTGATGCAGCAAATGAAATCTGTAACACCGGAAACTATTTTTTGTACATTTTTCTTAGGCAAGTTCTATCCTACACCTTTCTATGTGAAAGTAGTAATCTATCACTTCAAATAAAAATGTTGCTCTATGTCAAGTATTGTATCAGACAACCTGACTGATCAGAAAAAAAATACTAATTTTAAAGGTTTGCCTCTGAGATTTTAGTGAATTGATATACCAATTGTTTTGCAGGTCAGAAGTACGCCAATGCTTGAAATGAAGGCAGCTCTGTGTGGCATATTAAGAAATTTCGTTCTTGAACCAGTGGAGAAACCACAAGACTTAATTTTTAAAATTGATATTATTTTAAGGACCGAAAAGGATATTAAAGTAAAATTCATACCTAGAAATAAACCTTAGATAATTTTGTTGCTATATTTGTTTGTTATCCCAGAGTTTTTATGTGATTTTTGATCACTAGTTATTGCAGAATGTATTACGAAACAAATAAAGTGTGTATTTTGATATGCTATGTTTAACGAAAATGGAGGAAAGTTCAAAATTGACGGAAGTTTGGGCGAAGTATTTTTTAAACTGAAACAGATAATTTAAATCCCAGTTTAAGAGTAAAGTAGTTTGGAGTGAACAAATTTATAACTTGTATCGTATAGCATAGAATCTGACCGATTTGAACTTGAATCTGAAAAAAGGGTTTGTGCCATATTAGACTAAGAGCTAGTGACCCATTTTACATGAAGTATCTGATTCACGTAAATATTTTACATAGAGTTATTAATATGATAGATAAGTCTGCCTCACCTAACTGAGCGCGATACCTACCGCGCATGCAAGAAAGGTGTGTATGTATAAAATGGAAAACTACTGGGAGTATTTATCTAAAAATTCATTTACGGGGGTTACAGACAAAATATTTTCAGTTGTCTACGACTTCCAGTTCTACCGGGAGTAGACCCCAATTTGTTTATAAAATGGAATACCTTGATTTTTTTATAGTTAATTTTACAATCTACGATGTTATTAGAAATATATACCTGAAGTGCTCCAGGTCAAAGCTATTTCACTTTTTTGAAAATTTTGACAGATGCAGCCCTCCACAAAAAAAAAACAAAGAGGGCCAGCCCAAAAATGGTCAGATTTTGCCTGAATAAAACTTGAAGCTTCATAAATTTTTTGGAACTGTTTAAAAACACACAGGCAGTTTGTTAAAAAGCAAAAAAAATGTGTCGTAGGCATTGGATAAATGCACCACAAGCACACCGCACAAATTGAATTAATCTTCTTTACTAAATCCTAACCCAGACATGATAAATTCCTTCGATATAATAATGCTTTTTTTGTTGACACTTCAGCATCAGTTTTTTGTTGAATTTGTCTAAAAAGGCTAATGATAATTCAGATATCTCTAATAAACACACGGAAATTGTAGTTTACACAAAAACCGTTTTATTTAGGTATGTGGTTGTAAGCATAATCCACCCTTCCCCTATTTTATTACCGTTGAATCCACTGGCGTTGGGAAAAAAGCTCTAACGATTTGAAAAAAATTATAAGATTTTCAAGATTTTTTAAACAGTTTTCAAAGATTTAGGACGTTTCAAATTTTATTCAGGCAAATTCTAGTTATGTTGACGCGGGCCTCTTTGTTTCCAAAAAATATTTTTTTGTTAAGGGCTAACAAAATTTTCAAACAAAAAATAATTTTCAACTGGAGTCTTTCAGACATATGATGTTTTCAATAAAGTCGTATTGAAGGTAATTGCAGATTTTAAAAACGCTATAAAAAATATGGTCTTCTATTTAATAGAAAAAGTTGGGGTAGAACCGGAAGTCGCAGATAAACTGAAAATATCTTAACTGAAACCAGTAGTTTCTCCATATACATATCGACTACGCTCATCGTGGTATACTCTGTACACCTTTCTTGCATGGATAGTACCTACTGTCCCCTCGTAGGTAAGGCAGAATACCGATTACCTACTTATCTATCCTATCTATACCTCTATGTAAAATATTTATGTGAATCAAAAACTTCATGAATAAAATTTTAAAAAAAAAATTAACCTACTTCCACCTATAACTAAAAAGCTAAAAATAATTATAAAAAATACAACTCTTGCAAATAAATAACACATTCAATGTTGTTAGGTACCTACCCAGGAAGTATACAAATGTAAACATTAAAAGGTGCTCATTCTGTACAAATTAATTACCTACCAATCTAGTATATTTTTGAAGTCGGTACCAAGCAAATCTAAAATCATGCATTGCGTACTTATCTATTACTTCATCAAACTTAATTGTTGCTTGGCACCGACTTCCAAAAATATACTAGATTGGTAGGTAATTAATTTGTACAAAATGAGCACCTTTTAATGTATACATTTTTTACTTCCTGGGTAAGTACCTAACAACATTGAATATGTTATTTATTCGCTAGAGTTGTATTTTGTTATAATTATTTTTAGCTTTTTAGTTATAGGTGGAAGTCGGTTATATATTTTTTAAAAATGTTTTATTTTCAACTTTTTAGTTTTTTGAACTAAGGTAGTTTTCATTCTTTATTTTTTATTTAGGATGTATAACTTTAATAGACAGGACCAGGTAACATCGAAAGCCACCAACATTACACAATGATACATTTTCATTTAAATTGACAGGTAAATGTTTACTAACGAAATGTCCTAATTCCACTCCACTCCATGTACCAACCATCCTGTACATACGACTGCCCACGGACAAGCATAAATTTGTTAGCTGCCTTCTGTAAACTATAGGACGGAGTACAATCCATCCCATATTTACGGAGTCAAATTCATCCTATATTTCAGCCCTTTTTTTGGCTAGTGTAACATTAATTTCTCTCCACACTTTTATGCAACTTCTTATTTGATATAAAATAAATAATTTTTTAATCACATTGTATAAATATAATTTAACTTCAGCGTATATTTCGACCATTCTGTATATGATTTGTTTACGTCCATATCATATAACAGTTTTTTAACCACCCATATAATTTTAAATTCACAATTTTTTCCAACATTTTTATACCACCAATCGTCCACTCCACCCTATATGGCATCCATCCTGTATATACAGTTAAACTGCCTAAGCTATATTTCAATTATCATATAAATGCAACTTCTTCTATCACTTTACTTTGATTGCGATTTTGTTTGCTATAACTAAACAACCTGTGTACAAACCCATCAAATAGCAGTTTACAGTTTGACATGTGTTGTCACTGAATATTTCTATTAGGCCGGGAGAATGTGACAAGCAAAAAGCACCGTCTTCGCAAAATGGAAAAAAGTTTTCATTTAAATAGGTATTTGCCGGGTATACAAACAAAACGAGCTTAGTACTCATTGATTTAAGGAGCCGAAGATACTATACTTTACTACCTATAAGCTTGAGATGTACATAGAAAATTTTCCAAATTCGCAATTTAAAACTTCCAGTGCCTAAAATTCCCGCATTATTACGTTGGAATTAAAATATTTATGAGGAGATGTCCGTTATGTCATTTCGATTTTCTGCAAAACTACAAGTTGCACGTCGCAGAAAAGTATATGAGATCACCTAGGGATCTTCCTTAATAGATTAAACTTTAAAAAACTACACACATCCATAAGGAGTTTTCAAAAAATCGACCAATATATTAGGGATATTGGTCGATTTCCCTGCACGCATGTGTTCATTCACAAATTTCATCACTTTACCAATAGAATTCTTTTCCAAAATTTGAAGTTTCACCAATCCGGATATATACTCTATTAAAGAAGACCATATTCATAAAAACAATTCAACACAGGAGAAGAAATCAGGTGACATACATACAAAAAAAAAATACGCGACTAATTGATAACCTCCTCCTTTTTGGAAGTCGGATAAAAATGGGTCACTAGTTCTCCAGCTATATATTCAAATTGCAACATGTATAGTTGCTGATATATGATGTGACTATAAAGTAATCTAAAAACAGTTGTGTATTAAACCCATTGAGAATATGAGACTATCCACTTTTATTGCAAAATTCAGTAGCTAAATCTATAATCGCCACTGCATTATAGATGTCAAACGATTCGTCTAGAATTTTCTCGAAGTTTCTTGACGGTGTCAGGATTTAGCTTCGATCGAAATTTTTGTCGTCCAGTGGCCTATCGTTGTCATGTCGAGAAATGTAACATTATTTTAATTTTTCTAGATGGTATTTGACTTTTTAAAAGTTTCTTAATGCTGATTGGCAGCCATTGATATTGAAAGATGGAAGAGCAAGCTTTTTACGAAATTTACTTCCCCTCTTTGGTTACTTTCCTTGTTTCTCTTTTCTTGTGCCATTTTCAATAATAGTTAAAAATTCGGGAAAATTTAAATAGTTTTGACTGTTTTGTAACGATTCAAGTAAAATATCTACTTTAAGTCTTAATTTAAATAAAATATATGTACCCGTAGTTTTCCTGAGAAAATGATTTCTTTATTATTTGCACAGAATATGTAATGGCAATTTGGTAACTGGTCTAACGTTGCCCTTTTCGCGATGTTCTGAGCTTTTAAAATTTCTAATCAATTTTATCATGGTATATTCTTGAACATGTAGTATCTTATTTGAAAATCACTCTAATTAACTTTATAACATTAAAACTAATCCCTTTATTTAATTCTGTACTAAAGATACTCTATAGACAGTATCTTTAGATGAATTACGTTTTGATCTAGAAAATCATCAAAAAGATACCTCCAATCCCTAGGAAGCATAGATTGAAGGAGGAGGCCAAATTTCATGTTCTTTAAACTGATCTCAAAATTATCGACTTTTCAAGATTCAGTTACCAATACAGAAGAGAAAATAAAATCCCAACTACGGAAAAAACTTCATTTATTCAAAGAAGTAAATGAGGACGGAATCAACTCTTACAATACTGTCATAAACAATGAATACAGCTAATTTTATAATCTTACAGTGTGACATATTTAATTCACCGCGTTACGATGTTTGTATATTTTTATATAAGCTTCTTAACTGCCTAAAAGTCATCTATTGATACGCATATGTTTTCTGTAAGCTTGGTCATAAAAAACACTATCTGAATAAAAACCTTAAGTCAAAAAAGAGTAAAAAGAAAGTAAGCATCTTTATTTACTTGACTCACCCTATAAAATTTTCGGCCAACTTTCATTCATATAGACGAATGACTTATTCATTCAAATGATCCTTTCCATAGATTCTGTTAAGTTATACACATGATGAGATCAGAGTCCAATTTTTTATGGGGGATTTTTCAAAGAAATCTCCAGTCTCATTATAACAGCCTTCCGTTTTTCACATTTTGATCACGTACCAGCCATTTGCTCGATCTCGGGATTTAGCAAACAGACTGAAACATCTGCCTTTGCAGAAAATTCACCGCCTTTTTGTCTATGTCTAAGCGAATTTACGAGGAAAAAGCTTAATCACGTTGATATGTTTGTGTATCTTTTAACTGTATATTTGTGTATGGAAAATTTATCTGTAGGGTAGTTGCCTTCTTCACAATTTGAATGTGATATTCAGTAAATCAGCAATCTGAGAATATTTTGTAATTGAGTCTTGTAAATGAAAAATGTGATAATAAATAATATTACTTGGACCTATACTTCTTCAGTTTAACAAGTTGTGTTTATTAAAAATTCCCAGGGATTTTGTGAAAACAATACTTTTAATTTTTTTTCAGTACCAAAAGAACTCCAAGCAATAACGTTTTTTTGCTTTCTTCTCTAGAAATCACTAGGAAACAATTTAATTTGAGCTGAGATTTTTATTCAGCGATACAGAACAATATACCATTACAGGATATTTTAAAAGTTTTTTGGACCTGTGTTATGTACATATTTTATGAGTTTATTCCAATTCTGAAAGCCGTAAAAATAACAATTTCCAAATAATAAACAATAAAGTACCATGCTCTGAAAAACGTAAATTATTACCCAAAAAAAAATTAATACTTAGCAAGAAACATAGTCAAACACGAATATAAATAAAGCAGATATTCAGTAAATTAAAAATATATAGGAAGTCCTATTTATAAAACGAAATTATAACCAATTTCTGGTATAACCAGAGATGATAAGAGGAGAAAAGTAATTTAATTTATCTTAAATTAATTTTACTTTATATAGAAGATTTTCGATTTTTTTTAATAACTGTCGACGACATACATTCTCAGAAGATGAACCTATAAATGAAAATAAATCAAATATATTTATTTTTATTAATGTTTTTAATTATTTAATAAAAAGGAGAGTAGCACATAGTAGCAACTGCCATTCAGACAGATATTAAGCCAAGATGTATGGGTTGATTATAATATTGTTACGAAATTTACCCAAAGCCGACCCTGTGTCATTTCAACACGACAACAAACGCTTCAAGATAAAAAAAATACGATTCTCGAAAAGGCTCGGCAGCGGAAGGAACGATGTT
The DNA here is from genome assembly GCA_034190945.1 of Octodonta nipae. Lineage (NCBI taxonomy): Eukaryota > Metazoa > Arthropoda > Insecta > Coleoptera > Chrysomelidae > Octodonta > Octodonta nipae. The sequence goes on along the minus strand of CM067219.1, from coordinate 133,139,764 downwards.
GATTTCTACTGGAGAATTCTACGCTGGTGATATAAAAGAAGAACGCCACGATCGCCAGGCAGTGATACCGCGTCGACTAGCTTATATGGGCTTGTTATTGTATTTGAATCAGATGTTTGAATGTAAATAAAGTTCTAGAAAAGTGAAAGTAAATATCAGTTGTTATAATTTTCAATTGAACCCACGAAGTACATTGCAATTTGGTGTTAGAAGTGAAGGATTAAGTACAGTGAAAAGCGTAATTTGATTTATGGAAACTCGAAGTATGGAAAAAACCGACGAAACTACCAGAAAAATTATCAAACAGGTTACGGAGGGACTAGACGAAAAAATAGCACAGATTCTAGAAAAACGTGACAAGAAGGAGAAACAACATCAAGAAGAAATTCAACAAAGGTTAGTGAAATCTTTTGATGATAAAGTTAAAGTTGAATTAGGAAATCTTGTCACTAATATCGATGAAAAACAACAAAATCTTGTTTCCACGATGAAAAGTGAACAACAAAATCTAGTTTCCACGATGAAGAGTGAACAACATAATTTAATTGAAGGATTATTCTCGAAATTTGTAGAAAAACAAGATCAAACTGAATTAAAACGACAACATGAATTTAAGATATTTGAAGAAAAACAAGGCAAAACGGAAGAAAAAAGACAACTGCAATTCGAACAATTAATGCAAATAGTAGGACAAGTTAATGAAACAGTTAATGAAAGAATGCAAATAGTTGAGTCAGACATAAAAGAAATAAACGACGACATAAAGACCATAAAAAATACCGTGGATACTCTTGAAACAAAAGTAGATGATCTTGATTCCATCCAAAGCCAGGTAAAATTTGAAATCAGTTCAATTCAAGATACAGTTCAAGATCAAATCAGTTCCATCAAGCAAACCGTACACACTGAAGTACAAAATAAAATCTGTGCCATCCAAAATAAACTAGAAACAGAAATTAAAAAAATGCAACAGGACTTACAGCGAGGAAAATACCAGAACACCGTGAGTACCAAAGGTTCCTTTAGTAAACCACCCACATTCGACGGCAGTTCATCTTGGCCCATGTATAAACGGCAATTTGAGGCCGTGGCTACAGCTAATGGATGGGATAATCATGAAAAATCCACATCTTTGGTAATTTCCTTAAGAGGTCCGGCCCTAGAACTCCTCCAGAGCATTCCAGTCGATGAACAAGGCAATTTCGACAAGATCATCGCTATCCTAGACAAACGTTACGACAATCAATCCTTGAGCCAGGTATACCAAGTCCAACTGAGTGGAAAAACCCAAAAATCCGGTGAAAGCCTCCAAGAATTCGAAGCAGAAATTAGACGGTTAGTTCACTTGTCCTACCCAGACCTGCCAGAGGAAACGAAAGACCAGATGGCCACACAGAGTTTCATAAACGGCATCAGAGACGTGGAAGTTCAACGAAATCTAAGACTAAGTGGCGTCAAGAAGAGTAATGAAGCTCTACTTCGGGCTTTGGAAGTAGAGGCTGTCATGAACATGTCCAAGCCGAGGGTCCGAGCAGTTTCCTTCAACCAGGAAGATTCAGAGTCACAAGTTCAAGCGCTACTGGCTGGTCTGAACAAAATATTAGACCGGTCACAAAGAAATGGCACCAGAGGGGCATGTTACCGCTGCGGACGGACAGGGCACTTCCAACGTAATTGTCGAGTGAGGCCACCTGAACGATCACCGACCAGGGGTAACCAACAGAACAGCCAGATGTCCAGGGACCGTCAGTCAGTCAGCATAGGGGGGCGAATGCTGACTGTCCCTCCACCAGCCCCCAAAACGTTATCCATCCGGGGATTTTGCCGAGATAGCGGCAGCCTAGTCATCAGAGGCACCATCAACGGGCGAGCAGTTACCATCACCATCGATACCGGCGCCGCTGTGTCCATTGCCAAGTCCAGGGTTTGAGAGCATCAGAAATTCGGCCAGTTACCAATAACATCCAGCTCAGAACAGTCACCGGCGAGTCCATGTCAATACAGGGTGAGGCAGATGTCGTGCTACAGATAGGGGACAACATGATCCGGCATAGGGTCCTAATTAGCCAGCATGGATTTATGTTCGACCCGAGATATGATGTTCTTCGGTTCCTGAATGAGGAATTTGTATTGACACGGCCCGTCAACACATCAGTCACGCCCATAAAAATTGTGGAAAAGTCTTCAGCTAGAATTCCCGGTCGAACTGAACAGATTATTCATGGGCAGCTAGACAGCAATCCTGGGAGCTGCGTTGGAATGGTGGAGCCCGTACACTCAGCTCATGACTACTTAGTTGGACGGGCTATAGTTAAAACCGGACGAGATATACCAATCAGAGTCCTGAATTTGTCCAACAACGACATTAGAATTGCCAATGGTCAAGAGATAGCTTGTTTCGAGCCAGTAGAGACCATCATCAATTGCGAAGAAGAGTACCAGACGTCGGTGAATGAGACAGGGCCCGATAAAGAGTTCCTACAACAGTTTGCTGACCACTTGACACACTTGACACCAGAGAACCAGAAGAAAGCCAAGCAATTTATCACAAAACACTGGCAAATTTTTAACAGTAAAAATGGAACTACCGGTCGCACCAACATCATCCAGCATCGAATAGATACCGGAAAGGCTCAACCCATCAGAATACCACCTAGACGACTACCATTGGGGCAACAACAGGCAGTCGAGGAAAACATCGAGTCCATGTTACAAAATGGAGTTATTGAGCCATCCATCAGTCCATGGTCTGCTCCCGTCGTGCTAGTTAAAAAGAAAGATGGAACCACCCGATTTTGCGTGGATTACAGAAAGCTGAATGATGTCACGAAGAAAGACAGCTATCCACTACCCCGAATCGATGACACTTTGACCACACTAGCAGGCTCCCGTTGGTTTTCCACACTAGACCTAAAAAGTGGATATTGGCAGGTTGGTCTACACGCAAACGACAGAGAAAAGACAGCGTTCTCCACCAGTAAAGGGCTGTTTCAGTTCACGGTCATGCCCTTTGGGTTATGTAATGCACCCGCTACATTTGAGAGACTAATGGAGTATGTACTGAGCGGGTTAACATGGAGGACGTGCTTAGTATACCTCGACGACATTCTAGTCATGGGCCAGACATTCGACGACCATCTGAAGAACCTGGGCGAAGTATTCTCCAGAATTAATAACGCTAACATGAGACTCAATCCGAAGAAGTGTTCCTTGTTTCAAAAAGAAGTAGAGTTTTTGGGCCACGTAGTGTCCGAGTCAGGAATCCGCACCAACGAAGACAAGATAGAAGCCATCCGTGATTGGCCAGTTCCAAGAGACAAACATGAACTCCGAAGCTTCTTGGGCCTCTGTTCATACTACCGGCGTTTTGTTGAGGGATTTGCCACCATCGCCGCCCCTCTACATCGGCAGACCACTGATAAAGAGACCTTCCATTGGAATCAGGATTGCAAAACATCATTCAGGCTACTGAAGGCAGCACTATGTTCAAGCCCAATCCTAGCCTTTCCTACACAGTCCGGCAAGTTCATCTTAGACACAGACGCCAGCAACACAGGTTTGGGGGCCGTCCTATCCCAGGTGCAAGATGGTGAAGAGAGGGTGATCGAGTACTACAGCCGTGGATTCTCGAAGCCAGAAAGAAATTATTGCGTCACCAGAAAATAACTTCTTGCAATAATAAGGGCTGTAGACCATTTCCACAAATACCTGTATGGTCGCCATTTCTTAATCCGAACAGATCATGCCGCACTCAAATGGCTGCTGGACATGAAGACACCGGAAGGACAACTGGCCAGATGGATGGAGAAATTACAGCAATACGACTTCAAGGTGGAACATCGTGCCGGCCGGTTGCACAATAATGCCGATGCCCTATCCAGAAGACCCTGTAGAGCGGAATGCAAGCATTGTCTGAAGACGGAACAGCGAGAGGGTATCTCCATCAGGCAGATCCGAGTGCAGGCCAATGAAGACTGGACAACGGAACAGTGCATCCAGGACCAAATGGCTGATCCAGACATCGAACCAATCTTGTCACTCAAAATGAGAGGGGCACCCAGGCCACGATGGGACGAGGTAGCTAGATACTCCGGCGTGCTGAAATCGTTATGGGCTCAGTGGGACTCTCTACGAGTAGACAATGGAATGCTCAAGCGAGTTTGGGAAAGCGCTGATGGACGAGAAACCAAGTCCCAACTGGTAGTTCCGAAGAAAAAGGTACCAGCCATCCTGATCGAAGTACATGATGGAATTACCGGAGGCCACCTGGGCATGAATAAAACCCTAGACAAAGTTCGCCAGCGGTACTACTGGGTGAATTACTTCGAAGACGTCAGAGCTTGGTGCCGCAAATGTGCCACATGTGCCGCCAGTAAGGGCCCGAAGACCCGGACCAAGGGCAGAATGCAGCAGTACAATGTGGGCGTCCCATTTGAGAGAATTGCCATCGATGTCGCCGGTCCGTTTCCCGAGTCTGAGAGGGGGAACAAATACATTCTGGTCGCAATGGATTACTTCAGCAAATGGCCTGAGGCATATGCGATACCCAACCAAGAGGCAACCACGGTAGCGACGGTGCTAGTAGAACAACTATTCAGCAGGTTTGGCGTCCCGATGGAATTACATTCAGACCAGGGGTGTAACTTCGAATCGAATGTATTCCAGAAGGTCTGCACGATGTTGGGGATCAGGAAAACGAGAACAACACCATTACACCCACAGTCAGACGGAATGGTGGAAAGATTCAACCGGACCTTGGAACAACACCTATCCAAGGTCGTCAGCAATAACCAGCGTGATTGGGACGAGCATATTCCCCTATTCCTGTTGTCATATCGCTCTGCTGTACATAATAGTACAGGCCTGACCCCAGCCAGGGTCTTATTCGGAAAGGAGCTGCGATTACCATGCGACTTGGCATTTGGCTCCCCCGAAGAACCTCCCCAAGACATCGACGATTATGCCGACCAGCTCCGACATAACATGCTGGCAATACACGACTTAGCCCGAACGCAGATGTTGGCCACCAGTGACCGGATGAAGACGCGATACGACCTCAAGGCCAATTCAGCCGGGTTCCAGGAGAGGGACAAAGTCTGGCTGTACAACCCCCAACGGAGCAAGGATAAATCCCCAAAGCTTACACCCGCCTGGGATGGTCCATACGAAGTGGTCAAGAGGCTGAATGATGTCGTCTACCGGATCCGTCGAAACCCCAAGGCTAAATTGAAGGTGGTTCACTTAGATCGACTCGCTCCCTACCATGGAGGGGATGTTTCTGATCGGGACGATCAGAATTAAAGGGGGGGCAGTGTTACGAAATTTACCCAAAGCCGACCCTGTGTCATTTCAACACGACAACAAACGCTTCAAGATAAAAAAAAATACGATTCTCGAAAAGGCTCGGCAGCGGAAGGAACGATGTTGATTTCTACTGGAGAATTCTACGCTGGTGATATAAAAGAAGAACGCCACGATCGCCAGGCAGTGATACCGCGTCGACTAGCTTATATGGGCTTGTTATTGTATTTGAATCAGATGTTTGAATGTAAATAAAGTTCTAGAAAAGTGAAAGTAAATATCAGTTGTTATAATTTTCAATTGAACCCACGAAGTACATTGCAATATTTATAAAGTTGTCTGATTCTAACGAATTCGTATCTTTCCAAGCAAATAAATTTAATCTTTGAATAAAATTTAAGTTTTATATTAATTTTATTCTGTTTATTACAAGCAAACTTGAAAAAGTAAAAAATCAACTTTAGAAACACAGATACATACTCCCAGGTTCACAATGGATGATAAAATGTTACACCAAACACGTTTAAAACACGACACTATTTTTTTTTAAAAAAACTCTACTTAAACAATGGTAAATTTTATATTGGAGACGATACTTTGTCGTGGTCGTTAACAAGTTAAATAGGCATTTAAAATATTATGAGAACTGTTGTTGGATTCAATAAATCAATAAGTTTCAAAAAATAAAGTTACGTAACTGTCACAACCAACTTTGTATTTGGGGTTTTGACCGAAAATACTTGAAATTGTGCCAGTTTGAGCCGCCTTTCATACAAGAAAAAAATCTCTTGGCTGCTCTTTTCATTAAAGAGGTAAAAGGGATCCAGCAAGTTAAAAAACTGACCTTGTCGATAAATAGGTCGCCGTATTTCAGCTGTTTTTTCTCAATCTACACTTCAGACATCTAGAAGTCTGAGATGAGAAAATTTGAAGCGAACAGAATCTATGTGGGTGTACCTTAAAATAAAATTAATACTCCCCCAATTAGCTAATCAAAAATCAGAATGTAACAAATTCAGTATTTCGTAGTGAACTTTTTCTTCATTTAAATTATTGGCTCGTTAAGTTGAACGTTTCAACTTGGTGGTAAACTTTTCTGATTTATTTCGATGATTCCAAACCCTCAAAGTGAGCCAGCCGAAGGCTTCCGCTGAATTAAACATTGTTAGTTGAGTGCGCGACGACTCATTATTCCGATAGCTTTGATATTTTTGTAGTCCTCTTATTTATCAAAAAACGTTCCAATTAACCTAAATTTCGTTTCGCGTATTGGGAAGGAGTTTTATCGGAACACGAGAGAAATGCCTTTATAATGAACACGAACGTTATGTACGGCCATTTGAAAAATGGTAATTGGGAATGAGATTAGATGGCTGCCGAAACAAAGAATAAATAAAATAAATAACAGGTCTAAGCTATTTAGTGTCCTGGAAAGAGGAACAGCTATTTGGTCTGATTTTTTGTTTCTAAATTGAAATTTTTAAGCAGTAGGCAATTTTCCACAGTACTGTTTTATGCTGAGCAGCTTTTGAAGGAAAACACTCATAAAATTACCTTCATTGAAACTGTTTTACAATTAGGTCATTCTATGGGACTTAGAGGTGGGTCGACACAATTTTCATAACAATAGCCGTCGCCCTATGGTCGAAATTCGACCCTATTCCTTAAAATTATAAGTTTAACATTATTGACGTTATTTTGTCTCTATAATAAATAGATTTGAGGCGAAATTAAAAAAGTAGGCAAGGCATTTGCTATCCCTATTATTTCCTTTGGATTACATTTGTAGAATTTTTTCACGAAATTATTTTTTATTTATGTATATTATTGTAGGATGATTTTTACATAAATATGATCTATACATTATCGCAATTGTAATAGTGTCTTATGCAACATGTTCGAAGTAATTATCGGAGGATTTTTCTTTCTAACTTTAAAGTTTCCGACAGTTACACACAAACGATTTCAAAAATAGAGATGACAAAAAACCCAATGAAAACTCTAATCTTTAATGTCATTTCTATTGTCCGCTGATTGATGATTTGTTGCACACCTTCGTCACAACACTGACCTATAATTTAAAAAAACTAAATATTTTCCTATTGAACTATAGGCAACTCCAAACACTAGACCGTAAAAGATTGTCATCATATGGTCTAAAAGATCGTTACTCAGTCACTGCCGTGTTTATCGTCACAGATCATACCAAGAGAAGTTTATTATTTGAGAATCAACCTTGCATATATAATTACGCAGTGGTTTCTGTTGTCGTGGTAGAGCGATTTGAATTTTAATTTTTTTAAACATTGCTTGGTTGCAAACTTTGAACACAGCAAAGGAAAAATGTGTCGACTAAAAATATATTTTACTCTAGAATAGATGTACCTAACTTAACCTAAGTAATGGGTAGCTACATATTTTATTTTCAAACAAATCTTTAAAAATACAATGATATTTATCTTTTAAGTAACTTAGTCACCTGGTTTTAAAAATCAGAACTATGCAGCAATGGGACCATGTAATGTAAAAATTAACTATAAGATATCCACATTGTCAGAAAACATTAATTTTCAGTATGTTTTCAATATAAAAAAATTCAAATATCCTAAGGTTCAATATATTTTCACTAATGTGAATTAAAACACACTTACTTACCTAGTAACCCATGAGGATCTCTGTATTAGTCCCGTTGTTTTCTAAAATCTAGACGCCCCATATGGCTGGACAGAAACTTGCGGACTTAGCTGGAAGTCACATATTGAGACCCAACAAGAAGTAGACAACATTAGTTCAGGAGCAGATGAAGCCTTGTCGTTGACAGGTTATGATCTTCCTAGGCACCTATTGTGTCATCTGAATTGCTTTCCTACTGGCCACGGAAGGTGTGGTGACATGATGCATAAATGGAAAATTAAGCAAATCCGGCGTGCAATTGCGGTGCCCAAAAACACATTATGAATCACATTCTGAGTGCATGACCCTTACCCGTTTTCCTGGAGGATTATAGGAACTGAACAAGCTTTCCCCAGCAGCTATACAGTGGCTACACGATCTATCAGTCATGGTATGAACTACACCCACACTCATATCAGTTATTGCTGCTGCTATTGACACATTTTTTATTTTATCTATTGTAAAGTCTGTTGTTTTATATATGTATGACTTTTATACTTTTTTAGGGTTTCGTATATACAATATCCGGATACCCTTATTTCCAGATTTCTGCCTCTGTCACATCATAGCAATTTTCTCCTAAACTACTGGACGGAAGATGTTGAAATTTGGTATCAATGTATAGTTTGGTGACCCGATCAGGAGTACATATTGGAAAAGAAGAAATTTTGATTTTAGGGGTACTTCTGGGGGGAAAAATTAAAAAAATCGACCGTTCCCCCCCTGATCTCCAAAACTACTGAGCCTTAAATTTTGAAAAAAATAGCAAATATAGAACGTTGCCCGAACTTTACAGGAAAAATAAGGAGAAACCATTAATATTAATTTTGGGGGGCAAATTATAGAATTAAATTAAAATTTAATAAATATTATTATTTCAAACGCATCATGTAATACATCACATGAAAGGCTCTGAGGAACACAAATATATTTTTTCATATTAAAAAAAACTTAATTAAAAAGGTATTAATGAAAATATACCAAAATTTACCCATCCCCCCTTATCACCGAAGCTACGAAACGTAAAGTTTTGAAAAAAAAAAAATTGAGGTACAGGGTCTGACCTGAGGTTTACTGGAAAAATAAGGAGAAACCTCTACTTTTAATGTTGGGGGCAAATTATAGAATTAAATGGAAAATAAAAAAATATAATTGTTTCTAACTAATGAAGTAATATATCAAATCAAAGGGCTCATTATTTCGAATACAAATTAATTTTTTAAATATTTTTAAAATAGATTATTTAAAATATATTAACAAAAATATTTAAAAATTTGCCCATTCCCACCTTTATCACCGAACTTTAAGACGCAACAATTTGAAAAAAAATAGAGGTGTCAAACATGAACTTTACTAATATAATGTAATATATCAAATCACAGGGCTCATTATGACGAATACAAATATATTTTTTAATATAAATATTTTAAAATATATTAAAAAAATATTTTAAAAATTTACCCATTCCCACCTTTATTCCCCAAATTATAAGACCTACATTTTTTTGTTTACAGGAAAAATACGAAGAAATCCCTAATATAAATATTGGGGGCCAAATTATAGAATTAAACGGAAAATAAAAAAAAAATTAAGGCATCATGCAATACATCAAATGAAAGATATAAAAAATTCTCATTTCTGCCTTTATTTTCGAAACCATACTACATAAAATTTTGAAAATAATTAGAGGTACTAGGGTTCACTAGAAATTTTAAAGAAAATTATTAGAAAACTTCCATAGCAATTTGAGGGACAAATTATACAATTAAATGCAAAATAAAAATTCAGTTTTCAAACGGATCATGTAATATATCAGATAAAAGGCTCATTATGTGAATTACAAATATATCATATTTTTAAATCACTTAGTACCCACTTTAGAAACTACACTATTTAAACTTTGAAAAATATATTTTATTTGTATTTTTAAATAATGTGAATAACAGATTTAATAATTTATAATTTAAAACTTGACCTACTTTGCACTTTCCTCGAATCTACAGAGCCTCAAAATTCAGACAGTAGATTATAAAAGGCTTCCCTGAAAGTTTATTAGTAAAATAAAACTCTAATGTTAATTTTTGGGTTCCAAATTAGAAAATTAAATACATATGTATTCTTATAAAAATTAAGCGAATCCTGAAGCAGACAAAATAAAAAGTCTGTGTGGAAAATGAAAGTGTATATTCTTTATAAATTTAAAATGCTTCATTTAAAAGACATCAGGGTAAATATAAGAAAATGCACTCATTTCCTGCTTGTCTGAAACTGGACTATTAGAATCTTGAACCCTTAGTATGCGAGTCCAACTCGCACTTGACCAAATTATTATGTTTTGGTTTTACTTTTTTGTGTTCTAACTTTTTTATATATCGATGATGCTTCTCATACGAAATAATAATTATCTGGTTAACTTGATCTGTCACCAACTATTAAATATTCCCTTCTAGGAGTCAAAATAATGGGAGAAGCGACATTGAATTATCTTCAAAACTTAACGCTATTTGTTAATACTGGATTTTACAACTCATCATAATAGAGAGTTAGGGCAAGCACTAAGTATTACGTATCCGTATTCGTAACCTTAAGACGATACGTTTACGTATACTTTTGTAGTTAGGACATCTACACATTTCAAGTTATGATTGTTTTGTGCCTATCTCCAAAGAACAAAGGTTTACTAAGTATAGAGCTTAGAGCGTGTACTTTCTGGAGATAGCCTGCAGTGCACAAATGTCGTGGTAAGACTAAGGAGAGAGAGGGCAATAGAGAGGGCAAGAGGCTATTTCACTCGGTTGGGAGCTGCTTCCAATCAAATACGTTCAGCATGTTGTTCATAGGCTGCTTCCACCCACTAAGGGAAATAGCCTCTACTGTCTCTATTGCCCTCTCTTTCTAGCGTTGCCACGATTGTATGCTTGACAGGCTATATCTAGATGGTAAATGATGTAAGGTATAGAGAAACTGATTTTCTTGTTCTGTGGTGCTGCATTTCATAAAACGATACGGGATACGTAAGACGTATACGTAGAAAGGTACCTAATGTGGGAGGAGTCAAACGTATCGCCTTACGTTTACGATTAAGGATACGTAGGGATGAAACGATACCGCCAAGGTATCGATACTTTTATTCGATACCGTATCGGTCGTCAAGTATCGATACTTACTCTGTATCAATTGAAAAGTATCGATACTTACTCGTATCGAATCAGAGTAAGTATTGCCACATAACCGCACGGTTTTAAAGCTTGCGATTTTGTCATCGTTTTTTGTAAAATATAGTCACAGTCACACATTAGAATTCAATCAGTCAAAAAATTAAAATGCTTTAAACATAAAACAAACACCGACTAATGTCAGTACTGTTTAGGTTAACACCGACCGAACGAAAACAATCGTGGCAACGCTAGAAAGAGATGGCAATATAGAGGGTAAGGGGCTATTTTACTCCATTGGGAACTGCATCCAATAAGCTCATTGGCTCCACCTACCAATCGAGTGAAATTGCCTCTATACTCTGAGTCTCTATTGCGCTCTCTTTCTATCCGTGGCATGGCATTCTTTACTGCAGGCTACCTCCAGAAGGTGAACGCTCTAAGAATTTAAGAATGCAATTTTTTATCAATGTTTAAATGAAACAGTGACAATCGTATGGGTATATGAGTACTTTTGACCAGTGAGTAAAGTATTTTGAACAGTGAGTATAGTTACTCACTGCTTTTGACCGACACCTACTCGATACTTAATTGCAAAGTATCGATACTAAAAGTACTCGGTATCGGAGAAAAGTATCGAGTATCTACTTGTATTTACTCGTATCGTTTCATCCCTAAGGATACGTAATACGTAGTGCTTGCCCTAACTCTCTGTTGTTATTTAAACGAAAATCGATTCTTATGGAGTATGCACCAAAAATATCTTTTATTATAACTGCAACTGCCTGTCGTAATCTATTATGGAACAGAAATTTGTTTTGCACCTAAGTACTAGATGTTATCATCTCGCAATCTAGGATAACGAGGCATCCTAGATGTAGAGCGTTCGTTTCTGGTGTTCACAGCATTATCTCGCTTATGAATAATTATGCAGCACTTCGTATCAATTGTTCTATTTACCACGGCGTGCTCTTATTTTAATCTTGCACCCAATTCGCAGCAAAATGTATACTCCGGCAAGCCCAAAGGAATAATTTGCGTGGTGTACGTATCCAGAGATTTATGGCTGTTTTGCCGTTAGTTGTGTTTCTTAGGAAATATGCGTCTTAGATATGAAACACAAATCACTTCAGTATAGAGATATATATCATTAAGTTGGTGAATATTCGCTCCTATTCCATGCACGCTCTGAAAAGGAGAAAACTGTTTCTGGAATTACTAAAATTATATTTAGATCTGGCATTGACATATCGGATGATTTATGGCGGAACATCGACTGCAACTTTAAGGAAATGAGTTCGAGATACGAACGCGGAATTTATGCATCGAGAGGAAAAGGGTCGAATGCCGTCACGCTAAAGACAATTTCGATGAGCGTTGTTTTGTTTCTTAAGTTGTCCCAGTTTAGGAACCATAAATCACACCGAAAAGTCCGAATAGCGATTCGACGTCTTGTTTGGAAGATGGAAGTTATGTAAATGGCAGGAAGCTGGAATTTCTTAATAGAGATGTTAGAGTGTGCCTAGAAAACTTTATGATTGACCATGAAATAACTAAAACTGTAACTTAAATGCGGATTATTCATTGTGTCAATTACTTACCGGACAAGCTATAATCTTGTAGTACCAAAATAACCTTATCTATGAATAATTTATATCTTTATATCATTCCGGTTTAACCGGAAATTAAACCAAAAATTTAATTTGAAATGGAAAACTCTTTATCTATACTATTATAAAATTGTCAGTTTGTTTGTTTGTTTGTTCGGGCATCACGTAAGAACTACTTAACTGATTTTGCTTAATCTTTTTTTGTTGCGAAGCCTGTAGGATGTCTTAAATCTGGTAGACACTTTATCTCTCTAAATTTACAGAAACGGTAGATATAGCGAAAAAACTTCTACTATGTTGGGTATTTCAATCATTCAATTGCTTCCACGGCACGCACAAAATATTAGATACGGGCATCAGCTTAGCTGTTTCGATTTAACAAAAATCAACATATATCAAGTATAATTTTACAGGGTGTTCTGTATATGGGAAACTTAGAGCGGAGCAGAATTACATGAATTTAAAAATCTAAAAAAGTTATATTTGGTGTCCTATAAGCAGCTGGATATATACGAAGTGGTGGAAATAAGGGGGAGTGGAATTAGTTATACGGGGTTGTCCAAAAAAGTTATATTGAGTGGGCCATAAACAGTTCCATATACCAAGTGGTTGAAAAAGGGTAGAATATTTATACCGTGAATAAAAAAACTTAAAAAAAATGTGTTTGGTAAGCAGTTAGGATCTTTGAATTATGATCATAAGATACTATACTTATAAAATGGGTTGAAAAAATGTTAAAAGCAATTGTTTATACAGGGTGTTTGAAATATAAGATGAAGTGGAATTATAGTTTCTGTTGTGGTTAAAAACTTGTTTTATAACCAAAAGTAGTTACATATATAGGATGGTTAAAATATGTAGCGGAGTATAATTACAGCTATACAGGTTGATTTAAAAATATTTTAAAGTAATGTAATGTTCTACAAACTGTTCCATTTACCGGATGGCTGAAATATAGGGTTACAGTTAGAATTTTATGTTATATAGCACTTGCATATATAGAGTACATGAAGTATGGAGCGCAGTAACGTTATACTTATACAGTGTCACCCAAACAAGTTTAGAAAAAGTTGTAAATGAAGGGTGGTTTAAATGAAGTGTGGAGAAATTATACTTTAATATATCTTGAAAAAATATAATATAATATAAAATGTGAAATAGCGTAGTTCATAATAAGTTGCAAAGATATGATAGTTGAAACATAGGGTGGAGAAGTGTTATGATAATTATTTAAAAAATGTTATATTGGTTAACTAATAAACAGAAGCGTATACAAGGTGATTCAAAAACTTGTTGAACAAAATTGTTATTTTCTGTGCCCCATAAGCAGTTGCGGTTTTGGTGAAATATATTTAGCATTGATGGCCTTATAATTATACAGGGTGGTCGATAAGTAGTTGCAAATACAAGATGGTTGAAGTAGCGGGTGGAGTAGATTTATAGTCAAACAGGTTAGATCTTTTTTTTTGTAGGATTGAACATGAGTTGTTGCACATATGCAATATCTGAAACATGTATCGAAGTAAAATTATAGTTCATACAGTGTGATTAGAAATATTTAAAATTTTTATATTTGGTTGTCCCTAAGCAGATGCACATACGGGGTGGTTGAAATATTTTGTAGAGTAAAATTATGGGTGGTTCAAAAATAAGTTGTAATGTTTGACAAATTGGCAGTGTATTGGTGTATATAGGATGGTTTTAATGTAAATGGAAATAGAGTTAGTTATACAAAGCGGTTAAAATGTTTTTTGAATAAAGTTGTTATATAGGGTGGCCAATAAGCAGTTGCAGTTTGGGTGAGGCCTTAAACAAAAGTTTGGTATTAGAGTGCAAAACAGTGTTTTTATATTTGTGACTCACGAAGGTTTCCACATCCATCATTTTTATTAGGATGGATCAAAATAGTTTAAAAAAAATTGTTATATAGGGTTGACCATAAACAGTTGCATTCTACTATATAGAATATCTGAAATATGGGGAGAAGCAAGATTATAGTTATAGATTGTGTTTAACACAATGTTAGAAAAACCTGCACATAAAGTTTGATTAAATTATAGAGTAAAGAGAAATTTTACTTTAAACGGTCATTCAAAAAATATCAGAAATAATTGTATACAGCGTAGACCATAAGCAGTTGCATAGCTGAAATATAGGGTAGAGAAGAGTTATAGTCAGGTGTTCAAAAAGTTATATTGGGTGACAAATAAACAGCAGCATACAGTGTGGTTCCAGTGTAGGGTGCAATAGAGTTACAGTTATTCAAGGTGATTTAAAAAAATGACGAATACAATTGTTATATTGGGTTGCCCATAAGTGTTTGCAGTTTGGTTGTAATATATTGGTGGATTTATGGTTAAGTAGAGCGGTTCAAACAAGTTAGATTTTTTTTACATAGGATAACCCATATGTTTCATAAGATATTTCTTTTTACGAAGGCTTGAACATTCCGTACGCGGGTGAAACCGCGGGTATCGGCTAGTATCAAATAAAACTGCAAAATGATTCGTCTTAATTTATTACTAATACTGTACATGCACATGTCATACATACAAATAATTAAAATATATTTGCGTATCATATTTTGTGAGTGAGTTAGTTCCTTTTGATAATGGATGCATATGATTTTCCAAAATATTATTAACTTGATATTAGATTTCTGAGAAATTTATGACTGAAATAATATACATACTTAATTCGTGAGGTTGGAAATCAAATGTATATATTAGCTTTAAAATCTCTAAATAGTGTACTTACTTAAATCTTTTCATTTGGATTCTTCTGTAAATGCGCAAATTTCTTATAAACTCATTCAATTTGGTCACTATAATAGTTGCTAACGTCATTCTTTTTTGTAAAAGGTAACCTCATAAATGATTAGGAATGGAAGTTTTTAGTGCAAACATCTTTGTAAGTAAAAGTCGATTATTTTAGTAATATTTATACTTTACTACACGATTGTACACAATTGTTGTAAGGTGACCTTGACTGCCCTTGCTTACTACACAGAATATCCTTGAATACAACTATGAGAACTCGTTCTTCAGAACTCTACAATGTGCCATGTCACAGAACTAAATATGGATTTTGTTCAGCAATGACTAGGGTATTACGTACAGGCAATCAGAACTCCTCATATATCGATCTGTTTTACAACTCCATCGGGGTAATCAAGCGCTCGTTGTACCATGATATTTAATGATGTCGTTTATTTTGTTTTTGTTTTAATTAATTTTAAGTAACTATATTTTATCTTGTATTTTGTATAGACTTAGATTTATATGTTTTTTTGGGTGTTTTTGTGTTTTTTAGATTTAGTCTTAGTTTTAATGTTATTTTCTTTAATGTTTTGTTTTGTATTTTTATGTAAATGGGGTTACCCGTATATGTGAATAAATAAATAAATAAATAAATTGGGTTTTTACTGTCGACTGCCTTCAAATTTCGAACATCAAATTAAGGCTTTAGTTATTTGTTCATAGGAGGCGTCATCTGACTTGGATATAATTAATAATTTATTTCTATACTGAGAGTCGTCAGTAGATTCTTAGCTAAACAAAACTAAACTAAATCGGTAGACGGACAGAGGAGAAAATGGTACCGAACCATTTTGTTTTTGCCTACTTTAATATAGATTAAAACTTACTTCACCTATTTAATGTTCTGGTACATTAATTATAACAGATTTTATTATGGAGCCGTTATTTAATTAGATATATTTTTAAATATCAAAGCCTCTCTTGACTATTCATCAATATAGCTGCTGTAATACAGGTTAAACTAATACATATTAAAACAAGTATATGTTTTAGAAAAAACTTAAAATGAAAAGTACCTGGGCAACCAAGCGTTGCTCTAGAGTTCGAAGTTTCACCAAGTTGGCTATATGTAAGCCTATTCTTCTTAAGAGAGAAAATTATTTCATTACTACAAAGAAACTGACTTTCCGTTGGGTTTCAAATTCATTTTTTTTGGACAATACCTAATAGCATAAAACGATAATGTTTTTTGTATGTTCTTAAAGTCATATGAAGTCTTAGGACTACTTCTGGAAGTCTACAATGTACCAATATCGTGACAAGACTATAAAAATTGGGCCACCAAAATAAAAAAGTTGCCTGAATTGGACAATCAAATATATGATTTGCTATGTATTTTTGTGTCCTGACCAGGAATTCGCTGTCAAAGTTACACCATCACCCTTCAGATTTACTCAAATCGCTGAAACCTTTGTGAAAATTTGAGAATTTTGAGAAGTGAATTAATATGTACATGAGACACATGATTGTCTAACTATTTATACTTCCAGAACCAAAATCTCAACCAAAAGCGCCCATTGGCCCTGCAGTTTTGAACAAATCGTTGAAAACCTTCACAAAATTTGGAACATGGGGGACTTGAGTAGTGGAGCGATATGTCTCTTTGACACTCGACTTACGAACTATTTTCCCATCCTAAACTAAATACTTTTTAATTTTCCGTAAACCGCTGAAAACCTGCAGGAAATCCCTGATAATCAGCGGAAAATTTGAGGATTTTGAGTAGTGAAGTGATTGGCAGTTGGAACAAATAAAAAAATACGTGGTCAGATTTAATCCATGGCCCTAAAATTTTCCGCAAATAAGTGAAACACTTGAAAATATCCCTGCGATAAATGGTTTCCGAAGTACGCTCACCTTTGCATTTTCAGCACATAGTTGAAAACCTTAAAAAATTTCTAAAAATCTGAAATTGGAGAATTTTGTATAGTTAGGCGATCTGCACATGCAGCACAGGATGTATTTTTGCCTTATAAACACTAGATGACTGTTATTCTGGCTACAAAAAAAATCAGAGTGGTGTTGAACATTATATCTAGATAAAAGGCAATAAATACAAATTAGGATATGTGAGGGAGTAGATTAGTAAGTTCGCTTGGGTCTGCTAAAATTGCACTGGGGAAACTATAATATGACTATTGGGGTAGTGAACATCCACTAAAAGGAAAAAGTCCGTCAGTGGTCAAAATATATACCGTTTCTAAGTTCTACTTTAAATGTTTCAAGTATCAAAAGACATGAAAAAGTTCTGGGTTAATAGATATTAATTATTCTAAATTTCTGTTTAAAGGATTTGCATTTTTTTATTTGCTACTTGAAATGTGTTGTACAGTTTTGGCCCGTAATAAAAATAATGTTTTACTGAAATGTGTTTTTTAAAGAAGTGTGTTACCCTTTTTTATGTTTTGTTTTTATTGTTGCATTTATCTTGCACACACATACGTAGTAGGTAAGTACTGCAAAATATATATTTCTCTTATTTGTAGTTTTCTGTTCTATGAAAATGTTATTTTTAGTAGCTTGTTCTGATTTACTTGGCTACTACACAGTATCTAATTCTTGATTCGGCTAATTTATTGAAGACAATTATTAAATTTTGTTCAGTAAGAATATCTCTTAAAGTATAGAATTAATGGATTAAAACTCTTAATCTTATGCCATATAATGTAATGGGTTCAGACCATCGCAAATGATTATAACCCCTAAATTTGTAGACGCGAGATGAAAGAACAACAATAACACGGAACGGCTCCATATTCAGAACCTCAGTGTGCTAATTTCCCCGAAAATCCTATATGTCAGTCAAGTAAGTATTCGAGTGGACATTCTGTTGTGGAAAGCGCAACTGATGAAGGTTCCCGACCAGAAACAATATATATCATACATATTGTCCAGGGTACAAAAGAATGACACCTCGAAGAGAGTAACCCCTAGATATCTAACTTGTTTTGTTTTCTCTAAATATGGGCCGTTACAGAGCACTCCGTTGCAATTTGAGTTATGAACTTCTAGGATGGTTGGTGAATTACCATTGGAAAAAGGTTACATAATTTTTTTTTGATACATTCAATGTAAGTAGGTTATTATTCTTCGACCTTTTCAAATTCTTACCAATCATTGTGGTTAAAAACTATAGCTGTATCATAAGCATACAATATTAATTCTCCTTGACAATTTTTAATATTACTCATATTATTAATTTATATCAGGAACAGAATCGGACCTAACAACGTGCCCTGGGGTACCCCAAAATTTACAGGTGTTATTGAGCTGTCACAGTTTTCTACTTTCGTTTTTAGCACTTTTTTTGAACGGTAATCTTGTAAGTATCGTAGAGATAAACCACTAATTCGATGGTTGGACAATTTCTTAAAAATAATATCATGTCAAACTGTGTCAAACGCCTTTGATAGATCCATAAAGACAATTAAATGATCACTTGTTTGATCCTTGGAACCAACTACTGTCTGTTGTCGGTTCCGAAATATTTTAACAAGCTATTTCGTTCATTTCGCTGAATGTAAGTGAGAGGCTATCGTAAGGAAATTATCGCTTCAATAGAGAAAGATGTAGCTTAAGAATAAAGGCTTTAGTAGACACCTGCTCTTTACTTCTCGTTCCCTAGTCCTATCGTAGCCAGATTTCTGTTCCTATAAGTTGTGAAATTGGCACTTTATACGTACGCCATTTGTTATGCTCTTTTTAAAGCGAGCGCTTTCAAAACACAAAAGCGAAATAAAATGAAAATCGAAATCAGTTCTGCTCAATGTTTGTCTGGAACGAATGTATTGGAAACTGAACGTTGGATGTATCGCACATATCGAGTGACTTGACAGCTGTTAGATAAAAGCGGCAACGCCGCGCACATCACACGTCAAGCAATTTATCAATTATCTTGTTTTTCCGACCATCATTAATCGAATAACGCCATTCGTTCTACCAGCAGCAGCGCCGGCCGAGCAGAATTCTTTTGTTGATTCCATCGATGCGAATTTTAAATGGACCGGAAGAGTTCGCAAAGCATTTTGTTGTTTTAGCCCGGTACGATTTTTTTTTGTTTTATAACTCGAACTTCCGAAATGCGTTTTTTTCGAAAAGAATGGAACGTTTCATGGAGTCGGAATTATTGTTTAGAAAATTGACGTTTTGTGTGAAAAATGTAGAAAATGTTTAGTGAAATTAGTAAATGAAATAGGAAGTAAAAAGCATATGAAATTATTTGATTCTAATACATTAAAATATATATTCAAAATGTGCTCCATCTAGTTGTTGACAATCACCCATATTGCTATAAAACTCCTCCCTCAATAGCTTTGTATCTAATATCGTCATCAGGTGAATGATGGGAAATTCAGTTTATCCCTGGTATTTGTACCTTTAATCGGTCATGCGTCGCCGGTCATGGTCATCGGGTCTCATCCCGTTCCAGATTATATATGCCCAGACTTCGTTAGCTCCGTCCTTTGAGTAGCTGTGCGGTGTTCCTTAAACCCTGGTGTCCAGCGGTCGCTTGGTCTCTCCAATGTAAAGAATGCCACATTCACAAGGTATACTGTATATAATTAGCGAGCCCAGCCTCCAAATTAAAAACATTTTTAGACTCCTTCTTCGGACACTGTGGCTACGCATCACCGACAGCCAACCGCCAGATACGACCACGCTGATTGACCGGATGAGACCCAATGACCATGACCGGCGCCGCATGACCGATTAAAGGTATAAATACCAGGGATAAACTGAATTTCCCATCATTCTACTGATGACGATAGCAGATACAAAGCTATTGAAACGTTGTGAGATCAACCTCTTCAAGACGATGGAAGTCCAAGGAAACTTCGAGGAACGAGGGACATTGTCTACAAGATTCAGACTAACATTGATGAATAAGCTGGACACAACTGAGATAGCTCTGTGTCATTGTTTTTTGGCCAATCTGGCACAAGAAAGGAAGGTATCCGGCATACTATAGAATTGATCAGCAGAAAAATCTTACTGGATGGATGGATAGATATATGGTTTCTTCAGTTTGTTTTAGTGGTAGGAGTTTGCTTAAGCGAAATCATTCGCAATGAATGAATTGGCCGAAGAGGTACTATTGAGTGGCCAGCTATATCACCCGATCTTACTCCTTTGGATTTTTTCTGCGGCGTCAATACAGATTAGAACAGTTGTAGCACTCGTGTTATTTTGACAGCCAATTTGATGTATTTAATATAGGAATGTCAATTAATAATTTATCTGCATTTCACACATTATCTTTTGCAATACTAAGAAACATATAATTAGCAGACTCAATTCACATTACTTACCACCTTTGTTTAAATTACCAAAATACGTCGATACTTAATCTAGAGTTAGATAAACCTATGTTTAGCATATTAAAAATGTAGTAATATCTAAATTCTAGGTAAGTAATAATTATCTTTATAATAATCTCAAAAATTATCACCTCATTCTTCTCATAACAGACTATAAATGTAATAGTTTGTTGAAATCAGCTTAATAGATGCCTGTCAAAAATATAAATATATAAAGGGTTTTCCATTAAAAAGGAAGAGTGCTAGACTTATTTGAATCACCCTGGAGAGAATCCATACATTTTTGACGTTTTTCTGCACCCACCCACACCCATATAAGGAACTGTAAGATACATTTCATCACCCACCCACCCTAGTTCTTGCGTAAGTAATTCGTTTTCTCAAAAGTGATTATTTTAAGGATATATTATACAATGTAATATATTAATTATAATCTAAAAAATATAATCTCTATCTCTTAATATTAATGCAGTAAGCATTTTAAAATTATAATTATATATGCATTAAACCGTACCAAAAAAAAACGACTATTTGTTTTTGATTGGGAACCAAAAATATACTTAGAGTGACAAAAAAATGTTAATGTCAAGTTTTGAGCCTTTAATTTTAATGTTAAGAGGCTCATCATCGCGAATTTAAATTTTTTACTTCACTCGTATCATACACTCAAATCTTCTAAACAGCATACCTGAAAAATAGAATATATTCTGAAGGAAATTGGATTCCCTACTTTGGGATTCTGTAGCTGATAAACCATCTGTTTCTAAAAAATCGAATTTCGCGATGAAAGACCTTTTAAGATTAAAATTAAGCGGTCACATTTTAAGGAATTTTTTTTTGGCATCGAATATTTTGTCCCAGTCTAATACACATATTGATATATTCAATTTTCTAAGAAATTTGACTTCGAGAGGTTTCGTAGATTAGACGTTACATTTTTACGATTAAAATATTTTTACATATATTAAAATTTTTGAAGATATTATTCCCTAAAATCTATTAACGTTATTGTAAGTAAAGGCATATTTTAGGATTTCATTATTTTTTAATTAATAAAATATGGTTAATGTTATAACTATATTTATATTTGAAAATGATTATTAAGTAGAATTTAAATTTCTCTATAGTTATCCACGCACCCTCAAATGTCTTACGTAATTTATGGATGTTCCCCTGTACATTTCAATTTTTATTTGGAATTTGAATTGAAAAGTTGACTTGTTCCAGCGTTTTTTAAAATTATATAAAATAGGGAAAGTCATCTTTTTAATATGAATAACTGTAACGATCAACGTCCATCTAATTGTTTGCATGATTGTTAAATTCCTTATGGAAGAAATAGTTGTCATTGTTGTTGGTTTCTATAGAAATGGGATTCGTTCGAGACTGATTATGACTTTGATTCCGCCCACTTTTGTTGTTATGGATCCCTGGTGGGGTCAATATTGGGTCTAAGTTGATTAGCAAATTAGTAGAAACGTTTTCTTCTAAATTATTCAGAATTGTTATTATTAAAGGTTGGGTGAGGTTATCCTGTTTATGTGTTAATGAGCAATGTATAGTGAAACTTACAGGTTTTTAACGTATTTGTGTTTGATATAGTTGGACTTCTCAATAAAATGAATCAAACAATTAATAAGGTGATGTTTGTAATCGTACATACGTTAATACTTGTGGATTCAGTATGATGATTGCCTAGCTCTTTTTGCTTGTTCCTGTTTTTTTGTCTCGTTATTGAGGTCCTGTATAGAGTTATTTAGTAATCGTTACAGTTACTGAGTGTACATACACGTGTTCTTTATGGACAATCCAACTAACTGCGCCAATTTTATAAATTGTAAATCACTTTTAAGTAAAAAGGTATTTACTAAAATACAAAAATTAACAATATAACAAATCAATAACGACAATGGGACAGCTTAGCTCTTATTTATAATATTGTCAAAGCTGAATAGTCAACAGAACGTCCACGTCGATGCTTCTCTGCTTTAACTATGAAACACACACTCTTATATATATATATATATATATATATATATATATATATTATTTGGAAAATGGATTTAATCTAAATTCACGGCGACACATATTACCATAATTCACTGGACGAAGTATCTCGCGGACCATTTTGTTGTTTCATGTGTACAATTTATCAAATGAAAGCCCAACAGTCGTCCATTTGGCTTTTCTAAATCTAATTAAAATGCGTGTTCGTTCATTCCAATATACAAAGAGAGGTTTACTGCATAAACTGCCGCTCGCTCTGTATTATGGATGAAATGGTACAAAAACAAAAGCACACATAACGAAAACAAATGGACTTGTGGCTGTCTCCCAGTCTCTTTTTTTTCAAAACTTCCATTTCAGTTTTATTTTCTCGAATTCTTTCATTGTTGGACATGCTTGATGTGAAACGAGGTAAAAATTATTACACGACTAAGGGAAATTAGAATATGAGGAAGAGATAATAAGGTATGTCCGACTCGGAGAGGCTGAAATTCAAATAAGAGGATTCGTACAGCTCTTTAAAACTTTATAACAAACGAAATGCAAGTACGATGCAAGTGTGGAACACGTAATTCTTTATTGTTCGAAAATAGTGTTTTTTTTTAGTTTAGGAATGCATTTGCTCTTCTATACTAATAATAAAATGTGCTTTGTACCTTATCTATCGAGTAAAGACAATTAAAGCCCCTAAAAATTGTTTCGATTCGTCTCTATTCATCTAAGTTCACTTTACTCCCATCGTGTTGAATACCCGTGTGGTGTCCGGGTTAGAATAGCATCATGGTATTTACCGCCTGTCGTAAGAGGCGACTAAAGGGGCGGCTGTCCGCTGACCTACTACCTAGCCTTCCTCCCTTCTCCAAAACCCGCTCGGGATGATCTGGCTTAAATCATTTCATCTGGGATGTGACAACCCCACGGTTCCGAGTTACCGGGGTCATCAGGGTCAATTGGTGACACCAACCATTAAAATGGAGCTACGGAGTAAATGCCTCGAAAAAGAGACGCTGCCTGGGGATCGCCAGGGCATGTCTGGAGCCGGCGCTGGACATGACAGCATGCGGGACGTCGGTAACAGGGTGCTGAGGAGGCGGACCCCTGCCGTCCCCCTACAGCCCAAGAACTCCAACAGCACTCACTAATACAGTCACAACTACAACGTGACCACCACCAACGGAGTCAAACGAGAACGAGAACTCCACCCGCAGTAAGTGCAGGCTATGAACAAATTTATCTTGCCAAACTATGTTTTAGGTGCTAATACGTTAGAGTAGCTACACACAATCATCTACTGTGCTGCAACTTCCATCTGCAGAACAATTGTGGTCGCAATAAGACCAAAGCAAGACCCTAACCAAATTAGACAAACACTCGAATACCACCTTGGCAAAGAAGGCTTGAAGGAAAAATCAATTCTCTTCGGAAAGACGTTGGAAAACTGACTGAGTATCAACGAGGGGTCAGGAACAACAGAATAGAAACACTTGTCAAGACTATCATGGACAATAACCGAATACACTCCCAGTGGGATAGAGAAAATATCACATCTCAGCAGTGTCTGGACAGTCTACGACAAAAGCTCTCCGTCTACAAAAGTCGATTGAGAAGGTACAAAACCAGTAACCAACGGAAACTAGATAAGACACTTTTCCGACAATCAGAAAAAGGGTTTTATAGAAAACTTAAAAACATCAATAATAATGAAGTCGCTAGTTACCCCAGTAAAACAGAGATCGAGGATTTCTGGAAAACGCAGCTTTCCACAACAAACTCCGGAGCCAGCTGAATTAATGAGGAAGAGGCGGCATTTCAGAACTGTAATGGCATGCAACACCAACCATTTACAACGGAAGATACATCCAACATAATGAAGCACCTCCATAACTGGAAAGCACCAGGACCAGATGGTGTCCAAAATTACTGGATAAAGAAACTGTACGCAACTCACGAAACACTAACAGCCCTTATAAATGACATAATTATCCACCCACAGAAGATGCCTAGTTTCCTTACGCATGGTGCTACATACCTCTTAGTAAAGGACAACCTATGTACACAGGACCCAGCAAAGTATCGACCAATCACTTGCCTTCCAACCTTATGCAAACTCATAACATCGTGCATTAATCATCGCATTTTCAAACATTGTGAGCCGAACAACATAATTACTCAACAACAAAAAGGATGCGCGAAAAATTCGATAATCTGCAAAGAACAAATGATAATTGATTCCGTTGTCTGCAATCAAGCCCACGCCAAACGACGGAATCTCTACATGGTATATGTGGACTACAAAAAAAGCCTTCGATGCAGTTCCACATGATGGGCTCATTAAGGTACTGAAACTCTATAAAATAAAAAATTGTATTATTAACTTCTTAGAATATGCCATGTCCACCTGGCAAACCAATATCTCACTGAATAAAGCCAACTGTTCGATACAAACTGACCCCGTTCCAATCAGAAGGGGAGACTCTCTTAGCGCGCTTTGGTTCTGCCTTGCCATGAACCCTCTCTCAAACAAACTGAACTCGACTAATTTTGGGTTCAGTCTCAAAACACAACAACGTACAAGCATTAAAGATAAACCATTGGTTATACATGGACGACTTAAAGTTGATGGCAGCTACGAAACAACAGCTGCATGATATGCTTAAAATAGTGGAAGGGTTCTCTAGTGACAACCATATGAAATTTGGCCTAGACAAATGCCGAATTATTAATATAATTAAAAGCAAAATTCATCAGGGGCACTTCGAAATGGGAGATGGCACCTCAATTGAATCAATGGTGGAAGGTCATACTTATAAATACCTTGGAATAAAGCAGGCTCAACGTATTGATCACTTGACCATGAAAAAGGACCTAAGAGCAGAGTTTTATAGAAGAGTACGACGACTGTTGAAAACCAAACTAAACAGTAAAAATCTGTTTCAGGCTATTAACACCTATGCATGTTCAGTGCTCAGTTACTCTTTCGGTATAGTTAATTCGTGCAAGACTGACATTGAACAATTACAACGAAAAGTTCGAGTTTTAGTAATAAAAGCTCAAAATCACCATCCAAAGAACTCTGTCGAACGTACAACTTTGCCACGGTAGGAGGAAGAGGATTGGTAGATCTAAGCAAACTATTAGATCAACAAATTTCTATTTTGGGTTGTCATTTCCAGAAACTCGCAGAATTTTCTGATCTTCACAGAGTTATGTACCAGATTGATGACTAAACACCACTGCGCCTGACACAACAACACGTCCAATTACACCACCAGACCACTGATCATAAACTGTTGAAATGAAAAGAAAAGCCCCTTCATGGAAGACATATAAAAGACGTCAACCAAGATGATGTCGACAGCGCAGCGTCGAACTACTGGTTGATCTCTGGTCAAATGTTTCCTGAAACGGAAGGCTTTTGTATTGGCAATCCAAGATCAAGTAATTCCAACTAAGAACTATCCAAAGTTCATCGTTAAAGATGAAAATGACAGATGCACCAAGAACTAGCACTGAAACTTAAACCATTGCAGTCGATAATAGTGTCATATTATAAATACAAACCCCAATCTGTTTTATAATATAACTACAAACTGTACTAGGACCGCAAAATACTGACTGATCGGACTGTTGCTCACAATAGACTATATATAGTTTTAGTATAAAAACAACCGTAAGTGATATAGCAATCCCTAACAACAATAATATAAATATTAAGACGGCTGAAAAAACAGCTAAATACCGGGATTGGGAATTTCAAATAAAAGTACAGTGAGACATGAATAAAACATTGACTGTACCAATTGTTATGTCATCAACAGGAGTAGTCCCAAAACAACTACTAAATAATTTAAAATATCTCGAGCTGGACAAACATGTTTACCAACTAATGCGAAAAGCCGTCCTGTTAGGAACAGCCCAGACGGTCAGAAATTTCATAAGAAGTGGCATTCTTTTGATATGTAGTATATCTGAGGTATAATAAATTTTCCCCACGCATAGCGTGCCTTAGAGCGAGTGTGCATGTCATACATTATATGGTCAAGTCGGGAATGTCTACTTTTCAATTAACAACGACAAATGCAGATATGGTTGCCAAACATCTGAATCTATCCAACATTTCAACAGGAACTAGCACAGAAACTTGAAGAAATGTCAGAATAACAACGTTCTACAGGTTCTACATCGTATTCAATTACCATTCGAATAACTAAAATTGACGTAGAATGTAATAAATTTAAAATTTTTATTCAATTAAAAAAATTAACAAATTATAAGATAGTTAACTATAAGGAAAATATTTGAAATATATTTCAATATATTAACATTGACATTTAATATTTTTCCATTTATAAATATTTAAAAAATTATACATATTAAATATACGAAATTGGCACCCAACGTGAGTTACCTATCAATTTTGTTGCGAAATAACTCATTATCAATTAATTTTATCATATGTATGCATATAAACTTAACGTCTAATGAAGATTGTATTGGTAAAAGGCAATTACTAGAAGCCCTTTATGGTGTCAGAGACTCATTTATTCAGAAGAGTCCATTTATTATATGGTCCTATCGATCGCTGTTGCGTTCAGTTGGGCTGACACACGATGCACTCTTATTGTGACATTAAATCTCATATTCAAAACTGAAATCGGATTATTCGGGGTGTAGTTGCGTCGATATTCATATGATGAACATTACAGAGGGCCATTGTGCATTGCGGTATCATTGAAGTCGGGTCCCATAATTACGTTTTACATCAAATGGGATTATTTGGAATCATTTTACGATAGGGAAGGTCTTCCTTATTGTTATTTTGGGATTGAATGGAATTGTTTAATAATTTGTGGCTTCTGTTCTGTATAGTATCTGCAGTTAAAATTACTTAGTTCTTATGAGCATTTTAGTGAAACTTGTAAAATATATAGGTTTAGGTTTGGTTTTGCATATTTTGTTATAAAAAATGATACGAAATATTATGAATGATTAATAAATAGGTACCGTTGCAATGGATCTGGAGCGTGAGGAAAGGCGTCGATAAATATTCCTACAAATATCTACAGTGAGATTTTGAAGTAACGGATAAATTTATTTTCTAGGTAATTATGAATGTAAATGAAAATTCCTAATACGGGTACATTTTTGTACATGAAAATACACTTTTTGAATAAAATTATTCATCTGCCCAATCAATTGCTTAAGGGTAAAAACTACCTTTTAATTTTTTTAAATTTTTCTATTTAGCATAATAGGACTCTTCGATTTTTGGAGGTGATAATAAGAAAACTCAATTTTCAATTTTTAAATTTGAAAAATAAGTAATGATACCTTTGCAAGAAATAATATTTAAATTAATAAACAATATTTAAAACAATTATGGTCTATGTCATATGCTCAAATTGAGTACTATTCTGTTTTTTGGGTGTTTTTAATTAATCTTCAATATTAGTTGGTTTACTCTTGTAGATTTATTCGTGATTTTTGTATAAAATAAAGTTACTGTTTTCTTGAGTATCCACATCCAAAAATCAAAAAGTCTATTGCTAAATAGAGAATTGATAACTCCTTTAAACGCGGTATAACACGCTCTCCCTTTTCTTTTAAAATTTGTATAGGGGTAGGTATTACCCTGAGGATGTTAAAGAGGCAGGTATAGAATTTTAATCAAAATGTGCAGAATGTGTATCCATTACTGCGTTCAAAGGTAATCTTTTAAATAAATTTTAATATGTCATCTAAAATAGGAGTCAGTCAAAAATTGTTCAATGTTCTTTTAACGGGATTTGATATAAATGCTGCAATTATATTTTTACTTATTTATCTAATAACATAATACATGT
Source organism: Octodonta nipae (assembly GCA_034190945.1). Lineage (NCBI taxonomy): Eukaryota > Metazoa > Arthropoda > Insecta > Coleoptera > Chrysomelidae > Octodonta > Octodonta nipae. Next base: position 133,111,038 of record CM067219.1, on the reverse strand, counting down.
AATGTTTGATTACTTTATCATTTTGTCGAAATTTCAATTTGGGGTTTTGTCATCTACGAATCGATTGCTCTAGGTTTTTCTATGACAGCTTTGTTCAATACAGGGTGATTTGGTGACCTACTTGAGAATAAAACTGCTATGAAAAATTCTTTCAATGCAAATTGATATGTAAGATCTTTTACAAATTTCATTACTGTTTTTCTAGCATTACATTTTTATAGCTGAACCTTTCAAGATTTTAAAGTAAAAAGTGCTGGTTAGGCCATTTGTGGATGGGTAAAAAGTTGTGTTTTCATATTAATTTGAGGCACACAATAAAGTTGTCTTGAGAGTCGTTACATATGCTTATATAAATAGACTGAGATATAAGGTGCTGTAGATTACAATTATACAGGGTGATTCCAGATATGTTACAAACCAAATGTTTCATTGGGTGGCCCCGTTGCACTTTCAGACTATTTAGAATATTGAGTGGAGTGTAATTATAGTTAAACAGGGTGGTTAGAAAAAATAATTATATAGGGTAGCCTATTAGCATTTATATTTACAGGGTACTTGGAATAGCGGGCGCTGTAGAATCATAGTTACACAGGTTGGTGCAAAAAATATTATATAGGGATACATATACAGGTATGTTGGAAATATGCTGGAGAAGAATTATAGTAATACACTGTGTTTAAAAAAAAACAACATTTCTTATCCCACAAGCAGTTGCATATATAGGATAGATGCAATATAGTGTCAGAGGAATTATAGTTATACAGGGTGATTACAAAGAAAGTTAGAAAAGGAAATGGTATATGAATTGCATATATATGATGATTGAAATATAGTTACAGAAGATTTAAGTTAAAAAATTTACCAACACAAAGAGTAAATATGGTGGCTGATAGGCAGTCGCATATATAGAGTGGTTGGAGTAGAATTATAGTTTTACCGAGTTAAAAAAATATAATGCGTAGTCCTTGAGTAGTTGTATATACAGTGTGGTCAACATATCGTCCAGAGTAGAATTACTACAGTTTCATAGGGTGGTAAGAAAAAGGTTAGCAAACATTTTTATATTGTATAGTCTATTACCAGTTATATATAAACGGTGGTGGACATATAATATGACGTGGAATTATTATAATGAGTAGCTTAATAAATGTTAGAGAATTGAAATTAAAGTGAAACATTTCATATTTAGAAAAAATGTTTATACAGCAAATGTCCGATTATATCGATATATGTACCAAATTTTTTGATGAATCCTTGAATTTACGAGTAAAGTTCGGTCACCTATGTACTATTTATTAAAAGTACAAATGGAAATTGAATAAGTATTAGTAATAAATTAAAACAGATTATTTTGTCATTTCTACATATCCGATTTCTACGTCATAACTATTCAGTATTTTCCAATGGAACTGTCATTTACCTTAATTCTATTTTCTATATTTTTCTACCGGTTAAAAGCTGAATTATTTAATTCTAAGAACTTTCGTGGTAAATAAATTTTTGCGATTAATTTCCACTTACTGTCTCTTTTCATATTAAATTGAGAATTATGAATTTCTACACAAATAAAGTCCTATTAATTATATAAGAACAAAAAGTTGAATTTTATTACTCATTGACACCATTGGTTGAATTTCGACCACAGGCGATTCTAATATGTCTAAAACGCCGAGTTGTGAGTTAGTCCTATTAAAAATGTGAAACCTCGTATAGTTCAAATTCTCTATAACGTATTCAATTAGTATGACGATTTTTTATATATAATATTCTTGCAGTTCTTTTTACACAAGATATAATGGAGTCTTTATTTGTACTCAAATTATACGCTTGTTTGTTATAAAAAATTGGAGTGAAAATCAATAGGACGTAGCTACTGTGTCATAGCTGATGCTCACTTCCTGCTTGGCATCGACGACACTATTAAGTTCTGCATCCTATCATATGAGTTGCATATCAATTTCTTCGTGCCGTTATTGAACTGAAATAGTAATCAACTCTGCGCTTCTGCTCGTATACAGCATCCGCGCTATTGTCATCTTTGACATGTATCTCTTATTTAAAAAAAACACTTTAATATAGTGCTCCTGATGAAAAATGTTAACATTGACTACGGGGATAATTGATAGAGCAGCCGACCGGAGCTGCGAAGCTGCTGCTCTGGGTGTCGCGTAGCTTCGCTACGGGGTGACGTTACGCGACGTGTGACGAGTATGCCGTAAACGGGTTTTTTTTCTCCTTGTCGGCTTCATGTCATGACGTATTCTTCCGGGACCAGTAGCGGGACGTGCATTAACGAAAATTTCCCAAGTGACTTTACGCCCGGCTCGACTGGATATCCTCTTTCTCTCTTACTCTGATTCGCAATCAGCCTAGTTTGAAACACTTTTCCAATTTTTTTCACTTTTTGTTTAATCCCGGTTTTAATGGAACTACGAACTAACACGAAGCGAGATGTAGGGTCAGATTTTAAACAAATACACTGACGTTGGGATTGTATAATGGATATTCTTGTTTACAGTTGTTAAGCAAACCTTACTAAAATGCTTGATACGGATATGGAAATATAAAGGTAATGCAAAAATGTAATTAAACATGTTTCAGTTTTCATATTTCTGTCCATGATTAATTAAAATCAAGTACAATATTTACTGATATTTTGTTAGTTATGATTCAGATTGGATTTATGGAAAGTTCTTATAGTTCTGGTGCTGAGTTTAAAAACAACGCTAAAAACCTTCTCTATGGATGTAACTCTCATATCAATTGACGTGGAATTGTCCATTATTAGGCTCCTTTAGCTCAGTCATTGAACCAAATATGTAGCAGTAGTTATTTGAAATACAATATTTTTAAAGTTGTTTCAGTAGTCTTGTGCTCTAAAGTCGACTGCTGATAAACAGATGGAAACTATTTATAATTAAATATCAAACCAAAAATATAAAAACAACTGATCTACACCGTAATAATAAAGGACTTCAGTCCAATAAATACATTAAAAAAACAAAAACCGACTTCAATCAAATTAACTAAAAAGTATGAAATAATTTGTTGCTACAACAATTAAGTACTTTTTCTAAAGTCGGTGCCAAGCTAAAGTGAAAGTATTTTGCGAAGTTGTTCAAATTGGCACCAACTTTAATTGTTGTAGCCAAAAATTATTTCATGCTTTTTATTTATTTTTTTTTAAGTCGGTTTCTGTTTTTTTTAAATGTATTTATTTTATAATTTTTAGTAATGCAATGGATTAATTGGTTGCAGTTTTCAAACTAATTAACTTTTTCGATATTACCTAAAATAAAATATTTTAGTCTTAAGCATCATTTATTAGTTTGAACAAACTCGCTAATTGTTGCATACAATAACTTGTTTTGTAAATATGTATATGTATTAAGACATTTTTTTATACGATTCTTACTTAGGTGGATCCACTATATTGTAGACGACCTGAGTATCATCATTCTTTACGTTTGTTAATTATACTGACATTCATTTAATAGTCTCCCCTCGGCGGAATCTTATAATAAATCGTTATACAGTTTTTATTATAGGACGTAGTTTTTAATTATAATTAACTTTGTCTGATAATAATTTGTCGTGTTATTAAAAATAAAGGTACTTAACGTAAACAAAATTTATATTCTTTATCAAACCTAGCACACAATTTGGAAAAGTGACATGATCTATTATCAATTTTTACTGATGCCCCATAATTAGCTGCATTTTGTTAATCTTATTACTCCTGTTTGATAAGAATTTTCTATATTATGAAAAATAAAGGTGTTTTACTTTTAAACAAAATTCATATTTGCTGACAAACCCCGTATTATTACAGTATACGTTTCTGACCATGCAAATATTTTTATGAAGAATAACTTTTATTCTAAATATTATTCATACTAACGTATTCCGTTTGAATCCAACTTTTGAAGACACACTGTATATATAAATATATATATATATATATACCAAGTAAGAACCTCCATTTTGAAGTTCATTAACTGACATTTAATTCGATTTATTTCCAATCAACTTTCAATTTATTACAATTTTTAATATTACAGTCACAATTAGATGCAGTTTTCAATTCTGATAAACTTTGTTTGATTATAATTTTGAGATATTATAAAAAAAATAAAGGTACCTCACGTTTAAACAAAATTGATATATTTTTTGTAACCTAATGTATTGTAATGTTTTTATTTTCACACTCGGGTTCAATGCAGTTCTTGGATTTATTTAAAAACACAGTTTAACTCACTCTAATTTATTTCCACTACTTTTACACAAATTTATATTCACAGAAACTACTATTTACATTTTATCTTGACTGTACAAACGACCGACGAATACTGAATCTAACTCCTATCGCCAGCTGCTTTATATTGATACATTTATCTTGGAATTATCTGGTACGTCCACGAACCATCGGGAAATTCCATCACGTTCTGGAAGCTTTAAGGGAATTCCCAGTAACGGCAGCGGTCCACCGGTTGAGAGACAAACATTTCGGGTTCCACGAATTTATCGGAATAATGTCCCTTCCATGAATTGGTTGAGGGCCGATTGCACCAGCTGTCGGATGAATTCTCGTAACATTGCCCCCTCCTTAAGGCCATTTCGTCCCGGAATGTCCCAGAATCCTTCCTGGTATGACGATATTTGCAGGACTCTCCATTTCGACAACGAGAAGTTTGGTGGAAGTAACAGTCAACGGTCTTCGAATCTGGACTGCGAGTACTGAGACAGCATACCAGGATGTCGACGCCACTGAATCGAAAGATTGTTTCCATCATACTTCTCACCACCCTCCAATTCAGTCCATCCAACCCGCAGGCTATCTTTGGGATCGCCAATTTCGTCAGATTCTTCTCCATCATCACATTCCTCAATTCTACCAGAGTCTTCCAAAGATCGCTGTATGTTGGCTTGTCCAGCGAGAATGTTTTCGTTACCAAATAAAAGATGTCTCTGGTACCGACTGGTTGTTTATCTTCGAGATGAAGGACCTTCCCTCCCACTGGATCTTGTTCCCGTAGCTTCTGGAACTGGCCGTACTTCTTGGCAAACACCCTGGCTATTCCTCTGGACATCCGGAGATCTCGAGCCACACAATGAGCCAGGGCATATTCTATGGGCACCTCAAACAGGTCTCGGGGTTCCTCTGTGGTCACGTCGTGCTGCACCTTCTGCCCATTAGAGTGCAGTGCCATAAACTGTTCGAAGGTCATCTCGTCATCGGGTGGTTGGATGCTGCGGACTTGGGCTTGGTCATCTTCGCTGTCATGACTTCCGGCATAAGGGGCTAACCTGTTGAAATGTACGACCTTTGGTTTTCCCCGAGGCAGCTTCTTTATTCTGTAGACAACATCGTTGATTTTCTTCACAATTTGGTACGGCCCCTCCCAACATCTCTGTAGTTTGGGCGAATATCCACGACGACGTTGCGGGTTATACAACCAAACAAGATCATCAACTTGGAATTCTCCGCTCTCGGCTTTGATGTCGTAGGCTTCCTTCATTCGGGCACTGGCATTCTCGATGTTTAACCGGACTCGTTCATGGATGTCGTTCATCTTTTGACGTAGCTGGCTGACAAAGTCTTCACCTGCGATCTCTTCTCCTGGGGGACATCCAAACTTCAAATCGCATGGTAGTCTTAATTCTCGTCCCATGATAATACTGGCCGGGGTCTGACCCGTGGACTCGTGCACAGACGAACGATATGCCATTAGAAACAAGTGCAGATACTGGTCCCAGTCTCTTTGGTGGTCAGAGACTACCTTTGACAAATGGCGGTTAATGGTTCTATTCATCCGTTCTACCATTCCATCGGATTGCGGGTGTAATGCCGTCGTCCGTGTTTTATTGATTTTCAAGAGTTTGCAGACGTCTTGGAAAAGAGTAGACTCGAAGTTTCTACCTTGGTCTGAGTGCAACTCCAAGGGAACACCAAAACGACTGATCCATTCCTTAACAAGGACATCAACAACGGTCAAGGCTTCTTGATTCGGCAAGGCATACGCTTCGGCCCATTTACTAAAATAGTCCATCACCACCACAATGTACTTGTTTCCAGAGTCGGATTCAGGAAATGGACCGGCAACATCAATGGCTATTCTTTCGAATGGACTGCCGACGTTATATTGCTTCATGGGAGCTTTTGGACGCTTCTGAGGGCCATTACTTGCTGCACAAACAGTACATTTCCGGCACCAGTCCTTGACATCCACTTGGCAGTTTACCCAATAGAAGCGTTCTCTCAACTTCCCCAGGGTTTTCGTTACTCCCAAATGTCCTCCAGTTGTACCATCATGTAGTTCTCGTAAAACCTCTGGTCTCCTATTTCTGGGAACTACAATCTGTTTTCTGTCGTTTCCTTCCTCTGGAGTTTTCAGGACGCGCTTGAGAAGTCCATTTTCCAGGATGAGGGAGTTCCACTGAGCCCAGTACGACTTTATGGTTGGTGAGTATCGAGAAATCTCCTGCCACGTAGGTTTGCGATCTTCTTCCTTCCACCGGATAACCACTTTCAAATCTGGATCTAATTTCTGGTCTTTTTGGATCTCCGCAGATTGCCAATGGTCATTGATGGCGGTAGTTCTACAGAGAACAGCCCCTTTTTCTTCAGCTCGCTGGCAATGTTTGCAGTCATCAGGGCATGGTCTTCTCGATAGAGCATCAGCATTCTTATGGCTTGTTCCAGCTTGATGTTCAGTCTCGAAGTCGAATTCTTGCAACCGCTCAATCCATCTTGCCACCTGTCCTTCAGGATTTTTAAACTGCAGAAGCCACTTCAGTGCTGCATGATCAGTCCTCAGGAGGAATCTTTTACCATAAAGGTACTTGTAGAAATGTTCTACCCCCTTTACCACAGCCAGGAGTTCTCTGCGAGTAACGCAGTAATTCCGTTCAGGCTTGCTCAAGGTCTTGCTGAAATATCCGATCACTCTCTCCTGGCCCTCCTGGATCTGCGAAAGCACAGCACCAATTCCGACATTGCTTGCGTCGGTATCCAATACGAAGTTTCCATCTGGCAAAGGATAACTTAATATGGGAGCACTCGTCAAAGCTCTTTTTAATGTATCGAATGATCGTTGACATTCCTCGTCCCATTGGTACTGCACCTTCCCTTCTGTCAGTCTAGTAAGTGGCTTGGCGATGTTGGCAAATCCGGCTACGTACCGACGATAGTACGTGCATAACCCCAGGAAACTTCTTAACTGGTGGATATCTTTAGGTATAGGCCATTCCTGGACAGCTTTGATTTTCTGTTTGTCAACAGCTACTCCCTGTGCGGAAACTACATGTCCAAGATATTGTACCTCTTCTTGGAACAGCTGACACTTCTTCGGGCTTAACTTTAGTCCGGAACTTCGAAGTCGCCGAAATACCTCCTCCAGGTTCCTCACGTGGTCTTCAAAAGATTTTCCAACCACGATAATGGCGTCAAGATACACCAGACACGTTTTCCATGAAAGCCCTTTTAACACTGTTTCCATCAATCTTTCAAACGTTGCTGGAGCATTACACAGTCCAAACGGCATCACCGTGAATTGATAAAGTCCTGAGCCGATGGTAAAAGCATTCTTTTCTCGGTCTTCTTTAGCAAGTTCCACCTGCCAATAACCGCTCTTCAAGTCCAGGGTGGAAAACATCTTCGATCCAGCCAACGTGTCTAGGGTATCGTCTATTCTTGGAAGGGGATAGCTGTCTTCTTTGTAGCGTGGTTTAATTGCCGATAGTCCACGCAAAATCGGGTCGAACCATCTTTTTTTAACCAACACAACTGGAGAAGCCCAAGGGCTATTGGACGGTTCAATAACACCTTCTTCCTCCATCTCGCGGACTATCCTGTCGGCTTCTTCTCTTTTAGCTAGAGGTAGTCTTCTCGCCGACTGTCGAATAGGTTGAGCGTCCCCAGTATTAATTTTGTGTTTCACCAGATCAGTTCGTCCTCTTTTGCCATTCCATACATCGAAGATATCCTGGTAGTTTCTAACGATGTCCCTCAATTTTGCTCTCTGGTTTGGTTTCAAATTCTTAGATGAATCGGTGATGAGTCTTTCCAGTTCCTCAGATAGTTTACCTGGTGGTATTTCTGCATGCTGTGTGCTTCTGACTACAGAGGAAACTGTTGAACAATGGCCCAAAGTTGTTCCTTTCTTTAGTACAACCGAGTAATGATTCAGGTTCATTACTCTTACTGGAACAATCTCCCTGGCACGAAACAGAGTCTTCCCCAGCGCGACTCCTCTGCCTACATTTCCGTCGTTAAGTTCGGGATCAAACATCATTACTGTTCCAGCTTGAGCTTTCCCATCTAAGCAAGCATCTATAATGATTTCAGCTCTTTCCGGAACATTGATATCCTCTGCTAAGATGGCTCGAAGCATTATGTCATCTTTTCCATGAAGCACCACTTCTTCGTCATTCACTCGCAGAATTCCATCTTTGAAGTTTAACTGGAATCCCTTGGAGCTCATGACATCCATTCCAATGATTACTTCGTCTTCGATGTCTGCCACTAATGCCCGATGTAGAAAGGTTGTGTTTCCCAAGGTCATTTCAACCTCTATTTCACCATGGACCTTCGCTGCTTCTCCTGTCGCTGTTCGCAGTTGCCATTTTGTTGGTTTTATCATTGTCTCTAAAACAATGTTGGGCCTTATTACTGTTTTCGTCGCACCAGTATCCAGCAGCATTGCAAATTGCCTCCTATTAATAAGGCCATCCACGAAGACACTGTTAACGTGGTTGCGTAGCGAAGCGACATATGCGTTGTTAGTTGACAGTTGTTTGTTACAGGTCGACGATGGTCCCTTCACATAGGCCTTCTTTAGTTTTCCCGCCAAGGAAGTCTGGACTCCGTTGCTCTCCTTGCAACGACTCTGGACATGTCCTACCTTACGACACTTCCGACATCTCACTAGTCTTTTTCCGGTAAGGACTTCTTCTATTATCTTTCTTACAGAGGCTTCATCGTTTCCACCATCTTCGGATTCTCCATCAACGATTCGGACTCTGGCTTGACCTCTGCAGGTATTCTTCGCAGCTTCGAATTCTAACGCTCGAGCCAATGCATCTACTAATTGAGTCGGTCGAGCTAGGGTCAATGCTTGTCTGGCTTCGTGGTCCCGAAGTCCATCCAAAAATGCTTGCACTGCTAACCTTTCTATTACATTTTCTGGTGTGGCTGGATAGGCAAGGCGAACCAGACGGGCAATATCAGCTTCAAACTCTTGGAGGGATTCATTTGATTTCTGGTGGCGATTTTTCAATTGGGAGTGGTAAACGTGCTCCAAATGGGTTTGCCCATACCTCAGTTCTAAATGTTTGACCAGTTGTTCGTAGTTTTCTTGCTCCGAAGTATTCAATGTTTGTAAGATATCTGTAGCATCCCCTCTTAAGGCTAGGGTTAATGCGATTGCCTTCTCCTCTGCCGACCATCCGTTTAGCTTAGCTGCAGCCTCGAATTGGCGACGATAATTAGTCCATGATGATTTTCTATCAAATTGGGGAGGTTTCATTTTCTGCCTTGTCCCCTCGAGGCCAATTTTTGAATCCACTACTTCTAGACTGCTGTTGCTTTCGGTCTTTGATGGTATTTCTCCCCTTTGTTTTGCCACTACCTGTTCTTTTATTTTGGTGATCTCGCCTTCCATTATCTGTTTTAACTCTTCTATGCGCCTTTCGTTTTTAACTGTCGTCTGACTCAGCTCTTCAACTATTGTTTGCTTTAGTTCTTCCATCCGAGTTTCATATTTGACCGTGGTCTGGTTCAGATCTTCAATTCGGGCTTCATTTTCGACTATTTTCTCTTCTAGCATTTCTGAACTTTGCTGTACCATGCTTTTCAAATTTTTTTCTAAAGATTGCGCATTTTCGTGTAATTTTTGTAGCTTATCTTCTAAAGACTTCGAATTTTCTAGCAGTTTGTCTTCTAGCGCTTTAGAATTTTCTTGTAATCTTTCTACTAATTTTTCTTCTAGGGATTCAGAATTTTCTAGCAATTTCTCTTCTATAGTTTTAGAATTTTCTAGCAATTTCTCTTCTATAGTTTTAGAATTTTCTAGGAATTTATCTTCTAAAGTTTTAGAATTTTCTAGGAATTTATCTTCTAAAGTTTTAGAATTGTCTTGTAAGGTTTCTTTTAAATTTTCCATTTGCTTTAATATCATACTCATGTCACCATTGCCAGAAACTTCAAACAAATAAGTATCGGGATCGTTACCTTCATTTATTAGGGCATCTCGTAGCCGTTGTAATAATTCACTTTTCTTCCCACTAATTTCTAAATCCCTTTCTTCAAGTTCTTTTTTTTAAGTCAGTCACTTTCAATTGGTCCAAATTCACTGTTTTAAACATTGTCCGTCTATTTATTTTTCACTTCTTAAGTTCCACAAATACACCGCACACCTGTCACCACTGTAATGTTTTTATTTTCACACTCGGGTTCAATGCAGTTCTTGGATTTATTTAAAAACACAGTTTAACTCACTCTAATTTATTTCCACTACTTTTACACAAATTTATATTCACAGAAACTACTATTTACATTTTATCTTGACTGTACAAACGACCGACGAATACTGAATCTAACTCCTATCGCCAGCTGCTTTATATTTATACATTTATCTTGGAATTACCTGGTACGTCCACGAACCATCGGGAAATTCCATCACGTTCTGGAAGCTTTAAGGGAATTCCCAGTAACGGCAGCGGTCCACCGGTTGAGAGACAAACATTTCGGGTTCCACGAATTTATCGGAATAATGTCCCTTCCATGAATTGGTTGAGGGCCGATTGCACCAGCTGTCGGATGAATTCTCGTAACAGTATTGTTGGAAAAGTTACATAAATACATTTTTTAGTGTAATGGCATAAGTAGGTGCAGTTTTTAATTCCAATTAGTTCTATTTGATAACAATTTTAGATTTTAACAAAAATAAAGGTACTTCACTTTTAATCAAAATTCCTATTTGATGACAAAACTCTTCTACAGTTAAAAGAGTGGCATGGAAGTTTACATTTTAGACCATGCAAATCTGTTTATGAAGAATAACTTTTCCCCTTAAAATTATTAATAAAAAGAAACATGTGATTTATGAATACACACTGTATATACATATTAATTAACATTTATTTGATTAATTCAATTTATTTAGATTTTAGCATAAGTTCGGAACATTTATTACCAGTACTCCACCAAAGCTTACTGTAAATTTTTTTCCCCGATTTTGTAAAAAACGGTCCAGGCTATGTTATTAAAAAAATATATGGGACCACTTCGGGATCCACCGGAATTAAACCAATTTCTTTTTAATTTATTATACCCCATGTTCGGAATAGAATTTTTTTTCCATATTTTTAATACCAGCGACACCAAAGTTTACTGTATAATAAAGTCGGTAAAAGAGTTTTTCCGATTTTCTAAGAAACTATACAAGCTATGTTAGTGAAAAAATTATGGGACCTCTATAAGAAACTCTGTGAAAAAGTTTTGCCCTATTTTCTAAGAAACGGTCCCAACTATGGTACTGAAAGAAATATGGGACACTCCACGATCGCCTGGAACAGGATCCGGTATAAAAGCGCGAAATTCTTTGAACCGTTGGCGAACACACATAAAAAACATAGATACAGACTAATTGAGAACTTCCTTCTTTTTGAAGTCGGTTAAAAACAATAGAGACTTTTTACATGTGATTTTTTTTTACTTTTGTTCATTGGACAACTACCTAATAGTGTTTACAATATATATTCGACAACTTTGTCCATAAATGTCCTAGAATGAGAGAAATTTAATTTCCTGTAAAAGTAAAACCAAATATACTGTCTAATGGCAATTTATCTAAATGAAGACAAATGTAAATGAATAAATTTACCAGCCATTCGGAATTGGAAATCGTTGTAACATAATTGGGCCGAAACAACGAAACAAGCCAATTTTCTGTTGTAACTCCTAACTAAAATTTATAGTTTATTAATTCAAACGTGCAGGGGCAGCGTAATTGTGATGTAATTAAATAATGAATGTAAATGGGATATTGGTTTTTTTTGGAATAATAACAGCTGTATTTATTGATTTAAGGGATAGAGTGACTCTACTGACGGGCGCAGCTGAACAATTTTAGGGTGGCACAAATTTACGTTAATTGTAACAACAAAAACAAACTAATCGATGACTAAAATCAAAATAGCCTGGAATATGTGTTTACTGAAGATAGCAGTGCTTAAGGCAAAAATATCTTATTATCAGTGCGGTAACAGCTAAGTACCGATTAAAAAAATAGTTGAAATTTGAGCGTTCTATAGCAAAATCTCTTTATTTCTAAGGCTATAAGAACTGGAATTTGGTATAATTTGATTATTTAAATATTCCGAAATTATTAATTATTATTAATTATCTTATTAAAAGAAAACGCATGAATAAAAATATTCCACCTGTTAAAACAGTTATTATAAAATTTACATATTTTTGGGATATTATCTATTTTGACAAAATATTTGTAATAAAAAGGATTTTAGACTGTCGATGAATATTCTAATATCCATCTAACGAGAGATCTAATATTTGTTAAACCTTTAGTTATTCGTCATAAAAAAAACAACATTTTTTATGGCTTTTGAACAAGTATATCGATGTGTATTTCAAACAGCAGTTTGAATCCAGTACAATCCCCAGATCCCTAACATGATCTATATACGTCACTTTAACACCCTAGAGTTATAGACCAGATGAGGATCCTGAATGACTAGGTTTTTTGGTAAAAGTGATAAAATTTGTCACCTTTAACAAAAACTCCATTTTTTTGTATAGCATTCTGAGAATTTTGAAACTTGACATAATAAGAAATGATCGATCTAAAAATCTTAAGGCCGTCCGTATAAAGTGAATATTCAGTGCAACAAAATCACGAACCAATGCCATTAAAAAAAGCAAGCAATAAGGTTCATGAGGTGACCTCTGCGGCACTCCAGAAGTCACTGAGATACATTTTGATCGTACATTGTTCACTACAACATATTGTGCCCGATTTTCTAGGTAGCTTTTTAGTAGTTGAAAGACTTCTCCATGAATACCGAAATTTTCAAGTTTATTTACAAGAACGTTGAATTTTTTCAACTGCCTGGGAAAAATCCGTGTACACGGAACATGTTTCTAAGCTGTTTTCCATAGCTGCAGTTCAGTGTTGTACAAACGGAACGAAATTTGTTGGAACGGAGAACATCTGGAACAATCCTGGCGATTTTGGTCGAGGGAACATTTTGCATTGAAAAACAGTTGCTCTAGTGTCAGAAATCGAAACCAAAATGACTGAGCACAGAGATTGGCTCAAAATTATTTACAAGGTTTTTATCACCAGATTGAATTAATTCATTGATTAGCAATCTTCCAACGCTAAGAGTATATGCAAAGTTGTATGCATTTATTGTAGACTAAAAAATGTACAGTGGCCAAGATAGATCAGAACATGAGGCCAAAAATGAGGACTCGGACCTTTTTTTCGGATGATGGTTATGTGTAGTAAGAATTTCCAATAGTCTGAGAATATTCTTACCGCCAAGGTACGATTGGTGAGTAGATTCCTACCATCAGAACCGTTCTCTATCTTGTTGTTGGTTTAGACACCACGTTGGTTCTCGGTATTTCGTTGTCTACACCAGGGTATGGACTTTTTTCGTAAGCTTGTTTGCCAATGTGGTGTTTGGAGGCTTCTCGTAAATTTGTGAGGGACCTTTGTTAAGCAACCATTATTTCATTTGCAGATAGTTTTTATTACAGAGGAGATGCTTTTGTGCGGCGTTTCATTGAAGAGCTTAGTTTGGAAAGAATTGGTTCACTTAGTGTCTATTCAGTTTTCCTGAAAGCTGAAAGACGTGTATCCATTTCAGATTGGACGTTTTACCCTAGAACAGGATTAGAAGGCTAATTCTGAAATTGAGCTATACCCTATAGTTGTCCTACGGAAACCGGCTCAGTTACCTACTTGGGGAGATCTAGACACTGAAACCCTTTTTCATTTTGTCTCTTGATATTGGCTCCAAAGCTGGAGTCGAAACGTCGAGTATTTCATGTTGATTGTATGACTATAGTTGTGATTATTGTTTCGGTGCTTGGGCTGTAGCAGTTTGGACAAAGGGCTTGCGTCCCCTGCACCCTGCCCCTGATGTTCGGCATGCTGTCATGTCTAAGGCAGCTTTAAATACGCTCTGGGAACTCCTAGAGTGTATTATTTTTATTGTTGTTAATTATTGAAGACCGGTCTTAATGAGAAAACATTTGAAGCATTTGAACTTAAGTTCTTACTTTCTTACTGAGTTCTGTTATAGGGACGTTTTGAAAAATTATCGGTAGCTGGTAAAGTCACATATTTGGCGCAGATTCTAGGATTTGCATAGTGCTCTGAAGATTTTCGAGGCATATTAATAAACGTTTAGTGAACATTTTTTTCGCTCTATGAATGTACTGAATAGTCAGCGTGTCTAAAATACGAATGAAACAATTATCACAATTTTCAATCACTACGATTACCTAATTTCGAGAACACTAGCAGGCTGTTGGTTTGCTAATATTTTTCCCGAACGTCAGCGTAATTTCTCAATGAAATCCATTCCTTCCTCCATATAATTCCATTAAAAAGTAATAAAGAGAAATTGCCGAGCTAATGAAAATGAAAACACATCGCCACGTCGTCGGATATTACTTAATTGGGGAGAAGGTACTGGGAGAATAAAAATCGCTCTCACGTATGAGCGGTGCGGTCCGCAAAAAGATAACACACAAACTGACTTCTAATGAAGATCCATGGGGATTTAACGCGTCCAGATGGAGATGATTTAGGGTTGGCGGAGGCGTTCTCTTGTTTTTCGGGAACAGTTTTGTATAGAAGGCTCAATAATAAAAAAAAAACAACAAGGCTCTATTTATTCAGAAGCGACTTGCGGGCTTGTACAAAATTTTCCCATTAAAGTTGGTTGCTAAGCAGGAACTTAGGATTATGTGAAGCTTCTGCTTTGAATTACAGGTTTTAAAAATTTCAAAAAATCCTGGAAGAAGTCAAGAAGAAAACGATAACACCAAAAGAATGTGAAAAGTGAAGAATGGGGAGAGTTGAAAGAAAAAAAAGGATGTAAGTTCTGATTATAAGTGCAAACAGTTTCTCTATTAACATAACTGAATTTTAAGATCATAACTAATATTATAAATGCTCAAGTGAGGTTATTTGCTTATTTGAAACGTTTTCACGAATAAACTGAAGAATCGATTATGATGAATTTAGGTGTAAAGATAGATTGGACTCTTTAGACGATTACTGTCTACTGGTTCTCGTAAAATAACTTTAAAGGGTTGGGTGATGGAGGGGTAATTTTTGTATGAGAGTTTTTATTGCTTAAATTTCTATATCTTTTTTCAAAATACTCTTAATAGGAGTGAAATGGGGTTGCAAAGAGAATATAGAGAAACCGTATAAATGAGTATACAATTTGGCATAGAAGCAGCTGATATATCTATGAGCTACGAAACAACGTTTTCTGAAAATTCTTATCTTAAGAAGAAAAATGTCGGGGGCGGGAGGCTGAACTTTCAGTGAAACTTTAAATGGCAACGTCTGATTGGTCTGGTCTGGTTATTATCTTCTTCTTTTGAACAACACTATACTGGGATAGTTCATAGGATATTTCCTAGGTATTCCGTTGTGATTTTAATGGGATTACGGAAACAGCAGAATTCAGTGATAGCAGTTTTGGTAAATATATGTTACTAGCTAGGGAGAAGCAGCCCAATGGTTGAGTGAGGTATGTCGATGACACCTTCATTATTTGGTAACACGGAGACACAGAACTACAGGCATTCTTGGAGCACCTAAACCAATGCCAACCATCAATTAGATTTACCTTAGAGATGGAACAGAGTGGGTGCCTACCATTCCTTGATGTAATGTGTCAAAGGACTAGGACTGGAATCCAAACAACAGTCGACAGGAATGCTACACATACAGGATTATACCTTCAATACAATTCTAACCATTCATCAGCAACGAAAACTGGTATCATTAAAACACTAATCCATAGAGCCAAAAATATCTGCAGCACACCAGAAGTCCTCAAAGAAGAACAAGTGAAACTTTGAGAAGACCTTCTGGCTAATGGATATCCACAAACCATCAATAAGAAGGCGTTTGAAGAATTGGACAAACCACCTAGGCAGGAAGAGGAAACCACGATAGCAACTCTACTATTATCGTATAGTAAATCAGAATCTTCAAAAGCAGCAACACCTTGAGGAGCATAATTACAAGAACGCGGCCGGACGCTCCAGCAATACCAAATAACTGTATAAACAGCATACCTTGCGAATGTGAAAATCTTTACATTAGAGAGACAAAGAGACCGGGCGACACCAGGGTTAAGGAACACCGCATAGCTACTCAAAAGGCGGAGGTAACGAAGTCTGGGCTAGCTAACCACGCATGGACCCAACACCATAATATCAACTGGGACCAGGCTAGGGTAATTTGCAAGGAAGAGCACTGGTGTAAAAAAAACATGGAACAGCATATATAATCTCGAACGAGAACCCACCGCCTGGTACGTCGACGCTGATTGGACCGGATAACACCCAATGACCACGAGCGGAAATAGATGACCGGTTAAGGGTATACATTCGGCAGATAATCTCAATTTCACGTGATGATGATAGGTGATACAAAGCTATTGAAACGTTGTGGGATCATCCATTTCACGAACGATGGAAGTCCAAGGAAATTTCGAGGAACGAGTTATATTGTCCACCAGTTTCAGACTAGCAACAATTTTGTTATACTATTTCAAGATAGTTTCGTGTAATTGCTGTTCTCCTTTAACTCCTAGGACAGAATGTCACGGTAAAAATTTTCAGGTTACTTCACCTGTCAGAGATATTGAAGCGCAACTGATGAAGGTTCCCTAACCAGAAACAATATATATTATATATATTGTCTTGCGTACAAAGGAATGACACCTCGAAAAGAGAGTTACATATTATATTAATGTGCATGTAATGCTAACTGTTGTAACGTAACTAACTTATTTAAGTTAATATGGATTAATACGAGTATTATATCCATTTAAATATGTTTCCATTTAATGCATTGTAGACATTTTAGACGATAGAATGAGTATAGTAAACTCTTCTTAAACCATAGATCTATAAAAGGGGAATATCCCACTATGCATTGTTATGTTATATTTTAAAGGGATTCGGCAGCGTTTTTGATACAAGTTCCCTGGTGGCTTGACATTGTTCGAGACTTACACCAATTATCATGATATTTCAAACAAATTTTCCCCATAAATCACTCTATCTTTGGTAAAAATCGCATGAAAATCGGCTCAGAAGTTTTTGAGTCTGTGTTAAACATAGAGAAGCGGTAAAGGACTTCCTGGAATTTGAAAACAGTTTGACGTTTAGATATGACCATTCGAATTAATTTTATGTGCGACATTCTAGTTGAAGATCGGAACCTAAGTCGACCTTCACCGAGGTGATAATAGAATGAATCATATCTTATAATAAATTTAGTATATTTGAAAGTATATTAAAAATGGGTTGCCTAAAAAATTATGTACAGACTATTTTTAAATATTAAAAAAAAGATTTATGATTAAATGTTGCATCATCTAGATAATATGAAATAAAAAAATAAAACGTATAGAATGTGCAGCCGTTGGGTTGCCTATTATTTACCTGGACGCACTACTGGAATAAACAGGTATGTCGATGCTAGTAGTAGGAGAGATAGAGCGGGATTTTGCTCGTCATCCTGAAAATGTTTCTAGGCTGACACCAGTGAAAGTGATAACCGAGGATAGTTACAGGGTGTGACAATGGTAATTTTTTTGGTCATGCTCATCATCGAGTAAACGTTCCAAAATTGGCTGCATACAAAATTGTGATATATTTAAGCAAATTCCCGAAAGGCGTCTCCCTAGAACGTTGCCATGAAGGTGGCTTGTCAAAAATAGGGGGAACTTCATCACTAAGCAAAAAGAACGCCATTTGCACCATTTTTTTGCTTACACAAAAGAACTCATAATCCAAAAGGACGTACGCGTGATGCCGTGACCAAGGGAAACAGGAATTCATTTATATATATATATTATATATATATATATATATATATAATAGAAACGTTTTTGTAACTTAAAATATGATGACGTAAATAATAAATGATAAAAATATTAAATACCTACTTGAAATTTTTGGTCTTTACTCTGGAGAAAACTAAAGAGAAACAAAGTGGACAGTCGAATATTCTAATTAAAAAATAACAAAAAAAAAACTAAAAATTTTGTATAATGTTTAAAATTTTTATTACAGAACAGCAAAAATACAAAAAATAATAATATTGAATAATAAAAATTAAATATTTTCTATTCAATATCTGCTTCATCAGATGTATAATTGTGATTTTCTAATTCATCTAATTTATTAGATTCTGCCTCATTTTTTTCCATTTCGATGATCTCCTGGATTTTCAAAGGAGTTTGATCTCCGATAAAACGTGTTGGTTTTAAAAAATCATCTAAATGCCAACCGTACTGTTCAGGGTTTAATTTCGCACATGTAGAATCAGTTGCATTAGGCCACATAGAAAATATCAATAGAAATATCAACGTGTACCCAGGAAAACCGCGCTTGTGTTAATAAATTTTCTTTAGTCACGTCATTGTAAAACCGTTTGTTCAGATCAGAAGCATAATTCTATTGCCTTTTCCGTATTCAAATATATGGAATAAGCAAATTCTAAAATGCCGAAAGCCTCACGGATACTCTTCATATCCCACTTCACTTTCTTACTGTTTCGCATCAATCCAAGTGCCATACACCGTTCATTATTTTAAGAAATTTCCGGAAGATCATCCATTTCCCGTTCCCACCAAATTTATAAAATCCGTTGGAGCAGATGTGACCCTTTCGCGAAACGAGCTGCCAACGACAAAAAAACAAGTTTATCTCAGTTCATTCCAACGTAGAAGCTGAAATTTTTATAGATTATATGGGACTGTCGTTTATTTTCTTTCTCGTGTATGGCGGGCGAATCACGGACGGTCCCGAGGGAGATAGGCGAACAGCGCACAACTTCTGGACGTCAATTTCTTCACTGAGTTGTTAATGAAGTTTTCTAAGATGGACGTGAGATTGACCCTGACGCTGCCCCTCGGGCTCATCCCGTACCTCCTGCTGCTCGAACCCACCATCCGGTGGACGCTGAACTTTTCGGGGCCGCCGTCGCGAAAACTTAAAAATAATTTAACCTCTTGTTTGTCTTTCCTGGCCTCTGTAATGGCTCGAAATTGGAAAGTCGATTCGGTCTGTTTGCTTTGGGCTGATATACTTCTTCTTTTCGACAGCTGTGATAGACACAAGATGAAATTCGAGATTCTTTTAAGACGGGGTTAAAAGACCCTTTACTTTCGTTCGATATATCGTCTTCGCAAAGTTCCTGTGTTATATTTAATATTGCCGTATGGCTAAAATGATATTAACGTGAGGCTCAGGTAATAGAAAATAAGTTTATTAATAAATCTATTAACTCTTTTTGGTACAAAACTATTAAAATTGTGAAAGATTGAATTTGTATACAATTATAATAATAAATTCTTATATGGATTACATGGCATATACAGAGTGAGCCACGAAAACTTTCCAGAATACAGAACAGCCAGGAAAAGAAAAAAATTGTATGGTTGGGAATCTCCTTCAGTGAGATTCATCATTTGTGTTCAGTTAGAAAATTTTTACACTTATTATAATCTTCCTTATTCGACTAAATAAATAACAATAGGTTCAATATTTACAACAACACGATGACTAATAGTACACAGTTGATCGCTTTGATATGTCGATTCTACTGAACTCAATTTTGTGCTCCCGGACCATATTGTCGTCTTTTTCTTATACCTTCACCGCCTTCGAGATGCTTTCTTATGTTCTGGCACGTAAATCGTTTATAATTTCTGCTTTTGAGTGACATCAAACTCATTCTCTGTAACTCGTAGATAACATATA
>CM067219.1:132829943-133090882 GCA_034190945.1 Octodonta nipae | reverse complement strand
CTTCCTTACATTATATATCTCGGGTAAAATCAGCCAATACTCCTTGTGTACTAAATTCATTGCCATTCATTAGTTTGTATATCAAAAATGTAAGATGTTATTTTTTTGCTTTTGCATACATTGAGTTTTTAAAAGAGCCCTAATATTGCGATGTTTCTGTCGAATGTCTGGAATAAAACACTGAACTAGTAAAAAGCTAGAAATGTTGCTTTAGTAGTTTTACAACCCATGAATATAACACTTCAGAGTTAGTTGTTATCGTTTTTCTCAGTTCGAAACCAGAATTAAAAATAAATATCCTCCATCGAAAGTCACCTCCATCATCGCCTTAATCGTTCCCAAAGAAAACTCTTGATGATTCAGCGAACGTTTTTGAATATTGCAACACAAGTAAAAAGCCAGCACAACAAAAGGCCTCTAGAAACGAGTTCTTTCGAGTATTATATATTGAACATCTGAGGACTTTAAGGAGATTGACGTTATCCAAAAAGCATTTTAGCTACGGTTTATAAGTACACGTTATTATTTTACTGTTTTTACACCACTTTACTAGTGCACATAACAACAAGACCATGAATGTAGTGTGAATGTTTCTTCGTTTTTCCTCATAATGTCATTGCTCTACATTTGAACATTTATAATGTTTCTGTAAGAATATATATTTATATCTGTTCGTTAGTATGAATCGAGTTTGAAACTCGCAGACGTTTCGCTAAGGTCTCACTGGGTTTTCTAAATGCTTTGTTACGATAAACTGATAGGTAAGTTACCTGGACTTTATCGCAGGACTCCTTATGATTTAGCTGAGAGAGAATCTTCTTTCTGGATTTAATGTTTGATTGGTCGCCTCTTTCGCTGTAGTTTCGGGTGGGTCGCTTGATGTTTGCATTTTGAGTAGCTAATTCTGTTTACTTCTTTATTAAATAATTGCCTTTCATGCACGGGGAGGTCTCTTTTGTTTAGTTGTCCACCTTTCAAGATTTCAGTAGTTTTTCGTATTAGTCTTGATTTTTAATAGGTTGTCTCTTTACATCTATGGAAATTGATTTTGTGGCCCGATTGTTGTTGATGTTGGAACAGGGCCGATATCAATTGTTTAGTTATGCCAGCTAATAAATTATTCTTAAAAACGGGTTGAAATTCTCTTGTTCGTTTGTCCGACGTATACTTTGTCGCACGTTTCGCAATTTATACTGTTTGTTTTTGGCTCTAGAAGTTGTTTTTCTATTGTCTTGTTTATGTCGTTTGTGAATCCGTTTGTCAGTCGTATAGATCTTGAAACTAAGCTTAGTACAAAATATTTCACTACGTTTAGTGAATGATAAACGACTATTCCGAAGACCGAAGAAGATGAGTGAGATCTCATGATATATATATATATAATATATATATATATATATATATATATATCTGCTGGGAGTAATTCAAGTTTGAATCTCGCAAACGTTTTGCTAATTTGCCTGCGTTTGCGTCAATTTTCAATGGATAAAACAAAAACTTGAAAATGATAAAAGGTTAACCTACTGTTAATGCACTCAACAATTTTTTAAAAGTTCATTCAATTAGGTATTTCCATATGTTTTATACAAACAAACTTTTATATTATTTATTTTAACTAACTGTATCTAATGTAAAACGAGTTCTTACAAGTTGCTAGCAGTAAACAGTATATTACGAACTTAATAACTGAAAAAAATAGTGTTATGCAATTATGAGTAAATCCAGTTTTAAGGCAACAGGTGTATGAAGAAAAATAGCAGAGGTACTATTGCGAGAATGGAAAATTCAATATATGCATTTCTTTAATTAATTAGAATAGATCTTAACGAATACAATACATGTCTCTCACAAATCTGTCTATTTATTTCAAGCTCTTTTTTGAAGTTAAATTTGTGTTTCATATATTCCTATATATTAATGAAAAACAGAGCATATTTTAATAAACCATATCCCACTAGCCATCATAGAAAAATCTATTATTAAGAGTTTACTAGGGAAGCATCAATAAAAGATATAAAATAAAAACATCACTATAGTATAAGCAATGCCTATTTAATTGAGTATTATTTTAGATAGGACGGTTTATAATTGTTTTCTGAAGCTTATATGTACAAGTACTTTTCGGCCAGTAAAACAAAAATAAAACAGGCTGAGACCAAACCATTTACATTGACAAAAACAATTTACAACAGAAGGGGAGTTAAAGTTTTAAGTTCATAGCACGTCGCCAACTGTATTATATTAATATTATTATATTATTATAATAATAATATGTTGTTATGTCAACAACTGGAGTAGTACCAAAACATCTATTAAACAATTTGAAATACCTCGGTCTGGACGAACATCTTTACCAACTGATGCAAAAAGCTGTCCTGTTAGGAACAGCCCGGACGGTCCGAAAATTCATCGGAAACTGCAGCCACGAAGTCAACCACGGGCTCGATAACCTGGCAAGAGCTCCCAGAGAGCTGAACCCTTTTGATATGTAGTATATCTAGGGTTTAGTGAATTTTCCCCTACAGGTACGCTATGTGTGCCTTAGAGGAAGTGTGCAGCCATACATTGTATGGTCAAGTCGGGATATGTCATTAGTTGACAAATATAGACGGTGATGGAAGGACTGCCCTTTCAATGGTTTTATTTGCCCCAAACCTTACCGATTTTATTTAAAAATTTGTTTAAGTCTCGATAAGGACTTCAATATCAATCTTACCAACTTTGATTACATACTATATTGATTTATTAATTTTAGAAGTATAAGTGGATTAGTTGCAATTACCTGAAGCTTTAGAAAGTATTCTTACAAAAATAAATCTGCCAAACGAACATGGCGAAACTCTCCGAAAAATTTTCAAAAAATACAAAAAGACATGGGTGTATTATGAATACCTACTCCCAGAAAGATATATCTGTCTCAAATTTAAAAATTGCTTCAAACAAAAAGACAAAAACAGTGAAAGTTTGTTTCAAATTTCACCAAATATGTTGAGTTTTTAGCAATGCATTTTTGTATAATTTATCTAAGGCAGGTTTATTTTTTAATTGCTATCTGAGCACATGTTCAAGTGTTGTACACAAACAGAGTAAGCAGTGTTAGGGCCGGATTTAACTGGGCACTGGATATAATGTCTCCTCAATACTGAAATTTAATTTATATTTATAGTTTACATTTCTTATTTTTTTAATTAAAATAACTAATTTGTTGCAGAAAATTTGTTATATATTATATATTTTCTAAACATAAAAAATATTTGCTTTTTTTAAAGGATTACATATTTTTTTAAATATTATTCCAAATCTTCAAAGAAATAATTTAATTAAATCAATTTGATTATTAACTTTTACTTGAAAAGCGAAAATATTAATTTACAAATAATACACTAATTGAATTTCTTGAATCGTTAATTACGTGACAAATGAGTAATTTAAAGTAATCATTAATTACATTGAGCAATCTTGATAAGAAGAAGAATTTTTCTTCGTTTTAAAAAATTTGCCTGCCTGGGCAGTAGCCCCGACTGCCCCTAGTGTAAATCCACAGCTGAGTGAGGATCACTTTAAATAATTGGTTCAACGTAAATGCAAAGATATTCTTCTATTTTAGTTCAAGAATATTTGCAAAGTTAATTTTTTGTTGAGGTATTGAGTCAAGCTTTTTCTGAAAGATAATTGTGGCATCTCTGGTTTATATTTGCTCATTCGAAATTTTTGAAAATAACACCATACCGTGTTTTATTTTCAAACAATTATTGTCAAATTGTCATTTTTAATTATACCCTGAATAGTTATGACTATTTGAAATATACAGACTTTCCAGCAATTTTGAACATAATATATAGCCATAATATATGACTAATTTATACATAACAGCTTTTTAGGTATTATATCAAAAGTAATAGTTAGAATTTGCCTTTCTGAATAGAACAAAAACGATGATTGGTTCCACCTTTACTTGGTGAAAATTCATTTTAATTGTTATGAAAATAAAGACACTTAGGTAATTTTAACTTATATTTTTAAATATTGACAAGATTGTTTCACCAGGTTACAAGCATTTAGTTCTAATTTGTATTCTGAAGAAGCCAATAACCTGGTGAAACAATATTGTCAATAGTAAATAAATATAAGTTCAAATTACCAATGTGTGTTTATTTAAATTAGAGCAAAAAGGGCCCAATAATTAAGCAATTATTTGCAATATTAATGCATTTTGTAAGTCTCAAATATGCTTACTCACGTGCTGTCCTAAAATTTTTTTTTTTTTTGGATTTCACACTTTTTGGCTGCGTGATTTATATTCAAATTATGAAAACAAAACCTTGTGGTAATGCATTCCATAGTATTAACGCAACAGGTGTATAAAAGATTTAGAAAAGGTACTATTTATGGAATCATTTTTAAACATAACAAATAATGATCAAACAAATAGAACACTAACATACACTATCCATGGTTTTACCAATAAACATGGATATGTTTCCCATATAAGTTATTTTAAATCGTATTCTTTTTCTATTTGACATGAACTCATAAATTATCCAAATACCACTGGTATACGCCAATAAAATTTAGAATTTCTTTCGAGGTAATAATTCTGTGAGACCAAAATTCATCAACAACAAAGTATTTCAATGTAAATCACCACTCACCGGTCATCATAGACAAATCCGGCATCAAGAGTGTTATAGTAGAGCAGAAAAGCCACAATGCAGCAGATCAAGCTGATGTAATCCATCGTAGAAAATGAACCACTCAGTACATGTTGACTCTACTTGGCAGATGATAAATCACTTAACATAATGCTTTGGAATTTTTATGTTAGCAATGCAACTAAGTACTTGTTGCATTTCAAATACAGCTGCAGCTTTGTGCAGCATTTGTAATAATCTTTGCTGACGTATTTTTTAGAGCTTCCTCCTTGTTCAGTTGTACAGCTTTAATTCTGTAGATAGTCCTGTTATGGAAGCAATTTTAATTGTGTTGAAGGGGAATTAAGTGAATCGAAACTGCGAACATAAACACTTTTAAAAACCGATTCATCAAACTGAAAGGTACATCAACAACTCTTTCCAGAACTCAGCCAGAAAGCTATCGGTTATTGGTATTAGGCATCAATTCGGCGTTCGTGATCGGACATAAGTCGTACCTGTAGAGCCCCGACGATTGCTCTATCGCTTGATAAGGTCCGGTGATAAAATGAAAACTGTACGTTCGAAAACCGCGGAAACGCGGTTATATAGTTGGTGGTGCAAACATTGCGCGAAGACTAACTTCAACCGATCGACTTTCCAATGGTTTCCCCTACACGCCCCGCATAGGCGCGCGCAACGGCCTTTCCGGATGATATTGTGCCATCCTGCTTACTACAGGTGGTGCAACAGACACGCAGAATGCTGTAGTTTGCTGAAAAAACGTCGCCCGTTTAGGGCTTCGGGACACGTTATGTCGAGAAGTCATCAGTCAAGTTGATCTCCCCTGACCTGACGGACAATTACTGGCGGGATCTCATCGTTTTCCTTTGGACGGACAGGGCGAATATCTTCGGGTGATTATCAGAATTGATATCGGGTGAATGTCGTAACGTATAACGGCCTATTGAAATTTATGGCGAGGAATTGGGTTTGTTTGGTGCAATTTACACCTGCTGTTGCTCAAATTTTTCGTGACCATATAATTTGTTATTCTTTATTACCGAAGAATTGGTTTTGTTTGGTACATTTTACACTTGTTATTGCTTAATTTTTCTGTGGCTTACATCATTTTTATCCTTTATTGTATTTATCCAAAGCGATTAAAATATCGCAAATGTCTATCTAATTATTCTTAACCGACTTCAAAAAAGAGGAGGTTTGCAATTTTGTTATTATTTGAATGATGGTTACCACAGAACTTCATTAAAAAATCTTTTAGAGAGAGTATTTAATATCTCTGACTGGTGAAGTAACCTGAAAATTGTATCGTGACATTCTGCCATAGGAGTTACAGGAGAACAGCAATTACACGGAACGGCTCCAGATTCGGAAACTCTTTGTGCTAGTTTTCCCGTAAATCCTAGTAGGTCTTGCATTTAGCGTCTACAAACTTACTGTAATGTAGCAAATAAATAAATAAGTGTTTGAGAGGACATTTTATTGTGGGAAGCGCAACTGTTGAAGGTTCCCGACCAGCAACAATATATATCATATATTTTGTCTTGCGTACAAAAGAATGACACCTCGAAGAGAGTATTCAATATCTCTGACAGGTCAAGTAACCTGAAAATTTCATCGTGACATTCTATCCTACGAATTACGGCTAACAGCAATTACATGGAACGGCTCCAGATTCGGAACCTCTGTGTGCTAGTTTTCCCGAAAATCCTAGATGTCGGTCTTACATCTCGCGTCTACAAATTTACTGTTATGTATCATATACATAAATAAGTGTTCGAGAGGCCATTCTATTGTGGGAAGCGCAACTGATGAAGGTTCCAGACCACAAAAATGATATATCAAATATATTGTCTTGCATACAAAAGAATGACACCTCGAAGAGAGTATTATTTCTTAAGGTTTTTTTTGTTATAGATATTTTGCAGTGACAGTTGTTTTAACTATTAAAGATAGTGGCTGAGATTGTTAAGTGACATAAGCTTCAACAGCAAACCTATCAAGTAAATAATATTTTATAAGACATAACTGATAAATTATAAAATAATTATTTGAGCCTTAATAACCCCTGTATTTTTTGGTTTTTTAGTTCTAGTATAATAATAAAGTATTTTAAAAGGAATGATCTGTGCATAATGCAATCAATAAAAAAATATTTTGTAGAGCGTTTCGTACTAATCACGAAAACAGCAATAGTATATCTTGGAGTTTTGTTATAGTGCCGTATAATATATTAACACTGCTTTTGAAATTTGGCTTGAACGACGGACCCTTACTTCTTGTCAGATGTATTGACAGTATTGACTAAACGGCACAAAAACATGCTTTTGCCTGTGTGCATAGACATACCGTCCACCATGTTGCTAGCGTAGTGTCGCGCTAGTCGGACCACGGTGTGTCGGCTGGCAAGACGTAACGTGTTTTCGCGGACGGTGAGTAAGTATTTTTTACCTACATTTAATTCGCAATTATGAGTAGAATTGTTATGTTTTTGACAAAATAGTGATGATTAATATTAATGTTAACATTGAATATTTTGAGCTTTAATTGTTATATTTCTGAAACTAAATTAAAGTTTGTATAAAGTTGTATTTGAATTTTGTGCATTCGGCCAGCCAAACAGGGGGCACATTTGTATGCGTATGAATGCTCCCCTTTAGACATAATTCGGTAAATGTAACACCTAATACGGAAACAAGCACTGACGCTCTAGAGTCACAACCCTCCACTAGCGTGCCATTGACTGATATGATTGAGGCAGATATTCCTGAGCAGTCGCCTTCTCTGCTTCAAAATTCTCAAGACATTTTTACCGGAACTGACGCCTTCCACCTCTGCGCCTAAGACAGAATCTGAAGCGATCTTCTATAAAACCAGAAGTCATAAGATCTTATCATACAGCTGTTAGAAACAGAAAAACCAATAAAGGAAGAAAACCGGGTAAAACCCGTATATATACAGATACATCTGGAAAAAACTGAATTAGAAAAGATACATAGAAAGAAAGAATTGAAAAAAATAAAACAGGAAAGAAAAGCCAGAGCCAAAGAAGTGAAAAGCAGTTTAAACGAAATTAATTCAACACAAAATAAAAAGAAAGCTAAGGAAATAGAAAGTGATGAAGATTCAGAGGAATTTGAAGGATCGACATTTAGAGTACGGGAGAGTTCAAAATTTCCAACTGATTTCGAACGAAGAAACTGATAATAATTGAAACATGGCACCAGAGAAAATCAAAGATAATTGTTTTGTTTTGTGAAGTTTGAAAAAAAAAACTTCTGTTGTTTACTACGTAGGTAAAGTATTCGGGTACAGCGCTAAAAGTATCTTATCTTCGTAAGAAAACAGGATCATCATGGTCATTCTTTTTCCCTGATACAGAAGACATACCACTCTGTATATCACAGATGTCGCCATGATCCTCCCTGATCCACAAGCGGACTGTACAGCTAGAATAGCTAGACTTTTTACTTTTGTCGTTAATTTAAAAAATGATAATGTGCAATAACTTCCAAAGTAACAACCAAATGTATGATTATCTGCTTATCTCATAGAAAATGATTTCAAAGAATTAACAATAAGTAAACAAAGGATGAACGATTTATTTTTTTTATGTTTGTAAAAAAAATTTAACGATTATGAGTCAAGTCAGATGACTATAACTTGTTAACCTTTTGAGATAATAGTTTCGAAATTTTTTGTAACAAACTACAATATATTTGTTAGAGTTAAGCATATAAACTAGATAAATTAAACATAACATTAAAAAAATAAATTTTCCTTATAATATTCACTAGATTGCCGTGGTAATAAAAGGATTAGTTAAATGATTTCAAGCAAATTGTAATTTAATATCCAAAGTTAAGGCCACCCAGTCACTGTAAAGATACTTAAACCACAAAATCATAAATATTAACACTATTTGTTTCCAATACGACGATCGGTCTAAATAATTAATAAATCCCCGCATTAAATCAGTAATCCGATAAAACCAACCAATTCTTTTCCTCGACAAGTCCTTATCTCCCACACAGACCGTTGTCGATAACACCGACTCGGAAAAGATTTTCCACCTCCACCAGACGTTGTCACAAAAGCTGCACACGTATGTTTTATTAACAGTAGCAGCGAGAGTGTCGCGTTAAATTATTAATTGATTAAATTAAAAGGGAACCCGAGACCTACCTGATGACGATGCTTTTCGACAGAGGGTGAGCGCACAGATTATGAAGGTGATATTACGAGGCTACGAAAGACAATCCTCGCGTCTCGTGTTCGCTAACAGAAACCCATTTACGCTAATGAGAAAGGTTGTTTTCTTAATTACTTTATTTTGGCCATTGAAGTTTTACATAACGTTCATTACGGCGATATGCACCGCGTCTTGCGTTGTGCGAAACACGGTTTGCTTTCGTCAAAATTGTATGCTTTAATGTACGTTGGAAACATGCTGGATTTCAACACCTCTATAGTGATAATTATGGGCTGTGAGCTTGCTTGACAGAAGGCAACTAAATTTAACTAGCGGTCGCCCAGACCACAATCATTGCTAAAAATTTAATGATTTATTGACCCCATCAGAACTACATATCGTAAACGAAGAAATTTTGATTTTAGGAGTACTTCTGGGGGGAAAAACTAAAAAAATGGACCGTTCCCCCCTGATCTCCGAAACTACTGAGCCTAAAATCATGAAAAAAATCGGAAATATATAACGTTGCCCGAAATTACACGAAAAATAAGGAGAAACCATTAATATTAATTTTGGGGGGGCAAATTATAGAATTAAATTAAAACTCAAAAATAAAAATGTTTTCAAACGCATCACTTAATACATCAAATGAAAGGTCCCATTCTGAGGGAGATAAATATATTTTTTTCATATTTAAAAAAAAAATAGTCAAAAAGATATTATCGAAAATATACCAAAATTTACCCATTCCTCCCTTATCTCCGAAAATATAAAACGTAGAGTTTGAAAAAAATTAGAGGTATTAGATCTGACCTGAAGTTTACTGGAAAAATAAGGAGACCTCATTTAATTTTGGGGGCCAAATTACAGGATTAAATGGAAAATATAAAATTAAAATTGTTTCTATCATGTTACATATCAAATGATAGGGCTCATTATGACGAAAACAAAAATATATAATTAAAAGATATTAACAAAAATATTAAAAAATTTACCCATTCCCCCCCCCCCTTATACCCGAAACCATAAGCTGTCAAATTTGGAAAAAAAAAAATAGGTAAAGCGCCTCTCTTGAATTTTAGTGGAAAATAAGGAGAAACCCCTAATATTCATTTTGGGGGGCAAATTATAGAATCAAATGGAAAATAAAAAAATATCATTGTTTCTAACGGATCAAGTAATATATCAAATCAAAGGGCTTATTATGACGAATACAGATAATTTTTTTAAATATTTTTAAAATAAATTATATAAAAGATATTAACAAAAACATTAAAAATTTTACGAAATTATAAAACGCAAAAATTTAAATTAAATAAAAAATAAAAAATTAAACTTGTTTCTAACGGATCATGAAAGATTATTAAATCACATGGGTCATTATGATGAATACAAATAAATATTTTTATTTTTTTAAAATGAATGTTTTGAAAATATATTCAAAAAAATATTTAAAAAATTGCCCATACCCTCCTTTATTCCCCAAACAATAAGACCTAAATTTTTTTTGTGTACAGGAAAAATGCGTAGAAATCCCTTATATTATTATTGGAGGCCAAATTAAAAAAATTAAATGGAAAAAATATTTTTTTAACCAATCATGCAATACCTCAAATAAAAGGGCTCATTATGAGGAATATAAATATATAATTTTCATCGTTCTAAAATTAATTGTTTACAAGATATTAACATAAAGATATAAAAAATTCTCATTTCTCGCTTTATTTCCGAAACCATACTACCTAAAATTTTGAAAATAATTAGGGGTACCGGGGCTCACTTGAAGTGTACAAGAAACCTTATTAGAAAATCCCCAGAGTTTTTTAGGGACAAATAATACAATAAATGGAAAATAAAATTTCAATTTTCATATAATATATCAGATAAAAGGCTCATTATGTGAATTACAAATATATCATATTTTTAAATCCTTTTACTAAAAAATATTAACGAACATATTAAACATCGACTTAATTCCCACTTTAGAAACTACAATATTTAAATTTGGAAAAATATATTATATTTGTATTTTTATATAATTTGAATAACAGATTTAATAATTCATAATTTAAAACTTGTCAAACTCATAGGAGAAAGTTCATTTCGCCTATTGAGCGGTCATCAGAGCAGGCAACGACGCACATAAGTACTCTGGCATGAACGTTCCGTTTCTATTGTTATCAACTTATCAATATTACACCCCTATTTTAATCAATTTCAGTATTGTCGTCTTATGGTTACAGTTAATATACATGTACGACAGAAGAGATATCAATTGAACCCAAAGACATCATTTTAGTTAGTTTTGATGTGACATCACTGTTCACCAAAGTTCCTTTCTCATCCCTATCCATTATTACAGAACTGCTGTTGGAAGACCTGGATTTACTAATGTTGATCGAAAAATGTCTTACGTCGACGTATTTACTTTTTCAAAATAAATATTAAATGCTAACTTCTGGTACCCACATGGGTTCGCCGCTATCGCCGGTAGTGGTAAATATCTTTATGGAACCCTTAGAAGCAGTGGCTTTAGGGTCTTCAAGCCACAAACCCAAAATCTGGTTGAGATATGTTGATGACAAGAGGCTCTCCAATTGTTCTTTAAACACATTATTACCCTTCATTCAAACAACAAATTAACGATGGAATTTGAGTCCAATGGATCCTTGCCCTTTCTGGACTTGTTGGTTTCACTGTGCCAAATGGTCGCCTGAGCCACTCTGTATTGAGAAAACCAACACATTCCGCCATATATCTGAACGCCCGGTTCCATGATCATCCATCTCAGAAACGGTCAGTCGTGAACTCCCTGGTGCATCGAGCCGATATCTATTTTCGAACCCAAAAGTTTGAGAAAGGAATTAGCTTGAATAGAGGGTAGCCTACTAAACAACGGCTACAATAAACGAGAGATTCACAATTCCATATGTCGTCACCAAAATCCCTTTCCTAAGAAAGAATTGTTACTTAGTAAATCAGTACCATATTTGGCATATATCAGCAAAGTCACGGATAGGATTGAGAAGCTTCTCCATAAGCACCAGGTGAAACCTGTCTAAAAACCACTATCCCAAATCTCACAAATGTTAGTTATTTGAAAGCGGGCCTGCTGTCAAACTCTGCTGTAGCTGAACATCAGCACGAAACGGGTCACCAAATCCTCTTCGATAGCTCCTTTGTCTTTGCCATATCTCCCTATTATTTCACCAGAAAATTCCGCGAGGCCGTTGAAATCGCCAAAAAATGGTTATGATCATCAAATATAGCATGATAATGTGGAATAACAAAATTTCCTAGTTTTTTGTTTAATTTAGTTTCTTTTTCGATTCAATGCTTCTTACGATTCTCTAACGTAGCAATCTGGCGGCACTGTTTGGCGTTGACAGTGTGGACGTAAATTATGAATTTTTTATTTTATTTTAGTTAATGAATGAAGCAATACTATAAAAACATTTAAGCATTCTGCACTAAAATTCGTCAATAGCTACTAAACAAAACAAAAATAAATAAAATCGGTTGCGGTACAGAGGACAAAATGGTACCGAAAAGTTTTGTCTTTGCCTATTTATATATAGATAATACGTGGATTTGGATATAAATAGATTTCCCATGACCTCATTAATGTGATCTGTATGACGTCATACACATTTTTTTTAAATGGCAACTCCAATATTTGATACATCGATTTGAAAGATCTATATTTGGTGAGTTGACCTAATCTCTTGATTTCAGATCTTCCCACAAAAAGAAATTGAGTGGAGTTAAGTTCGGGAGATCTAGCAGGTCATTCAATTGGCCCTCTCGTTCCAATCCATTTCTTTGGGAAGATGGTATCTAAATAATTTCCGAGAGGTTGTGAATAATGTGGCAGAGCACCATCCAACTGAAGCCATAAAACATCGTCAGGCATGCCGGGAAGCCATGCTCTTGGAAAGACTCCAAACTACAGTTAATAGAACCTCCTTACAGCACAGGGAATCTACAGAACACTTATGAAATACCAAAATCAGACAAAACCATAGTTCCAAGACTATATAATTTACTAACAATACATATAAAAGAGATTAATAACTTTAACCTCTTTAAAATGAAAAATCTTGATACTCTAACACCACAGACTACAATTTCAAGAATATCTGGATTTAAACAATACCTGCAACATTTAAAAAGTGTTTGGGATCAATACATGTTTAATGTTTATGCTATTTTTGTTATTTAAACAATTTTATTATAAACTATTTTATATGTAGTTACTTTAGGAAGATATTTATGCTGTTTTTTTAATGTTATTTTTTTAGTAAGGTATTAGTAACAGTATATATGTCTTTATATACTTAGTTTCCCATGCTCAAAGGATTATGTTTGTGGATTTCTACTATGTTAATTTTCGTTCTCTTATTGTTTTACTATATCTATATTATAACTATTACAACTATAAACCATGTTGAAAATAAATATATAAGTCTAATCCATATCCATTTATTAATTTGCACCGTATTTTTTAAGTCAAAAGCTTCTAATACAAAAACTGATAAACCGTAATAGGGAAAAAACTGGTGAAGCTCAGTTATAACTCACATAAATCCGTAAAAATTATAAATTTTCTAACAGTAGGTATATTTTGGGATTCGCTGAAAGCTCTTACAAATCTGCTAACCCCCGTGCACACCATTTCTGTTATGTACGCATTTGGTAATGGAAACACAGGAACGACGGGTTTTATGACGCCGTTTTGCCATAATAATAGTGCTGAATGGAATTTATCATGGAGTTTTATCCATTTAAATGGCCTCGTTGAAAGAAACACTGCGAATGTTTAGCCGGGTGACGCATTTCACGACCATACAGGAGCACGTGGAGTTATTTTTATGGGTGGTTTCATTTTGCTCTATTGTCGATGCAATTACGGGTAGCTGCAAAGTTATATAAATATGTGAAGCTCAATGTGTTGGGTGGTGTGTTTTTTTTCGGAGTCATGATGATCCATGCTTTCATAAATCTATTACTATTTTCGTTTCTTTTTTAACTGATTTTTTAAATAATGTAAATAAATTCTTACAAGATAAAAATAACATTAATTATCACCTAGTCATTTGTGATTTTAATAACGATATCTTAGAAACTGGCAACACCAGTCAGGCTAACCCTCATAATTTCAAGGAGAAGAAAGAGTCTCATTCCTCCGTTTTGCGATATTACTAAATCATCAAATAATGGTAAACAAGGAACACGCATTGAAATCTTTTTTATAAAATCGAATTCAAATTTGGTTAAAAACTTTAAATTAACAGTCACATTTACAGATTATTATCCATTATTTATACCACAAAATACACATAAAGCATCTAATCCTAATGCATCATTTACCACAATTAATTACTTACTGTAAACCAATAAAAGAAATCCAAAATGGTTCTTAGAAAGAAATGAATAATTTTTAGTATCTAGGCTTCCTTTAGAAACCAGGAAATACAATACAATATATGGAATTATTATAAAAATATTCAGCAAGCTAAAAAAATATGTAAAAAGCCTGGGCAAAATTATAAACATTGAAAATATGAATCTGATCAGATTAGATACAGGAAATAATAAATAGCAAAATAGGCAACTAAAAATGTTGTAAATGTTTTACTAAATATTAACTGTATTAACTTAATTTTCTGAGAACATTTACAATAGTAATATATATATATATATATATATATATATATATATATATATATATATGTATATATATTTTCACACCATCAGAAAGGAGGGATTTTGACGGATACTCCCCCCCCCCGACTTTTTTAAAAAGCAGATATTTTGACGCGAGAATTTTTATTGAAAATTAGGGTGCTTTTTGGATTTTAAGTCAAAATAAGGTGAAAAAATAAATATTTTAATTAAAAAAATTTGCAGTCTGTTTGGGACATATAAAGGTAACATAAATTTTGATTGCTAATTCTCTCGAAAATCCTAGATGTCGGTCTTACATCTCGCGTCTTCAAATTTAACGAAATGTATCAAATACATAAGTGTTTGAGAGGACATTTAATTCTGGGCGTTTCCCAGAATGATGAAGGTTCTCTAACCAGAAACAGTATATATTATATATATTGTCTTGCGTACAAAGGAATAACACTTCGAAGAGATTATTCAATATCTCTGACAGGTGAAGTAACCTGAAAATTTTATTGTGACATTCTGTCCTAGGAGTCAAGGGAGAACAGCAATTACACGGAACGGTTCCAGGTTCGGAACCTCTGTGTGCTAATTCTATCGAAAATCCTAGATGTCGATCTTACATCTCGCGTCTTCAAATAAATTTTGTGGTTATGTGAAAAAATGCAAACACAAAAGTTGTAGATATTTTTTTACCTACAACTTTGCCATTTAACTTTTTTCCATATGACTTGTAATTTTGCCAAATCGAGACAAATAATTTTTTACCCTTTAATTGAATATTGAGCCGAACTGCAGATGAAGGTTTCGTTGTTTTATTTTGTAAACTGTCTAAATTGTTTGTTAAATTATCTCATTTTGTTTTTATGAATTGCATTTGTCATGCAAACTGAAATCTGAGACTACCACGTTTACTGAACAAATTTTTGATTTCTAATTCTAACCACTTTTGTTTAGCATATTTTTAATTTTCTTAAACGCCTGGGAATTATTAGATACTTTTATCTGAATTAATTTTGGAAAAACTGAGTTGTGGTTACACAATTTTAGGAACCAAATATCTGCACCGACTAATTTATTTCTGGTAGAATGCTTACAATATAAATTTTGTTCTTTTGACCTAGTAGCCTTCATGCACTGAGGATTTGGTTTAGTCTATATTTTGATATTTTCATATTCCCCGGAATTCCTGAGACAATAACTAATGCAACTGTCTATTCAAAAAATACATCAAATTGATATTTTAGCAGTAAAGTATTTGTGAATGGAGAATGTAGAAAAAATTCAACTCTGTTATATGATGATGGATTGAGACTGTAGGTTTTCGAGGCCAGGTATTTGGACAGCGTCATTTTTTTATAATTTATTTATTTATACAGGGTCAGTTTTTTTGATGATCAGTATGGGGATCTCGGAAACTAGCGGAGATTTGTTGCAGTTTTACTGGCCCAATTTGATGAGACTTTCGGATTTTTGTAAAAAGTCACGGCTTACTAGATATTTTGAAAAAGCGAAATTCTGTCGATTTAGTGTCAAATCCCTCTAGATCCTTTGTTTCTGATTTTATAAAAAAGTGTAAATATCAAAATTGAAGGGAATTGTATCCCGAATATGTTTTTCATGTCCTCGTTTGCGTGACAGCTCTCGTTTACGAGATATGACACAAACTTTTCTTTTTTTGAATGGAAACCATAGTTGACTATGATCGGACATTTTTAGAGCTTTTCAACGATATAATAGTCGATATAGTTATTCATAAAAATAACGCAGTTATGGATGCTTTTCTCTTATTTTCACTTTTAACGTAGGTAGCCATGAAAAAGATTGTTTTCATTTTGACGTTTCCTCATTTGAGAGTAATTCCATTAGTAGTGCTGAACTTACAGTCGATATTGACAAGTTTTCTTGATAAAATGGAATATTCTAACAAAGAAAAACTGAATATGGTGGAATGTTATATCATTTGCCATAAAAATTCAGTTCGTGCAGCTGAGGAATAGTTTCAAAGATATTTTAATCGTCGTCAACCTGCTCTATGTACATTTAAAAGGCTTTACGATAGTTCACGCAGATATGGATCTTTTACTAAACTACCATAGGAACGTAATCAAATTAACGAACCAGCACAAATACATGTTTTGGAAATGGTTAATCAAAATCCATCTACATCAACTCGTGAGATTGCGCCAGAAGCTGGCACATCTCAACGAACTGTAGTTGAGGTACTGAAAGCGCACAAGTTCCACCCGAACAAACTTCCAGTTTCTCAAACTTTGCATGCTGGTGACGAACATCCACATATTTTGTTTTGTACATGGTTTAGAGACATGTGCCTTGACAATCCACAGTTTCCATTAAAGGTGTTATTTTGAGATGAAACTAGATTTACTAACTGCGGTACGTTCAATAGACACAATGAGCATATCTGGGGTAAAGAAAATCTTTTCGATGTAGAACAAAGACGACCCCAGATAAAATTTGGTTTTAATGTTTGGTGTAATATCATAGGGTCTACTATTCTGGGGCCTTTTATCTATGAAGAATCACTTACTGGGGAGCGTTACTTGCATTTCTTGCAATACACTTTTCAAGACATGTTGCATAGTTTGAATTTGAGAACGCGTTTAGGAATTGAGTGGTTCCAACATGATGGAGCACCTGCTCATAACTCGTTATTAGTAAGACAACACTTAGATAATATCTATCCAAACTCTTTGATAGGAAGAAATGGCCCACGCAAATGGCCACCCCGGTCTCCAGATTTGGCAGTTATAGACTTCTATTTTTGTGGTGCGCTAAAAAACAAAGTATACAAAAGAAAGTATGAGACAGTTGGTGACTGACCTAAGGGAGGCAGTTGGAATAGTTATTAATAAATCAATCTTTTTCATGGCTAACTATGTTAAAAGTGAAAATAAGAGAGAAAAGCATCCATTTTAATAATATTTTTATGAATAATATATCGAGTATTATATCATTGAAAGCTCTAAAAATGCCCGATTTTTTAAGGTCATAGCCAACTATGGTTTCCATTCAAAAAAAGATAAGTTTGTGTCATATCTTAAAAACGAGAGCTGTCACGCAAACCAGGATATGACAATCATATTCGGGATACAATTCCCTTTAATTTTGATATTTACACTTTTTTATAAAATCAAAAACAAAGGAGCTAGAGGGATTTAACTAAATCGACAAAATTTCGTTTTTTCACAATATCTAGTAAGCCATGACTTTATACAAAAATCCGAAAGTGTCATTAAATTGGGCCAGTAAAACTGCAAATCTTTTCCAATATAACCATTGCTCTATCTCCGCTGTTTCTGAGATCCCCATACTGATCATCAAAAAAAATTCACCTTGTACATCTGATCCAGCATATAGGCAAAATTTCCCGACGTTACGCCTACACTTGTATGGGGCTTTTTCACTAATGCGACTACATTGGTTTAGTATAATTTGAAACCATATTCTCTTACTCAAGAAGAAATTGTAAGTGACTATACGTTGGTTTGGGATTTTTGTTTTTAAGGAATAATAATTAACCAAGCTTCATTTCAGGTACAGAAGATTATTTTGAATTGTTTTATGCTTGTGATGATATGTTGAATACGTTTCTCAAATTCTATTAGTAAGTAATGTAAGTGACTTATTTCGTTAAGGTGAATTGTGTTAAAATGTGGATGCAGGGTTGCTAGATGAGCGAAAGTTCAAAATCTTTGTCTCGTTTAAAATTTATAGGATTTTCTGGTGAAATAATTTGGCCACGTAGAGGTGCTGCCGAAGAGGATTTGGCAGTCCATTTCTTCAGTGGAGTTACAGTGGGGTTGGCAAGCAGGCCCGTTTTGTAACAAAGTTTGTGCTCACATAGACGGGTGGTTATAGATCGACCTGTTTGACCAATGTATACTGCCCCACAAGAGCATGGAATCGAATAAACATCATTGGATGAAAGAGTATTTTGTTTTGTCATTTGGAGAGGTTAACTCTTAGGAGAAGTGAAAAGTTTCAAAGTGTGCTGTGAGAAAAAAACCAAACGAATATAGTCGCCGCAAGGTAAGAAACATTTGTAATTCTCATCCTTGAAAAAGCCCCACAAGTGTGGGCGATACTTCGTACAACTTTGTTTAAATGTTGGCTAACATATATAAATCAATTAATTCGAAGGAACGAAGCGGTCCAAATCCGGAAAAAGCAGAATCCTTCTGATAGATTTTTCTATAAATATCATCCTTGAGCATTTTAGACAAAAAAAATGTGGTAAATATTCTAGAATTTAATATTAATTTAGGCAATTAAATCGTAATAATAATGATTGAAGTTTATAAAGTAAACCTAAATATTGTCAATTTTGTGCTATAATTATGGGCGACAAATCAGAGTATCTACCAGATGCAAGATCTTCAAAACTTATTGCTATCATAATCAACAAGCAGATATAGGTAATCCTTTGATCAGAAATATTTGCAGTCGCCATAAACTTTCCGTTGCTCAAATGCGTTTTTATTTGTTACAATAAGACCGCAAAAGAGGCGCCCAAACGATGAAGTGCAGTACACGAATTATGTACCACCATTTATTTATCCCAGAGTTCAACACTATGAACATAATAAACAAATGCGCCATTATTGTTCGTCGAGACGATACAAACCGGGGCGAGCGTCTAATTGAAAAACTTTTCACAATCGTGACAATCCTCCAACTAGCTCGAATTCAAAAGCTCACAACAGGGTAGGCAACCGCGGTTCCTAATTAGAAAACTTTCGTCGACTGTTAAAATTCCCTGACTACCTCAATTTCAAAAGATATCGCTGCTGCGACATCATTATTAAATATCAACTTCAAAGCGAAACTGTCTCCACCCTCGTCGCAATTTTAAATATAATTTGAATAATAAGTTTAACGAACGGTTTCCCGGAAAGAGAAAATAAGATCATTGTTCTCAGATTACGAAACAAGAACGGAGGGACTAATCTCTGCCGATGTCGGCTTTAAGTCCGAAACTCCTAGCCAACGAAACCGTTCAGTAGTGCATTTCTCTGCACCGTCGAAGATAAGCCGCTTAGTGTTCCCCGACAAAGCCAGGACACAAAATTATTGGCATCCTGGAGTTGATGT
Source organism: Octodonta nipae (assembly GCA_034190945.1). Lineage (NCBI taxonomy): Eukaryota > Metazoa > Arthropoda > Insecta > Coleoptera > Chrysomelidae > Octodonta > Octodonta nipae. The sequence goes on along the minus strand of CM067219.1, from coordinate 133,071,250 downwards.
CGCTCCAGATTTACCGAGAAATTCTGGCTCAATAATATCTCTTTTCGGTTATCCTTTTTCCTCTGTTTACTCTTTTCTCCATCGGGATAAAGATTTTTTTCTGTGATGCCGTCATCGTGACAAAAAATTTTTATTGCTGACTAAGCTGACCGTAAAGTATTTTTGCCTCGTGTTTCGTATTAAAGAATTTCTATATTATCCCTTTTAAAACGATTTTTATGGACGGTCGGAGCAGTTATAATTTATATACTTAAAAGATGTGATCCGATTTCAAAAAGTTGCATACATTTACGCGTCAAATATTTTAAATCTCATTGGATATGAATAAATCACATTACTCTTGGTAGCCATGGATGGCAGATCAACTTCAGGTATGCATTGATGCTTGCGAGACACTCGGTATATCTCCCGATATCAAATGGGGGAAACCTTAGCCTCAACCTCATCTCCTAGCAAATCCTGCTTTCTGGTACTTCTTGCCCGCTAACCATAGGACGATCTTTCCCCACAAATTATTCATAGAAGATCTAGGAATACAATTAGAATCCAAAACCTACCTTCTATAGGAAAACTATTAGAAATTAAGAAGGAACTGAATAACACCAAATGGCATTTGTGAGTTAAAACATAGAGGAGAAGGTCAGATCACTCTGAATTCCGGGCATAAAGCTCAAAGTCCAAAGTAGAGGAGTTGGTTTCTTCGCATCTAAAAAACAGATTCCTAATCTAGAGAAAAATTTTAGTGTATTCGCTAGAATCATTTATTTAGGTCTTCAGTAAAATCCACGACGCAACCTAAAACCTAGAGTAGCCTTACATACCACACAAACATACTATCCAATGATAACAGGAGACTTTAATTCTAAGCTAGAATTCAAGCCAGAATACGTAGCAACTGATTCAGAGAATTTTGGGTAGGTGAAAGTAATGAAAATGGGGAAAATGTCTTATATCAGCTGAATCTCCTTGGATGACTTCATTTTTTAAGAAAGAACCTCTACTCCCATTGATATCGATAATCTAAAACAAATAACTAAAACGGGAAAGTTCATAATCACAAACAGAATAAACATCATTCAGAATATAATGGTAATGATTGAAATTTCGTCCAGAAACAACCCATAATTCGAATAAAGTTTTGCTTTACTGTTAAAAATAAACGAACAAAACAACAAACAAACAAAACAAAACAACAACAAAAACCCTGTGCAATATCAGCAACGTCTGACTCAAAATTTGGCAACACTAGATTTCATCGAAGAAATGGTGACAGAAGACAATAAATATATAATATCGTTCATGCTATGGAAGAGACTGAGAAAGAAGACTTTCCGATGAACGACATGTACAGCATTACACAAGGGGAATACCAAGGACAATTGAAGAAAACAAAAGCTTAAAAGTACACCGACGAATCATGCCCTCAGAAAGAAAAACAGTCCATAAATTAAGAAGCAATCAAGGGCAAATCAGAATACTTGGGACAATGTTTTAAAACCTACGACTGCATAATTCTACGTCATAATTCAGAAATTATGTTATTGCATAAGAAAGAGGAGATTACAGACCTCAAAAAATTACCTCAAATATGCTTGCTTTCAAATATTTATAAATTATTTACCAACGTTCTCATAAAATCAGAATAAGCAGAATTCAGATCTGGATTTGGAACAAATTTCCATTTGGAAGTATTTCAAAATGTGATTGAAAAGTCCACCGAATATATGAGGCCGATGTTATTGATATTTGTGGATTCCTACTATTCATACAATCAGCCATGAAACATCCTGGAAGCTTCAACAGAGTGTCGCGTCGATCAATGACATACAAACACCATCAATCATATATCATATATCAAGATATCATATTGCCACATTTGTTTCCCATAATATTTGAATGTGTATGCAAAAGGGCAACTTTGATTTGCGGTTGACACCGTGATGGAAGCAGACCACATAGACCAGGCTGTATATTTACCAAAAGGTCTTCACTACTCCTGCTTGGAAAGAGGAGTAGACATCAATATGTCTAAAACCCAAATTAGTGTGACAAATTGAATAATCAGCGAAAACATAAATATTCTACCTGAAATTTTTAACATTTTCGACATTTTGATAAAACAGATTTCATTAATGGTGAACAACTGCTTTAAAAAAACTGACTTTCTATACTACACATCAGATACAAAGCTGAGAAAAATTGCTATAAAGGATCAAATACCGACCCTGGATCAGTTTGGGGCGCCGTACAAAAGACCAAGCCCATGTGGTATATTTAATGTTGGACAGACCAAACAGCACTGACACAATAGAATATGGCAGCTTACATATAACTATAGAAAAGTATGATAAATTTAGAACAATTATCAGAAAAATTCCATCTGCAAACAGTATCGCATTGTAATTGCATCTTTTGCATATTCATTTTATTAGTTATTTTAGATAAATAACGTAACATTAGTGAGATGTGTTTTATTCAAAGCAATAATACTGTTAATAAGAACGGATACTCAAAATTTTAATTCTTTATACGATGCAGTATTAGGGAATGACTAACACTGAGTAAACTGTATGTTACTGTTGGATTACTAGAGAGAGAAAATACACTTGGACGATATACTAACCTTAAGGTCAGCTGTTATAACATTAACATGTTTTCTTCATGAGAATTAGTTCATAATTATATGAAGACCGTGGTTGATTATAGCATTTGTTGGAGATTGAAAGTTAAGTGCTTTGATTTTATGTATTTACAGTATAAAAAATGTATAGAATAATTTTTATTTAAAAAAATTTTAACTCATTAAAATTGAATCTTTAATCCCCAATCGGACGATCTTAATTATTTTTCAGATTTTTGATAATTATTGTTTGAATTAGTTTTAATTTGATTTTTTAGTAATTTTAACAACAAAATGTAGTATTGTAAAAGACCATTATCTGAATGTTGTCGTTTCTTTCCAGTAAGTGAACAAATTTGGAAACCACCAAAAATATTAAACAAACGTTAAAGCTGCTATCGAAAAAAAAAATGAAATTTATAAAATATTCGGCTATTATAGCTTTTTTAATGTCATCCCTTGACATTCAACTGGCCTAACTATGTTATGAGATCAAAAGAGTTTAGTAAATGTTCTAATTGTCAGCTGCTGCTAACCTCAAGGATTTTTCAACTAATTTTAACCGAGAAAACAATTGTACGCCAACAAATTTCTTGAGTGAGTTATTTGCAATGTTAGTTTTTTTAATATTTATTTGTTTCGCTGGCCTAATATAAAATGACGAACACCTTTTCTCCTAATCCATTAAGTTAACTTTAATCAATAGAGTAATATGAAAATCGTAAACCTTTTTCAGGCTATTGTTTCCCAAGGGCGTCGATATTACTCCATGTGCGGTTTACACTCAAACGATTTCATTATATTTCACGATTTGTATTCAGCATTCTCGATTATGATATGGAAATGTATCTGACCCATAAAAATAGCCCAGTTTGTCGGGTTTATTAAATGGAATAGTATCTTGTAGACACAATGAAGTATAAAGACCAAGTAATTTCGAAAAGATTGTTGAGGAGGTCTTGAATTATTTTGTCTATTCATTGGGTTTTCTCTCCTCCAAATTTTTTCCTGTAACAGATAAGTATTTAAAAATTGTATATGTAGAACAAAGTGTAGTAAGGCAATTTCGTAAAATTGCCCGGATTACTGGCTGTCTGTACAGAAATTCTTCCTCACAGTTTTTCTGAGAGAAAGAGATGTCTATAAAATGATCAACCAGTATTCCTGTATATAAGTAATGTATTGTATATGATGTAATACTTATCTGTGTATGGAGACGTTTCAACTCCGAGTCTGGAGTCGTTGTCAATCGTTTAGTGTTGTTTTCGAGGTTTTTTTTTCTTTCTAAAAATTTTCGCTTTGATTTTGAATTTGTTGTTTGTCAAATTTATTGACAAACAACAAATTCTGGAGTTTAGTGATTAGATGGGAATTTTGTATACAAGTTTAAAAACTTTGCTTCACAGTCTGCAGAATTAATGCTTGTAATTAATAGGTAAAGTATGCAATTTTTTTAAAGCAACTCTTGGAAGGGGGTTAACTTGAGGTTGTTGTTTTTGATTAATTCAACATTAATTGTCAAGCAACGTTGATTTGTTACTATTCTTTGTATGGATATGAAGAAATATTTATCCAGGAATACATCCGTTCGTTAGTACGCTGTCTTGTCGGCTCGGTCGTTTTTTGATGGATTTGTATTTTGTGTGACAAATTCTGTTTTACTTCGTTGTTGAATAACTGTCTTTCATGTATTGAGGAGGTGTTGAGCGTCGTCTCTTTTGTTAAGTTGTCCACTTTTCTCCATTTTAATCAATACCTTATCGTATTAGTCTTGTTTTGTAATGGGTTGTTGGTGCGATATGTTTACAACTATCGAAATTGATTTTGTTAACCGATTGATGTTAATGTTGCAACAGTGCCGATGTCATTTGTTTATTTTGGACAGCTTATTTGTGTTCATCTAAACAGGCTGAATATCTCCTGTTCGTTTGTCCAACATATACTTTGTCGCACGTTTTGCAAGTTATACTAAATATGCCTTCGTATTCTAGCTTAACTTTTGGTTTAGGATTTCTTTTTGATATTAGTTTCTATAATCTGGTACGGTTTGTATGCCATCACTAAGTCATGCCTTCGAAGAATTCAACCAATTTTGTACGTTGCCGTTTTGATGTACGGTACGACTGCTTTTGGTTTTCCAATAAGATCTTAGTTTAGTTTTAACTCTAGGTGTTGTTGTTATATTGCATTTGTGTTTTGTTTCCGTTTTGTCGTCGTGCGACAGTTATCTGTTTCAATTCGCGTGTTTTGTTTTATAGTATGTCAGTCGTTCACATCTGGAGATGAGCTTGTTAGCGTGTATTTAAAAAGACTTGTGATAAGATTTATAATTTAGGCATCTGTTCATATGTGCGGGCTTTTTTGTTAGTAAAAGCCCAATGAATGCAGGAAATATAATTAATTTGAAATATTTCAAAGCATTTGGGAAGCATTTTGTGCAAAACTAACTACCACAAAACACTTTTGATTAAAAATTTCAAAATTTTTCTGGATAAATTCTGTCAAGTTTCGAAAAATACATGGAGCAAATTACAGTATTTTTGATATGTATGTGTTGATAACGGTATTTGAACTAACTGATTTTATTAAGGTATAGTTTTATATACTCAGGAAGTAGTCCAAACGTGTAGATGTTTAGAAATATATGAAAATTTATTTACTACCCCTATTTTGAAACTACTTCTGTGAAAGTAGCCACATGTTTTAGATATTCATAAAAAATAGGGTATACAAACAAGATGCACTGACAGAAACAATGTTGGTTAAAAGTTAAACAGGGGACTTTTTTTCTAGATGAGATATACAAGTTACTATTAAAAAGTATGGAAAAAGGCGTTCAAAAAATATTTGCTCACAGCGCCCTATACATTTTCAGCAAAAACATGGGAGCCAGTATTATTTGGTTTTCCCATAAAATTCAGGTGTATCAAATCAAAATTATTCTTTGTGACGTCGTAATATTTTAAGGAAACGCCTTTGTACTAAGGTATATATTTGATATATGGTCGATTGCACCAGTTCCGCATAAAGTTTAAACTTGGCTTATTTTGAATTTTCAGTTGCACTACACTTTAAGCTTACTTAAAATTCCCTTAAGCTCCCAATAATTTAACGCAAACCCAAACCCCGGGTTAAATGGCATGGAGTGGTAGATTAGCCACAAAACAAAACGTTAAAGGTGATGGACAATTGATAGTTACAACCGTTGTGTTTATCTAAAGAACCAATTATAAAAGAAATACATATTTCTTGCTTCATCATTGTAAAAAAACTAGCTATATTTCTTTCTTGAACAATTTGGATTGATTTATTCTTTGAAGTGGTTTGAACCGGTCATATAATTAAAAAAATAAAGTGAATAATCGCATAGCGTATGAGGATTACGATGAAGATGATGAAATCTTAGATTTTATAGATAATGGTTTACCCCGATAACTATATGAGACAAGCAATCATTTCTATAATCAAGTCGATGTTTCTTTTAGAAGATGATTTCGTCTTCCAAAGCAGGCAGTTCTGCAAATTTTGGGAAAAATAGAACATATCTTAGAATTTCCCTTGGCTGGGTACACATGTCAAAATCATCTCTCCAGTAGGTCAGGATGCTGAGGTGTTTAGAAATCGAAAAGGGTACTTTTCAATTATTGTTCAAGCTCTTTGTGACACAGATTTGAGAATACTCAATGTTGTTGCACATTGGCCCGGCTCAGTTCATGACTCAACCATTTTTAGTAACTCTTCCATTTACCGAGAAATTGAACGACAGAACTATCCAAATTGTCTTAGTTGCATATATAACTACAAAACATTAAATCAAAATCTTTATAAATTTTTCAGCCTTTCAATTTCTAGCTTTATTAATTTCATGTCTGATTCTATATTTTGTTTCTGCAGCTCATGCATATCTTCTTTCCACTTCAATTTTAAGTTATGAACATTTTGTTCCATATCTCTGGTTTCCATTTTATGTTATAGTTCCAACTTCACTAACTCATTTTGTGTTTGGGCCTATCCTTTTTTTATGGCTATCAAATCTTCATATTTTCTGGATAACGATTCTGAGTTGGAGGATCTTTGCCGCCTTCTAGTACTCCAGTTTGAAGTAGTGTTTGCTAGTTTCAGCAGGTCCTTTTTTATTGATTCAGATTTTTTTGTTCAATTAGTGTACATTTATAAGCAGTTTTTCTCTGTTTTGAATCAATATTTGCAGAAACTTCGATATTTTGCATTATATGAGAGGGGTAACTTCTTACCTATTACGTCATAACCCGTCTGTAGTAGAATACGTCCGCTCTCACTCGTGTTCGGTACCTCTGACTTTATGGCCGGCCTACCTGTCAGCTGTCAATGTTCCGTGCCATCGTTCTATGCCATACGTCAACGCCCCATACTAACGTCCCGTGCCATACGTTAACGCCCTCAACTCTATGGCAAAAGTCTCATAACGTGGGCCCCCATCCATCTGCAGTACGTCACAGCAGCCCTACCGAATAGCAGTTGATACAACATAACCTAAATCGGAACCTGTCATCACCATCCTAACCTTTAAGCGGCGCACCCGGTCGTTGTGACCAGTCGGGGCTCCCTTTGTACCAGTTAACCTCTATAATGTGTCACAGCAGCCCTAGTTGGAGCCCCCGCAGTCCTGGTAGCTTCGCTATGATCCGGGAACGCGGCCCCCACATACGCAGAACAAATGTCACCCTCGGTTGAAGTTCACCGCTGCTAAATGCCAAAAGTGCCTTAAATATGATGAATGCACTCCTAATTATGCCGTTTACACCCCCACGTTAAGTAAAAATGGCACTAATTGCACCATTTCTGACCCCAAAACCGCTAGCTCACGTTGGCGATTTTAAGGTCATCTTGGTAAATTTTCGCTAATTTTAAACTTAGAATCTGTTATGGGAAATTACATGTATTTTTAGTCTATTTTGCGCTAGAACATACATAGCTTATTTATGATAAGCCAACCTCTTAAGCCTAACCGGTGCAAAAAGGGGTTAATCGCTCAATTTTTAATTCAAAATGCTTTAGCTAAGCTATCCTATTACGCTCCGGCAACATATATATTAGTTATTTCACGATTCTACGATTTCTTGGGACATTGAATATTTATGTTGAATCAGATCCTGACCAAGACTAACAATATACAAAATCGAGTGTGAAGCAATAAATCTATGGTACTAGATACCAAAACCTGCGTTTATTTACATACATACATAAAAGTTATTAATGCATGTGAATATTCAAGTTTGCTGTAGGGTGTGAAAATCAATTTTCTTGGAACCGTCCGTAACTGATACCTGCATAATTTCCATAATATTTCAACACCGAGCAGATACATTAAAGTTCCTTTAACACCGGACTATCGTGGTTTCGGTATCAGCCGATAATATTAATATGCAGAGTAGCCCGGAGAAACAAAAACGCTCCATATTAGGGCCGGAATGACCCTGAAAGGGTGAATTTCGATTCGAACATTTATTCCGTTATCAGATTACAGTTTCGGACGCACCACGGCGTGCACAGCGTTATTCTATTTCCGCTCGGGGCCAATTTCGCTCACGAATTCTTTTTTCGATATACATTCGATCAATTAGCATTTTCGAATTTTCGTATTTGCAGAAGTGAGAAAATCGATATTAAAAAAATGATTAGGAAGATAGTTTTTGCATTTTGCTCGAAACGTCGACTGTTTTAATATGCAATCAGATGGCGTTTTGCATTTCATCGGGTTTGAACATGATGAGTTTCATGAATATATAGTGGATATGCTGGATATGAAGTTACCGAGTGAACTAAAAGTTCCCAACTAAACCAATACTGTTGCATATGTGAAGTTAGAAGACACGAACTTGGTATATGACAAAACAAAGAGCATAATTTTCATTAGTATGTTGTCATATTATGGATTATGGACAGCATTTCAATTTCAGATCCAATCTAAATAGATCGATTGGTTATTTACTCGAATCTGTGCCAAAATACTAAAACATAGAATCGAAAGTAATCATGGATCGATATACCGTGGAACATCTACATTGTGTCACTCAACTAATAGAGAAGAAGTCTGGACAGAACCAAGCAACCAATTGACACAAGGCGACCTACAATAAAACATTTAAAAAATATATATATATAACCGACTTCGACCTATAACTAAAAAGCTAAAAATAATTATAACAAAATAAAACGCTTGCAAATATATAACACATTCAATGTTGTTAGGTACCTACACAGGAAGTAAAAAATGTAAGCATTAAAAGGTGCTCATTCTGTACCTACCAATCTAGTATATTTTGAAGCCGGTGCCAAGCAAATCTAAAATCCTTCATTGCGTACTTATCTACTAATTCATCAAACTTGATTGTTGCTTGGCACCGACTTCAAAAATTTACTAGATTGGTAGGTACCTAATTAATTTGTACAGAATGAGCACCTTTTAATGTTTACATTTTTTACATCTTGGGTAGGTACCTAACAACATTTAATGTGTTATTTATTTGCTAGACTTGTATTTTGTTATAATTATTTTTAGCTTTTTAGTTATAGGTAGAAGTCGGTTATATATATTTTTAAAAATGTTAAAAAGTTGTTAGTTTTTTTTTGAACTCAGGTAGTTTTCATTCTTTATTTTTTATTTTGTATGTATAACCTTAATAGACAGAACCAGGTAACATTGAAAGCCTCAACATTACACAATGATACTTTCTCATTTAAATTGACAGGTAAATCTTTACGAACAAAATGTACTAGTACGCGTTGGCTTAATTAGCCCAAAATGTATTTATGCCTTATGGACTACGCCATGTAACCTTTTTTCAACTTTTTTGACAACCCTGTGTAACTATAGATAATTAATAATAATTTCAACCATCCTGTATATGATTTGCTTATGTCTACATCATATAACAGTTTTTTAATCACCCTATATAATTTTAACTTCACATTTGTTTCAACATTTTCCAACCATCCTGTATATACGGCTGCCTACGGACCACTATCATTCTAGTCCGTCCTATATTTCAATCTTCATATAAATGCAACTCCTTCTACCACTTAACTTTGTGATTTTGTTTGCTACAACTAGACACCCTGTCTTTAAACCCACCAAATAGCAGTTTAAAGTTTGACATGTGTTGTCACTGAATTTTGTATTAGGCCGGGAGAATGTGACAACTAAAAGCACCGTCTTCGCAAAATGGAAAAATTTGTATTTAAATAGATATTTGCCTGGTATACAAACAACACGAGCTTGGTACCCATTGATTTAAGGAGCCGAAAATACTACGCTTTACTACCTATATGCTTGAGATGTACATAGAAAATTTTCGAATTCGCAATTAAAACTTCCAGTGCATAAAATTACCGCACTATTACGTTGGAATTAAAATATTTATGAGAAAATGTCCGTTATGTCATTTCGATGAAATTTTTGATAAGAATTTTGGAATTTTGGGCGATTTTCTGCAAAATTGCAAGTTGCACGTCGCAGAAAAGTATATGAGATCACCTAAGGATCTTCCTTAATAGATTAAACTTTAAAAAACTATACACATCCATAAGGAGTTATCGAAAAATCAACTAAAATATTCGGGATATTGGTCGATTTTCATGCACGCATGTGTTCATTCACAAATTTTATCACTTTACCAATAGAATTCTTTTCCAAAATTTGAAGTTTCACCGATCGGGATATATACTCTATTAAACAAGACCATATTCATTCAAAACGGTGCACCACAGGAGAAGAAATCAGGTAACATACATACAAAAAAAGCGAAAAAATACTCGACGAATTGATAACCTCTTCCTTTTTGGAAGTCGGTTAAAAAACTTTTGTAAGCATATTCCTAAACTGACTCATGTAAACACTTCAACATTAGAACACACCACTACTCACAACGATCTGATAACAGTATATTTAATAACAACACAAAAAAGTAAATTAGGACAAAATCTCGTTTAAATTTGGAACAAAAATGCACTCTCAAGGGAGTATCTCTAAATGACAATAGTTTGTTGACATTATGCTTTATGTAATATCAGATCGTGATGGCACTAGGTAATGAAGATTATTATGAAGTACATGGCCGGAAAACTGATCGAAACTGGAAACTTCAGTGAAAATCAAATGTTTTGAAGAATTTAAGTACGTGATGTGTAGAATGACAAAGGTGTTAAAAAAATATGTACTGTAGGTAAAAAAGTCAGTCAGTCAGTCCTAAATGGCATACTCTCAGAAGAGTCAATACATAAATTTTATACTGAACTGACTTATATCACCATCGTAAAGAACGTTACATTCCATGGTAGTAAAGTATAGTCCTTGAAAAAAGCCACAGAGAAAATACTGTCAGCTTGGTTATTAATAGATAAGCCAATGAATACAAATACATTCAAATTTTCTTAATAGGCTTTTAAAAACAGTAGGGCTTAATTGTTAGGTCTATTAATCTCCATCATATTTTCGGAACAATATTCTTATATGGATAAACTATGTTTTTTCGGGCTTAGATGATACCTAGTGGACAGCTTTGGTAGAAAAGGAACGGCGAGGTGTAGGGAACTAGTATTTGATCCTGTCTGTCAAACCAGGAGGCCTCCTGATTGGCCAGTGCAAATCAAGGAAGCTGGGCCTGGAAGACCAATCGCAGGATATATTTTTCTTTGTACTTAAATTGCTGTGATCTTAATAAATTTTTATAGTTCCCGTTGAAGACGAAAATGGTAGTGGGATATGGTTGATAGCAGGAATATTGCGGATTCAGTTTTTTTCACATCCGCGGATGCTAATACGGATGCAGATAATTCCAGACTCACATCCACGCATACGGATGCGGATGTTAACTTTTTAAGAAAAATTTTTGCACAAAGTAAATAAATAAATTATGAGGAATAGTAATATTTGAGTCATTTTTATTATATCAATGAACGTTATATTTATTAAATAGCAAGTTTACTGCTTTTTCTGGATCTAGTCGAAGGTTTATAAATTAGTCCCGCACCACTAAGAGCACTGGCTGGTGGTGGCAACAAATATCTGCTTACTACAGCAGACATTGTTTTAAATTAGTATCTATTGTCTTTCTACCAACTAAGAGGATTTTCAGAAACATTTATCCTCTTTTTGTTTCTATATAAAAATAATTCTTTGTTAAAAGTGCCATTGGCATCATCAGGCAATTGATCTTAATCTTGATTTTCAGATTATCAAATAACTACTTAATATCACGTAATACTTAATAAACCTACTACTGGGTCGCCATAAGCGACTGCCTACTACTATCAATTTTATGGTATATCAGTATACTGATATTGTCTAAGTTTTGTAACAATCGACAATTCATTTATGCCCAGATATACGACTTGTGTTGGCACTTTGCTGGGTGATACCGATATGTACAGCACCCCATGAATTGGGTGTCCTGTTGATGTTTCCCAATTATATTTTGAAACACATCCTTGAAACAGTAAGTGAAATTTGATAGAGCTCTTCAAAATTTTGTAATATTCTTTAGTTAGATCCTAGCCTGCTTGTTGGTCTTCAAAATTTGTTCTCGGCTTGCTTTCTTTGTCTAGTTCCTCTTCTACTTGAAGGAGAAGCATTTAATGTGTTGAAGTGACAGAAATAAAAAAAATAATAAATTCGTTTTTCTGCAATGTTGGGTGACATACACTCATGTTATAATATGAACAAGGTTGTGTAAATATTTCATTAAACAAATTACAAGGACTTGAAAATCTTAGAGAGGGGGGCGTTTGGGGCGACCGCCATCTCCGGGAGTCTCAAAGGCACTAAATTTGACACTATATTAAGAAAAATCTTACATCCAAGAGCTTACCTGCTATAAAATAATTTATGTGTGTTTGAACGGAATATTGACTATTTTTAATATAAAATAGATCACGAAATACACCATACAGCAGTTCACCCTAACTTATGGTCATTTCTTACGAAATCCCCGCTCCCTTGACTCACCTGATCGCTCCCTATAACGCATGAGTGATACTTTCTTACTCTCTTTGCTCTATTTGTGACTGAAGTATTTAAACAGATATATTACATATGGTTCCTTAGATTTAATAGAAAGATTCAAAATAACTGCCATGACCAAATTCGACGTCCTATACTACTTTGTTGTAGTACTTTGTGAGATACTTTTTTACTCTCTCCGCTATATTTGGGGCCAAAGTATTTGAGCAAATAAGCGTACCAACTTTAAATAATGTTTATATGGTTCCTTGGATTTAATGAGAAGATTTTAAACAACTGCCATGACCAAACTCAACGACTTAAACTACTTTGTTGCAGTTCTTTGTGTGATACTTTTTTACACTCTCCGCCTATATTTGGGGCCGAAGAATTAAACAAATTTCCGCACCCACTTTAAATAATGTTTATATGGTTCCTTAGATATAATGAAAAGATTCTAAACAACTGCCATGACCAAATTCGAGGTCCTAGACTACTTTGTTGTAGTACTTTGTGCGTTACTTTTTACTCTATACGCTTTATTTGGGGCCAAAGTATTTAAACAAATTTCCGCACCAACTTTAAATAATGTTTATATGGTTCCTTAGATTTAATAGAAATATTCTAAACAATTGCCATAAAGCTGATCTCTTAATTCGCCCTTGGAATCCTCGTTGGGTCTAGCGACAAGACATTGGACAAGATGGACGGAAGAACGGTACCATTCGCGGTTTATTACCCACCCCCGCTAACCCATATTAATATGGGTGCTATTACAGAAACTGAGGATTTGCAATATGATTTTGTTTTCTGATAAATTTCTCGAGTTCTCGTCTTTTCGAGGCAAATTCTGGTCTTTTCGACTTCGAAAGAATTCTTGGGTTTTTCACGATTCGAGAAATGTCGAGCGTAAACCCCAATACGGACTCATTATCATCTATGACTAGATGTGTTTCTAGTCTCGTACACCCATAATTTTAAGTTAAGTTTTTTACATCACGACTTCCACTTTTATATTTGCCATTTTAGCATATTTAATTTCTTGTTTTGTTTCACCCTAATCGTCATTCATTGTCGTATTTGCATTAATTCGTATCGAATAATTCTCAGCTTCTAAATTGCACTATTTTGCGTGAAGAAAAAATAACGAGTGAGTGGGCACACGCAAAGGTACGCTTTTCAAAGAAAATAACTGTAAGCAATGAGATAAGGTGGCCAATGGTTTTTCGCAGTCGAGCTGTCATTAGCAGTAACGAAGAAATAAGAAATATAATTTTCATCGTGTCACTTGAGGTGTTAAATTATATGTTTCCGTTAAAGTTTTTGTGATAAGAACGCACAGCAAGAGTATATGCGTGTGATCGCATTGTAGGAGAAAGTTTCGTAATCATTAAACAACGTGGGTCGAAGAATATTTATTTTCAGTTTAGGGGACCGTGTAAGATTAGAATTTAATGAGGGGCGCCACCATAAAATGTCTACCAATTATTTGTTCAGAAGATTTAACAGAAGGGAAAATATCCTGAGAATTAGTTAGTTTCTAGATACACAAATTTTATTGAAATGGTAACTCACACCATCTGGCCACGAATGGTTGTGAAAAGATAAAGAGAACAATAAAGGCAACTGGATTTCACCACTTAATTATTTTTAGTATGTTAATACTAAATAATTAATAAATAATACACATGCAAATAAATATTTATAAAATACCTGCCAAAACTGACAATGCAAGATTATGAGTCTTATAAAAAGGGAATTGTCCCCAAGACATTAAAATGAAGTCATTTCCACATATTCAATATCTACAAAAGTAAGAATAGAATGTATAGGAAACATTTACACTTATAATTGTTTAAAACATTAAGTTGTTTGATCAATAGAAATATAATCGGTTACTTTTTGGTAATTGAAAATAGAATGAAACGTGATTTAAGAGTAATATTTGAAACGAACAGTAAATGAAAAATCATAAAGGCAGACAATATATATTTTTCTTGTTTTTGGAAAACTCAAACTGCTATGAAGAAAATAAAATAAGGGATTTCTTTTGTTGCTTAATGACAAACAAAGTACCACCATGACCAGTAATGGCCTTGAATAGCAAACATGCTAAGTAGATTAAGGGTTATCTAACAAAACAACAACAAAAAATTATCTTAAGATTCAGTACAATTTCATCAATTAACGCTAAACACACTTACCTAGTAACCCATGACGATTTCTGTTTTATATCCAATATATAAAGAAATACGAAGAACGTACTGTTTATTAATATCAAGTATATGTTTTTGTTGGCAATTTTACCCTGTTAAAAGTAATGAAATATCAAAATTCAAATCAAATTCGCTATAACCACAATGGTCATGAATGTTGCCAGATCTTACTACCACCTTAAATCTTACGATCTGTACTGAATTTCATGATTTTTGCAAAACTAGTCAAGATATGTGAAAATTATGCGGTAAAAATAAAATCAATCTAAATTTAGACAATATGGTTAAAATAAATTAAATATAATCAAAAATAATTTCATCAGTTTCAACAACTCATTTTAGCTAACAATCATTTTTACAATGCAATGAAAGTTGCAAATTTGCAATAGCCCGGTGGGTTTGATATCCATAGCATGACTATATGCAATAACTTTTGGGAAGGGTCAAGATTTTATATTTTTACGTAAAATATAGTTTTTTTCCGTTTCAATCCGTCTTTAAGCTTTTCTTTTCAAGCATTCAGGTGTCACTGTTACTATTATATGTCTGGCATTGGCAGTATGGACGTAAATAACGACTATTTCATTTTATTTTATGATTGAGCCCATACTGTAACTGAATTTTGACTATCTGCCCTGAAGTTCTTCAATCACTACTAAACAAAACCAGACAAAAGAAAATCTATTGAGAGACTGTGCAGAAACTGGAACTGAACTGTTTTGCATTTACCTATTTATATATTGTTACGAGAATTCATCCGATCGCTGGTGCAATCGGCCATCAACGAATTTGTGGAAGGGACATTATTCCGATAATTCTGGGAATCCGACCGCTGCCGTTACAAGGAATTCCCTTAAATCTTCCTGATGGTTGTGGACTTACCAGACAATTCGGAGAGAAATATATAAATTTGAACAGCTGGCGATAGGAGGCATTCAGTTTTCGACGGTCGTATTGTTTAGTTAAGATAAAATTTAAATATTTTCTGTTAATATAAATTGTGTTAAAGTAGTGGAAATAAATAGGACTGCGTTTTTAAATAAATCCAAAAACTGAACAGAACCCGTTTGTGAAAATAAAAACATTACAATGGTGACAGGTGTAGGTGTATTTGTGAAACTTTAGCAGTGAATAGACTGACAATATTTAAAAACGTGAGTTTGGACCAATTGAAAGTAACTAACTTAAAAAAAGAACCCGAGTGTGAAAATAAAAACATTACAATATGGATAAGATGAATAAGTGATATAATTTGATTTTTAGGGTATTGGCGTAACTGCCATTTTTAACCGACTTCCAAAAAGGAGGAGGTTATCAATTCGTTGCGTATATTTCTTTCGCTTTTTTTTGTATGTATGTTACCTGATTTCTTCTCCTGTGGTGCACCGTTTTGAATGAATATGGTTTTGTTTAATAGAGTATATATCCGGATTGGTGCAACTTCATACTTTGGAAAAGAATTCTATTGATAAAGTGATAAAATTTGTGAATGAACACATGCGTGCATGAATATCGAGCAATATCCCTAATATTTTAGTCGATTTTTCGATAACTCCCTATGGATGTGTATAGTTTTTTAAAGTTTAATCTATTAAGGAAGATCTTTAGGTGATCTCATATACTTTTCTGCGACGTGCAACTTGCAGTTTTGCAGAAATTCCCTGAAATTTCCAAAATTCTTATCAAAAATTTCATCGAAATGACATAACGGACATTTTCTCATAAATATTTTAACTCCAAAGTAATAGTGCAGTAATTTTAGGCACTGGAAGTTTTGATTGCGAATTTGAAAATTTTCTATGTACATTTCAAGCATATAGGTAGTAAATCATAGTATTTTCGGTTCCATAAATTAATGAGTACCAAGCATGTTTTGTTTGTATACCAGACAAATAATAGTATTTAAATACAAATTTTTCCATTTTGCGAAGACGGTGCTTTTGGTTGCCACATTCTCCCGGCCTAATAGAAAATTCATTGACAACACATGTCAAACTTTAAACTGCTATTTGATGCGTTTATAGACAGGGTGTTTAGTTATAGTAAACAAAATCACAAAGTAAAGTGGTAGAAGGAGTTGCATTTATATGAAGACTGAAATATAGGAAGGACTAGAATGATAGTGGTCCGTTGGCAACCGTATATTTAGGATGGTTGGAATATATGGTGGACTGGACGTTTGGTTGTATAAAAATGTTGGAAAAAATGTGAAATTAAATTTATATAGGGCGATTAAAAAACAATTATATGATGTGGACACAAGCAAATCATATACAGGTTGGTTGAAATATATGCTGGAGTTGCATTATATTTATACAGTTATACAGTGTGATTAAAAAACTATTTCTTTTAGAGCCCATAAGAAGTTGCATAAAGTGTGGAGAAATTAATATTACACAGGGCGATAATATAAAATGTTAAAAATGAAATAATTTATGGGGTAGCCCACAAGGAGTTATATACTATGGCTGAAATATAGGACGGATTTGACTCCGTAAATATGGAATGGATTCTACTTCGTCCTATAGTTTACAGAAGGCAGGTAACGAATTTATGCTTGTCCGTGGGCAGTCGTATGTACAGGATGGTTGGTACATAGGTTGGAGTGGAATTATCTATAGTTATACAGGGTTGTCAAAAATAGTTAAAAAAAGGTTACATGGCGTAGTCCATAAAGCATAAATATATTTTGGGCTTATTAAGTCAACGCGTACTAGTACATTTTGTAAAGATTTACCTGTCAATTTAAATGAGAAAGTATCATTGTCTAGTGTTGAGGCTTTCGATGTTACCTGGTTCTGTCTATTAAGGTTATACATACAAAATAAAAAATAATGAATGAAAACTACCTGAGATCAAAAAAAAAACTAAAAAGTTGAAAATAAAACATTTAAAAAATATATAACCGACTTCTACCTATAACTAAAAAGCTAAAAATAATTATAAAAAAATACAACTCTAGCAAATAAATAACACATTCAATGTTGTTAGGTACCTACCCAGCAAGTAAAAAATGTAAATATTAAAAGGTGCTCATTCTGTACAAATTAATTACCTACCAATCTAGTATATTTTTGAAGCCAGTGCCAAGCAAATCTAAAATCCTTCATTGCATACTTATCTACTATTTCATCAAACTTGATTGTTGCTTGGCACCGACTTCAAAAATATACTAGATTGATAGGTAATTAATTTGTACAGAATGAGCACCTTTTAATATTTACATTTTTTACTTGCTGGGTAGGTACCTAACAACATTGAATGTGTTATTTATTTGCTAGAGTTGTATTTTGTTATAATCATTTTTAGCTTTTTAGTTATAGGTAGAAGTCGGTTATATATATTTTTTAAAAATGTTTTTTATGTTCAAATAAGAACACGAATGTTGTATTTGACAGAAGCGGCTACAGTGGTAGATACAGTTTCAGAAAAACCTAAAAGTTAATGACATACCTACTATTATTAACATATAAAATAGTGTATGGACACGATTTTCGTAATTTTCGTCCTAAAATAAAACGACCGACAACTCACTGCAATGAGAAGTGGTCAGGTGCAGAAAATTCGCTAATAACTACAATGCCTCCTAAGTGTTTTTGCGTTATCTTTATGACCGAACATATAATTAGAACTATCATGTTATCAAACGCGAAGCACCTTGTCTGGCGAAACCCTCAGATATTAATTTGAGCCGATAGTTAAACGGTTAATAGCGAGCTGAAGAGATATTCGCGTGCAGATATACGGTTCGTAATTAATTATAGAAATTCACTAAAAGGGCGGCAACCTCATGCGATATCGAACTTCAACTGGCAATTGTTTGCTACTTCTGCTCCCAAAAGGTTAAAGTCAGACGTAACGTAATCTCATTAACTAATTAGTTTTGCACTCGAGCGTAAACATTGTTAATTGAAAAGTTTTGTAAACGTTTTATATGCGGTTGTTAACATAAATTTATTGACACACTGAATAAAATTCCGTAATATTAACCTTTATGTATAAATATTGGTATACGACCAAAATCACCCCTTAAAGGCAAGAAACACCCATAAATACGATAAAACTAGCCATTACCAGCGGTTTCACCCGCGTACGAAATGTTCAAGCCTTCGCAAAATGAAATAACTTATGAAATATATGGGTTATCCTATTTAAAAATTTTTCTAAGTTGTTTGAACCACCTTACTTAACCATAAATCCACCAATCCCGAATATATTTCACACAAATTGCAGTACTTAAGGGCCACCCTAGATAACTATTTTATTCGACATTTTTTGAATCACATTGAGTAACAGTAACTCTACTTCACCCTATATTGCAATTATCCTGTATATGCTGCTGTTTTAAAATATTTTGAACACCTGACTAATAACTTTTCTCTACCCTATAATTCAGCTGTGCAACTGCTTATGGTGTCCCTGTAAAACAATTATTTCTGATATTTTTTTAACCACCTTTTAAAGTAAAATTTCTCTTTACTAAATATATTAGTCAACCTTTATATGAGCTTTTTCTAACATTGTGTTAAACACTCTAAAACTATAATCTTGCTTCTCCTCATATTTTATATATTCCATATAGTAGAATGCAACTGTTTATGGTCTACCCTATATAACAAATTTTTTTAAACTTTTTTGATCCATCCTAATGGAAATGATGTGGAACCCTTCATGAGTCACAAATATAAAAACACGTTTTTCACCCTAACACCAAACTTTTATTTCAACCCTCACCCAAACTGCTACTGCTTATTAGCCAACCTATATAACAATTTTATTCTAAAAAAAATGTAACCGCTTTGTATAAGTAACTCTACTTCCATCTACATTAAAACCATCCTGTATACATCGCTGCCAGTTTGTCAAACATTACAACTTATTTTTGAACCACCCTATATAACCATAATTTTACTGTATAAAATATTTCAACCACCCTGAATGTGCATCTGCTTAGGGGTAACCAAATATAAAATTTTTACATACTTCTAATCACACTGTATGAACTATAATTTCAGGTCGATCCATGTTTCAGATATTGCAGATATGCAACAGCTCATGTTCTACCCTACAAAAAAAATTATCCAACCTGTTTGACTATAAATCTACTCCACCCACTATTTTAATCATCTTGTATTTGCAACTACTTATCGGCCACCCAGTATAACATTTTTTCTACCACCCTGAATAACTATAAATCCATCAATGCCAAATATATTTCACCAAAACCGCAACTGCTAATGGGGCAACGAAAATAACAATTTTGTTCAACATGTTTTTGAATCACCTTGTATGTATTACAACTACCCTGTACCCGCTACTGCTTATTGGTCAACCAATATAACATTTTTTAAATAATTATCATAACACTTCTTCACCCTATGTTTCAACTATCCTATCTTTGCAACTTATTATGAACTATGCTATTTCAGATTTTTTTCTTATATTTTGTCAAGATATAATAAAGTATAATTTCTCTCCACATTTCATTTAAACCCACCCTTCATTTACAACTTTTTCTAACCTTGTTTGAATGACACTGTATAACTATAACTTTACTGCGTACCATACTTCAGGTACTCTATATATGCAAGTGCTATATAACAAAATTTTTCTAGTATTTTTTACCCACCCTGTATAATTCTAACTGTAAGCCACCCAATACTTCGACAACCTTTTTTATGCAACTACTTATTTGCCACCAAATATAACATTTTTGTACGACCCTGTATCCATAGATACCCCACCCTATATTTCAACCATCGGGTAAATGGAACAACTTTTAGATCATACCATTACATTAAAATATTTTTTAAACCACCTGTACAGCTGTAATTATACTCCGCTACATATTTCAACCATCCAATATATGTAACTACTTGTTGATATTAAACAAGTTTTTAACCACAACATATACTATAATTCCACTCCATCTTATACTTCAAACACCCTTTATAAACAACTGCTTCTAACATTTCATTAACCAATTCATAACTATAGTATATTATGAACATAATTCAAAGATCCCAACTGCTTACCTAACACATTTTATTAAGTTTTTTTATGCACTGTATTAATATTCTACCCTTTTTCAACCACTTGGTATATGGAAATGTTTATGGTCCACTCAATATAACTTTTTTGGACCACCCCGTATAACTAATTCCACTTCCACTTATTCCCACCACATCGAATATATACAGCTGCTTATAGGAAACCAAATATAACTTTTTTAGATTTTTTAAATCCATGTAATTCGACTCCGCTCTAAGCTTCTTACATACAGAACACCCTGTAAAATTACTTTTGATATATGTTGATTTTTGTTAAATCGAAATGTTACATATGCACATTCCGAATTTTGAATAAAGGCTAAGCTGATGCCAGTATCTAATATTTTGTGCGTGCTGTGGAACCAATTGAGTAATTGAATTACCTAACATGGTAGAAGATTTTTCGTTATATCTACCGTTTCTGTCAATTTAGAGAGATAAAATATCTACCAGATTTTAAGTCAAACTATAGGCTTCCCAACTAAAAAAGACTTAGCAAAATCAGATAAGTAGTCTTACGTGATGCCCGAACAAACAAACAAACAAAGAAACAAACAAACAAACAAACAAACAAACAGACAATCTTACAATTTTATAATAGTATAGATTACCTTAAATATCGAATATAAGCAAAGTGGGTTTCAAAATTCCTCTTTTTATAAATCAAAACCACAATAACTCCAGTGTCTACAGAAATGGCTTCAAATATTGATATTTTTGGGATTTAAATTAGAGTGCGTAGTATTAATATTCGGGACCAAAAACTACCCGTAACTCCAATTGCTAAACAAAACGTAGTACATATCTTCCTCTACATTTTTCTATGCGGAGCACATAAAAATTGGTAAACCTCCAAAATAATCCATTGTTATCGTTATTTCTTTACATAAAATTTACGGGGACAAACTCCTTGTACACCAGATATATTAATACATTAAAATAAAGAACATAAATAGGTATATTTATTTTATAACTAGCCGTTACCCTGGGTTTCACTCGTATATGGAATGTAGAATCGTTACCAAAAAAATAGCTTATGAAACATATGGGCTATCCTAAAGAATTTTTTTTCTAACTTTATTCAACCACACTACAAATCTATAAATTTACCAATCCCGAATATGTTTCACCCAAACTGCAGGTACTTATGGGCCACAATGCAGAACAATTTTATTCAACATTTTTTGAAGTACTTGCATAACTTGTAATCTGCTTCACTCTATACTGCAACCATCCTCTATATGCTGCTGTTTATTTGTTACCTATTATAACATTTTTTCAAACGCCTACTTTACCCTACTCCACTGTATTTCATGCATTCAACTGGTTATGGTCTACGATATATAACAATTATTTCTGACAACTTTTGAGCCAGTATGTAAAGCATAATTTCTGTCCACCCTATTTTAGGTATTCCGTATAACAGGAACTGTTCATGGTCTACCTTATATAACAATTTTTTTATTTTTTTTTAATTCCTGTAAAACTGTATTTCTAATCTGCTCCTATTTCAAACCAATTATATATACAACTACTTATAGGATACCTAATATAACATTTTTTTACTAGTCTGTATAACTCTCTAAATGCACCAATCCCCAACATATTTAAACCAAACTACAACTGTTTAGGGTACCATATATATTTTTCTTTTATTCATCTTGTCTAGTGTTTTCATAGCCTTGCGTGTGTAATTTATTCCATTTGTTTCGTTATTCATTTCAACAGTTTTTGTGCGTCGAAGTTTTCATTTCATATTGCTTCTCCTACCTTACCGTCAGATCATAATTTCGTAGGTTTACCATTTGAGTTAATTCAATAGCTTAAAGTTCCTTCAGAGTACTGGTTGTTGTCCACGAACAGTTCATTAACTTTTAATTAGCTGTTGACTTGACTTTCTTCTCGAAGCTAGTTCATGTGTGTCCAAAGCTTGTCATATTATTCTCCTTATTATTTGGTTAAATTGGGATATATATTCTAACAATCGTTTTTTTTTGCTGGAGAACTGGGCAGCTATATAATTGGCTCCATTCCACGGGGGACAGTAAACTCACCATAGAGGTGATCGACTATTGGACAATTGTAATAGACTGGTGCTCCATTTTGGAAAAACCACATTCCTTCGCGATCATTGTTTAGTATATTTTGTAAAAGCCAATTTACATTATTTCGTGTCAACTACTCATATGGCCTTTCCAAAAACCTGGACCCATAATTTTTACTACTCCATATATTTTGACACGATCTAGTTTGGGATATCGAAAGAAATCTGGACACTTTACAGATTACAGATGGTGTAAATTAAATCTATTTATATATAGGGCTAGCTTGAAAGTTCGTATATTCGTATATGTAAGAAAATGAATATAGGACTAAGCTATTACAGTTTAATGGAAAAAATTAAAAGAATTTACACATGTTATATTAAATAGAGCGTCACATTTAAATAAATGTTTCCCGGTATTGAATATATGGAACCCTAAGAATGAGTGCTTGAATATAAAATAATTTGGTCAAGTGCGAGTTGGACTGGCCTATTAAGGTTTCCTTGCTTGTCCAGTTTCAGACAAATAAGCAATGAGTATATTTTCTGACATTTTCGTTATTAAAAAAATGTAAAGTATAGACTTTTATTTCTCACAACGAGTCCTTTCAGTTGAGTTGCTACATGGGGCGCTTAACTTTTATATTTTTGTTAATATTTTGAAAGAAATTAATTTAAAAATGTAAAGAAAAATATGTTGGTATTCCTCATATGATGCGTTGGAAAACATTTTAATGTGCTATTTTTTATTTAGTTGTATAATATGCCCCTTAAATTTCATATCAGTGACTTCTTCTTATTTTCCCTGTAAAGGTCAATTTAGTCCTTGAATTTCTAATTTAATTCAAAAATTTTTGTCTTATGTTTTCGAAGATAAAGGGGAGGAATAGATCTATGTTGGTATATATGAAGACAATATATTTGTACTCCTTATAATGTAGGTTTACATTTAATGTATTAGTTGATGCCTGTAAAAGACTTTTTTCATTAAATTCAATATTTAGGTCTCCAAAATTCACATTAGAGTTTTCACTTCATTTTACCTGTAAAATTCAATTTTTTCCTTATATTTAATGTACTACCCTGTATACTTTAAAATGATTTTAAACTGTTTTATATATTTTTCGACCAATTCTTTTTCTATATCTGAATGAATGAACAAGTGAATTTGGCACACTAGTTGGCTACTCCCTTATAAGAAAATTCACTTTCTGCACTAAGGAGAACAGTGAATTATACGAGCATGACTGTATACTAACGTCACCTTGTATATTTTAATTGATATCTACGTTTGTCGTCTTCGCAGCATTCGTCTGATGGCAATCGATAGCAAAGCGTAGTCATCCGGTACAGCAGAGGCACGTTGAAAGTTCGTTTTCACGACCATTGTCTTTATGTTATACTCCAATTAAGAACAATTGGGCTATAATTGGTTTCATTAGAGCTATTAGCTTATGCTTGTGTATATTCACATGATCGAAAACCTCCAGTTGGTGGTAATGGTGCTTCGCTTTGTTTAGATTCCCGCGTTAGATTCGACGTAGTCGATGAGACGTGGAATACTTTGAAGTAGCTTAGGTGGGGAGCTCTATTTTATGTGTCATCATCTCGATGTACACTGGGAAATTCAGTTGCTTAATGCTTTATCGTCTTAAGTATTGTAGGAATTGACAGAAACAAACTGAAATGCAGTGATATCGTCCCACAGATATAAATAATTGCATTATGGTGTTGTAAAAACTTTCTTATAGTTATACATTTCTAAAGGAAAAATAATACTGATCGACAAACCCCTTATTATTAGTTATGGGTGCAAACTCTAAAAGTCTTTTGTATTTGATATACTCACCAAATTTAATTTATGAGGTATAGCAATAAACTGAAAGTGAAAGCCTCTGTGAACTCAACCTTACCGGTAACACTGAAAAGTTTCATATAACAAGCTATCTCGGTTATTCGGGTATATCAAGAGGTATTAACCCTGGAGGGGTACTGTTGTGTCAATTTTGATCCCGAACACGTTTACGCGCATATATTTCGGTAATTAAACGCAATATATTTTTGAGACTGCAGATATTCCTCGAGCGCCTGACGTACTTATGGGTATAGCATTTACACCTCAGTTGCCATTTGCTCTTTGCCCGGTACCAATCGATCGGGTCAAATTTGACGCATCGATACCAGTTGTGTGGCCCGTTTGAAATAGTATATCGTGTTCAAAATGAAACTTTTTCTAACTGACGCCGAATTAGAAGACATTGGAAACAATCTATCTGACTTTAGCGACAATGAAGCAACACTGCAAAACAAATTTCAAGAGAGTGATAGTGATTTTAGTGATGAAACAATAATTGAGAGTGAAAGCGAGACTGGTTGAGAATTAGAACATGATGATCATCAACTACCCGGCAGCGACGACGATGTAGGAGCATATTTTTATGACAAAAGTTAACATAAGTGGTCCAAGAAACCTCTTGCAAGTTCTAGAATAAGAGCTGAAAACCTAGTTATTCATCTTCCGTGGCTAAAAGACCTTCTGCTAACAATACACCCACTACACCTTATGAAGCATTATCTCTCTTGGTGACTAACAATATGTTTGATTTAATTGTAGTGCACACTAATTATAAAATAACAGAATTATCTTATATGTATGGAGATACTGCTACTTTCGTAGGTCATATAGATAAAGTTGAAATAAAGCCTTGTTCGGCTTGATGTATCTATATGGGATATTCAAATCAGCCCACTAAGATGCAGACAATTGGTGGTCTACTGATGGACGGGAAGAGACATCTTACGATCTCTTTGAATAGATTCCTTTTGCTACTTATAGTAATACGTTTTAATGATACCGATACAAGACAAGGTAGAAAAGCTGGTGGTGACAAGTTAGCTCCAAAATCAGAAATTTTCCAGAAGTTTATAGAAAATTGCAAGATACGTGACTGTTGATGAAATGTTGGAGGGGTTCAGGGGTAAATGTGACTTCCGTGTATATACAAAAAGCAAGCCACAAAGATATGGCCTAGAAATTTTATGAGTTTGTGATTCACAAGACCCACTATCTGCTAAACGCTTTTTTATATACTAGCAAAAATTCAAATGTTGTGAATCCTAGACATATTTCTATACCTAGGCTAACTGTTTTCGAGCTGATCACACGCATAGCAGGAAATAATAAAAACGTCACAAGCGACAAATGGTTTACAGCCTTGGAGCTCCTACATGAATTGAAAAAATATAAACTGACGTATATTGGGAGCATTAAAAGACGCAAGCGGAAAGTTCCTAAAGAATTCCTGGCTATTCGACAGTGTGAACTGAATTAGTCGGTATTTTTTTAGGATATGCGAAAGATAATACCTAAGTATCCTACGTTCCCGCAAAAAGCAGAAGCGTGTTACTAGTTTCGACTTTACATCACCACAAGTCAACAAGAAATGACAACACGAGAAAGCCAGCAATTATTAAATGTTATAATTGAACAAAATCAAAAATGTGCAGTTTTTTCATGTAATTGCAAAACCAGGCGATCGCCACTTGCAATATTTTATGCTTTACGTTTTGCAGTTAGAAATTTAAAAATGTCATTTATTAAGATCTTGGGCCTCTTTTTAATCGACGAACATAAATATGAGGAGACGATATGAAAGTCAATATCCACCACTGCAGTTGAGGCAAAAATTAAATGCTTTCCAAAAATTCAAGACTTTCCAAAAATTCAAGTCCACGCAGTCGAGCGAGACGAGCCGCCACTGAAAATAAGACAATGTAAGAACTGTTTATTTTCAATTGACAAAAAAACATTCTGCGTATTGGACAACATGCATGAAAACATTTTGCAAGCTTCATTTGCATCAAAAAACTGTTTGTAATGAATGTAAAGATTTATAAGTAGTTTTATAGCTGTCATATTTGTCCCTGAAAAGCCCTTGTTAAAGTTTTGTTAGGGCATTTTTGTGATGTTTTTTTTTTATTTTTCCAGTTTGGTTGGATCATCTTTATTTTCATTCGATCGTGTTTATGGCAAGAGAAAAATGATTTTGCAAAAAACTTTGAATGATGTTTTTTTAATGTATATTTTTTTTATTTTCGGGTTTACGTATTTAAAAACTGAGTTTTCTTCATTTCTATAAGTTTACATTGTCTAAAGCAACAAACTAAAATACAGTTAGCCAAAAAAGTGTAATCTCTTCTCTTAAATTAGGGCTGGGTCAATACTGACCAACAATACCAGTTGTGTAGCCTGGAAATCACCCATAACAGCTGAACTGTTTAATATATTCCGGAGCCAATGATTCTTTTCCAAATGTTTTACTGATAAACTTACGTGTTTAATAGTACTAATTTGTCGAGTTTGAAAAAACAGAGTTACCTTTTGCTATGATTCTTAATGGGTAAAACCTTTAAGGGGCTGTATATACAGAATAAAAGACCTTTTAGAAAAGTTTTTACCCTGGATTTCACGATTGCAAAGCTATCGAATGCAGAAAAAGGGTTTCATAAGTAGAGATATAAATCGTCTACACTTGGGGGCTGTCTATCAAAAAAAAGCTTTCAGAACTTGAGCTTTTGAAGGCTTTTGTTCCTAATTTCAGAGCTTTTAAATGGAAGATTTTCAATAAAAAAAAATCGAAAATAAAGGACTATCAGAGACTGTGCCCATGTAGAGGTTTGATTGAAATGTTCAGAAATATGAAATTGCAAATTTTCTAAAATCAAATCAAATTAGTGAGGCTGTATACCGAAAGCAACAACTTTCAGATACTGTGACCCTGGAGACTTTTGAACCAAGAATTGAGAACTATCAAGCTGCAAAATTCATCGAAAGTAGTCGAAATCCATCGATTTAGTTTTAATTTACTCGAATAGGTCATTTTAAAAACTACATTGTCTTGTTTTTTTTTAACATTGTTGCGCTGCAAATGCTTCCATCGAATTAGGTGTGTATCCAGGGAAAAAATACAAAAGTCAAAAATTACTATATTTTCTAATAATTCCGCGTAATAGATGTTCATTGCTTAAACAACATGTCAATGATTGAAAGTACTTTTTGTATTCTTTTTTGCTGAAATATATTGGGCTAAATTTTCATCACATATATATTCAATTTTAAAAAATGACCATGATTTTGGACTTGTGAATTAATTTAGTTACGAATTCCAGCTCAATATTTGCAGTTACTAAACACTGGATGTTTTAAATGTTAAACCTAGAATGCTACACGGGGTGCTGAAGCCCCGCACAGAATTTTTTTTAAATTTGTCTCATTGATTAATAAATTAGTCAAATTTTAACGCAAAATTTTGACTTCACACAAACTTAAACGATTGGTTACATACCACGAATTGACAAGTGACACGGTGATAGCCAGACTACATAGACTTATGGAATTCTGTCGTTGATGGAAACTGACCGAGAAGAAAGTCATCATCATGGTTTCAACGCTCCAAGTAATGTCCCAACAACAATACCTAACATATTTTTTGCAATCATTCAAGCATTCCAACGTTCAAACTTTTGTCTTAGTCTGCAATGATGTATAAGTCGGATAGGCTCAGATCTGGTGTGGAAGCATTTCCAATCGTTAACCGTTCACTGTCTTGGTGATCAACGTTTTTTCCTTGTTGTTTTCTTACTGGTTAAAACATCTAAAATGTTAAATTCAACTTAAGCTGAAGTGGTAAGACCATTCAGATTTAGCTGACTGATCTAAGTTGATCCATAAAAGTTGAATGTGTCTTGAATCAGTTCATCTCTTTCGACTGAAACCGAACAAACCGTTTCTGTGGTACAATGGGTAACTTTGAGCGAAGAGGTGCTTTCTGTAACAAAGGGACTCAATACTGGTTGAAATATTGATGGTCAATAGACCAACTGGGGAACCGTAGTGTTCACACGTGGTTCAACTCAAATATTACCCAACACTAGAAACGATAAAGTTTGCTCGGTCTGACTATTCTGCAGGAGCAATATATTGATCACTACAATTAAAACAGAAACTTGGCATTAGATTTTTCATTAAAATTTCGTTGATCAGTTAAAATTGGTCAACAAAACGTGATTGTACAGACCCGCCTTTAGACAGGCGACGGATTAGTTAATTTTTTTTTAATCACTAGTAGAATTTTGGTAGGTAATCGTGGTGCTAATTATGAACTCCTGGATAAAACCAATCTGCTTTTGTTCATAATATTTTTTATTTTTAGAAGACAATTTTTTACTAATTATGAATATAGAACAATTGCTGGGGATTTTTTTTCTCTACAGCTACGTATCGTTAAATATAGTGTATAGGTAAAAGTAAGCAATAGATAATAAACACGTGTGTCATCACTTGTGTTTTTTTGCAGAAATACCTCGTTATTGAAACATTTGTTTGGTATTATGTTCGCTCGGTAATGAGCAATTATGGAGTCTCTATTAGTAGGCACAAAACCTCGATCATCAGCGCCAATTGTTTCACAACAACCGTCTATTATTTTCGAGTTTAATTAAGTTCAGAACTGGAGATCATTAGTGTCATCGTTGAGTTCAATACCGTTCATTAAAATTTAGCATACCGACGAGATAGAATGATGAGACGAAGAATATAAATTTCCTCCCTTTCCCATTTGACGAGTATTAATCTCTTCTTTGAGAAATACGATGAGAAAAATTCACATTAAGCATTTGGATATCAGTATAGATTCAATAATGCAATAACTTAAAAAAAATCAAGTTGGCCTCCTAGGTTGATATCGTCGATAATACTAAGCAAACATGTAGTCATTTCTATGTACATTGGCCATATGGGATCTTAAGATACAAGTTAAAATATTTCTGTTTCAAGAAAAAAACAGATTCTCTTAGAATATCTGATCTTTGAAAGACTTTTTCGACTAACTATTTAGGGATTTAGGTTGTAGATCTAATCACCTTTCGAAACCTGTGATATTTGAAAAGTCATTGATATTTTAGCCTTGCGCTATTTTGTCTTCAACTAACAAACTATAGAAGATATACCAAGATAAAATTGAAAAATTAAATAACCGCCTACAAATAAACCTCTAAAAAATAGCAAATACTCATATTTTGGATTTATAGCTTTGACATTTCATACACGAGACTAGTGCTCATATTTGTGTACCTGCTCCACTTGTGCCACCTACTGGGCCCAGTAGTGGATCTAAACCATTGAGAGACAGTAAAATAAAAAAATTATCAAAATCGGTGAAGCAATTTTAGAATTCTTTTTTTTTTCGATTGCTACGCCACCTATCTTGTCTAACTGTGAATCCAGCTATCCAGAGGCCACTCAAACAACACAAAAAATGTTATTTAATTAGGTCCAGCAGTTTAGGAATAGATCAAAAATTTTGTTAGTTAAATCTTTTTGTTAAGGAAGTTATGAGCTGATGTTTACAAACACCTGAATCATCTCGGTTAGTTTTGAAGACGCGAGATGTAAGACCGATATCTAGGATTTTCAAGAGAATCAGTACACAGAGGATCCGAATCTGGAGCCGTTCCGTGTAATTGCTGTTCTCCTGTGTACTGATTCTCTTGAAAATCCTAGATGTCGGTCTTACATCTCGCGTCTTCAAATTTAAAGAAATATATCAAATACATAAGGAAGTGTTCGAGAGGACATTCAATTGTGGGAAGCGCAACTGATGAAGGTTCCCGGCCAGAAACAATATATATTATATTTATATATAATATATATTGTCTTGCGTACAAAGAAATGACACCTCGAAGAGAGCATCTCGTTTAGGTTGGCTTTCATATACAAAAAAACGCATCAAAATCGTTTCATACGTTTAGGATACAGATACTAATCTTAAACTTATACACCCCACATTTTGTATGGGGTTTTAATTAAACAGGAGAATACATTGACTTAATTTTTGTATAAAACCGGTTATATGAAAGTATATTGCTGTAGTTTACAAGGACAATTTTAGTGTGTTTACTGTGGTCCAAGTAACAGTTTAGGGTTAAAATTTCCATTTATTGTTTAAAGCTTTTCAAAGTTCTAGAACTTCTACAAATATACATGGGTGTTGAGTACAAAAGTGGGGGCCGAAAGAGAATTGCTCTTCAACTGTTATTATGTTTTGGTATAATAGTGTTATAAATTTCGGAATTGGATATATATGAAGAAATGAGGGTTATGTAGGCATGAGGAATATTCTGGATGTAAGTTGTACCGAATGAAGGATCTCGAAATTTTGTGATTTTAATAGGAAGGCATCTTCTGTTAATGACTATTATAACTCTTTTTAATGCGTAAGTAGTATAATTTTTCTTAATTGATTCAAAGTCTGGGGTGTAAAGTAGATCAGGCATCTTGTACGCATTGCCCATGGTCTTGAGAAGAATTCTGGCTTTGCCTTTACCAACAATTTTTGTTCTATAAGTGTCCCCACTTGGAAATGATGATTTGTGGTTATAGAAGATTAGCTACGCCAAGTACTATAGCTATGTCTGGCCGAGTACTTTCGCCTCAATACCTAACATATTATGTTAATTACAGGTACGATATCCTTGGCATTGATTCATTCAGTTAGGATAGTTTCGGGCTGCAAAATTTGTTCCATTTAATAGAAATTTTAAACTAATGTTATCTAAGAGTAGACCATTTTGTGTTGTATTTATATTTAAGTGTTCCAGCTTGAGAGTAAAATGATCAGTATTGAAATTCATATTTCTATAATACGAGTAGGACGTAATATCGAATGTGTAATGTGTGAATAATCCTATGGGAAGTAGCTTACATTCAAAATTGTTGGGTATCGAAGATCTATCATTTAAGAAAAACAAGATCTCATAAAAGCATATAATTTCCACTACGATGTTCGCTATGTGCTATACTCTTTATCATATGTTATTTGTGCATTAAAAATAGTTAGGGTACCAAACTAGTCCATTCAGATATCAGAGCTTTCCTGCGCAAGGACATTTCTAATGTCTCTTGAATATTTGAGTTTACATTCAATTGCAGTAGCAATGAAAGTTTGTAATTAAATCTAAAAAAATATATATTAAAGTTCTGGATTATTATGTAACTTTTACAATAACACTTTGCCTGAATTAGTCTGAATTCAATGATCTGGTTTATCTACACTTGTAGCGTATTTGACTGACTTGTTGAGCTTGAAATAGAGTTACAGAATCATCTGAAATTCAAGCCGTCATTTTACGAAATCATGGAGGACGTTTCTAGATCCAACTAGCCTACGTTCTTCCAATTGGATTTGAGAAATCTGCTGTCTGGGTAGATAAAGATGATGAAGCACCTTTTAGAAAATGTGCCCAAATATAAAAATATTACTCGGCATTCAGATTTGATTGGAATTGCACTGAATAAAATCTATACATGTAAATACGAATAGAGTTAATCACAAGTTAGTAAAGAGCATTCGGTGTGAAGTCTGGAGCTTATGCAAAGTATATGTCATTAATTGTAAATAATACCATGAAGAGACTATTAGATATATATTTGCTTTCTTGTTGTTGTTGAAAACTTGCTGTTCTAATTGCTTTTTCTCATATGTCAGGGATAAAGGCCGCTACTCATTTATTGCCTACTCTAAGGAAGAACGAGCACTTCCGCAGTCTAGTAGTAAATTCGTTGAAGACAGAACGAAACAAATGATTAACATTTGAACATCGACAGGCTACCATTGGTGCGGTAGATTTTCCTCATGTATAACTGTATTATTCTTCTTTAGCTATATTATATTAAATAAAAACACTTGTATTCTCAAAGTGACATTATCTTTAAAATGTTGGGGAGACTCAACTCTCAAATATTTTATTTTTGTAATTTTCTTTTTATTATAAGTACATTTTCCAGTTTATTTCTTTTATATAAAATAGGTATAAATGGGAAAGACTGATCAAAAAACAGCTTATTGCACGTTTTAAATTTAGTAAATTTGGGTATTATGCCGATATTGGTATATTTTCCAAAGTCAATTACATATATTTGTTGTATAATGTATTTTTTGAAAAACATTGATTTTAATACAGTCCTAGATCAGATATTCTATTAATATTGAGGGTTTTGGAAATCAATTCGACCCATTTGGGACCTAAGTAGTAATTTAACATAGAGTGCTACTTAAAACCCAGAACTTCAGCACCAAAAGATTTAAGAAAACAAATTTTAAATACTTTTCATAAGAAAGACAGCAGCGAATCTAGGATCAGACAGAATGAACAATTCCTCCTTGACCAAAACTGTGTTAATAGGAATTTCCTTATATAACTTCAAAGGCACTAATTGCAATTTAGACTTTCAATTAAATTAAATCCAAACGTTGCCCTAAGGGCTATTTCATTAGAGCGTGACATTCTCCCTCCTTATATTATCAGTTGCTGGTATTAAATTTTACCCTTGGACTTCATTACATTCTCTCAAATGAGGAGTGAACAGTTTGTCACGTAATTCAACTAGGCTGTATTTGTAGAATAGTTCTGAAATTGTGACGTATGTAAAATAAACATTGATTCCAAATTAAAACCAATAGCTTGGTAGCCCACGTGGATCTCACACGAGTAGCTGGAAACTTACCGCTATTTCCTGGACTATACAGGGTGTTCCTAAATTGGAGGTACAAACGAAATAGTTTTAGGAAGAAAAAGTCCCATAAACATGGGTCCGTAAACGTTTCGTTTTCAAGATACAGAGTGATAAAGTTTCGGCATTAATTTAATTTTCAAAACTAACAATAAATTTATTCATTTACCACAGCTTACTAGATAGGTAGCTAGATTTCTAAGACAATTCGGAATTTTCTGAGGATTTCAAGAGAATCATTCCATTTTTTTTTCTCGAAACCGGTAGTAGATATGACAAAACTACAAGAAAACATAAAGTTTGGTATAACAACAAAGCTTTTCTCTAGAATTTTTGAAAGTACCAGTGGCTCACCAAAAAAAAGTTCTGAAGGCAACAGTGGGCAGTGTTCCCGAAAAAATATCACCCTGTAGATTTGCTTGGTCACAAGGTGTAAACTCTTAATTGCTCTATGCCAAATTTCATCTTGTGAAGTGCAGATACTATGAGAAAAAACTTGAAAAAAATCAAACTTTAACACCCTGTATCTTGAAAACGAAACGTTTGCGGACCCATGTTTATGAAACTTTTTCTTCCTAAAACTATTCAAGGAATCTCTCCTTTTCGTTTGTACCTCCAATTTAGGAACACCCTGTATATTGAGGATTTGGTCGGTTCACTATGATATTCTGTGATTTATTTCAACACAAATAAGATCAACATCGTCTGAATTGTTATTTTTATTAAATCTGTAAGTATTAGAGTTGAGAATACTTGCATTATTTTTGTTGCACTAATACAATGATTAGACACTGTTTCCGGATGAATTAGAAAATTAAAGAGCAGCTGTTATTTGAGACTGAACGATGGAAGCAAAAGGTTCTTACGAAATATAAGCACTTCCCATTTGTTGTCATCTCTGTGTCTCTGTTTCCTCTCTGTTTATTATTCTTAGTAATGGATATAATTTAATATAAAATTTGTTGAATTATAATAATTCAAACCTAATTCGCCTATTTCATTTTCTGAGAGTATATAATGAGGTCACTTTAATTTAATAGATTCAATTATTTAAATAGATAGTTTAATCTAAAACATATTTAAAAAAGTGTCCGACAAAAAGCATTAGATTAAGGTGTCGCTGATGTAGTTAGAGGGTGGATTTTGAACATTATGCTTATAGTTTTGAAAATATCTCATAGATATTAGAAAAAACATTTCAATTCTCCATGAAATAGATTTTTTGTAACTATTCAGTACAAACCCATAGCAGTCTTCGAAATACGTTTAACGTGATTGAGACTGGGAGAACGCCTTTAGGAGCAAGCGTTCCGGGATCCCCTTCAGAGATACCGTCACGGCTCCTTGGACATCGTCTATGGATCTGAACTGGTGACCGTCTCAGTTTCCGTTTGAGCCGAGGAAAGAGGAAGAAGTCAGCCGGTTCCAGATCTGAACTGCAGGGGGGAGGCAATGTGGCAACCCTGTGCTTATCCAAAACTCTCCTCACTAGCAACGAGTTGTGATACAAGTCGTGGACGTGTTTGTGCAACCTGTCAAGCATGTTCATGTAAAAATTATTATTCAGTTTGTCCAGGGGTACGAATTTAGTCCACGATGGTCAAAAAAAAAAAAGATGAGCACTGATTTGACCCTTTACTTGGTCATTCTGGATCACGACGACACTTCTTAACAAAGGTTTACGTAAATGATGCCTCTTCGAAAGGCTTGACTACCGCGTCAGATGATTGAACAAAAAAACAAAACCTGGAGAGAAACATTAATGTTACGAGTATTTGATATTTAGCAATTCAAGTTCATAGCACCTCTTTTTACCCCAGCGCCAGAAAAGTCGCCTCTTCCACTTGTTACTTAATGCTTCTCAGCTGGATCCTTCTTCACTTTAATCCCCACTTAAATTCGTCATCCTTGTCCATAAACTTGGAAACGTTTCCTTTTTGTAGTGCTCTGAGTTCTGACAGATGTCAAGTAAATTCAAAACTTCAAATATCTCAAAAAGCATGTTGGAATGTTTATTAGAAAGAAAAGCAAATTTTGTGCTGGTATTGTATATTAATTGAATGTTAGATTTGATTATTTATTATAATGCATTTACTATCTACAAACGATGAGAGTGTTAATATATAAATTGGTCCTTGTTTCTTGAAACAAATGCAATTTTTGCATTTTACAGGTTAACTGAATCCAAATGACTATTCTTGGAGGTATTTTATTCATTAAGTGCAACGAAAAAAAGTTCCCGGAGTGCTTCTTATTTCCTGAGCACGTGCAAAAATGTATATGAACTTGTATAGACTTTTTTGTGTCTCATTGTGTAAACTCTAAGTGAGTAAGCTCTGAAAACAGAAGCTGGCCAACGCATTTGACCGATGACGACAAACTCACTGATACTCTTTGATTAAATAGTTGGCAGCTGGACGATTTATAAAGGCAACCGCTCAGTCTTGTAAATATCAAATACGTAAACGTTGTTTCGAAGGTCTACTTCATCTAGTTGATTAAGATTTATTATTGATAAGAATACCAAAAAGTATTAGTCAATTATTCCAATGCACAGAATTGCAGTTGAAAATTTTTATGTGAACTTAAGAAATAAAATGCACATTTCTAATATTTACGATTATCGCCAAATATATCTATTGTACAGAATATACCGTCACAAACTTAGTGACAATGAGGAATTGTATTCATCCTCATATTTGATAACTGATTAATTCCGGGATCGATGGTGACGTTTTGGCTGAGTCGCATCTGCACTCATCATGCCGGTTCGCATAATTCTCGGATCTAGAGGCAGAGGGCTAGCTCAAATTTCATAATAAAATGATGGTAAGCGCAGATGAAAGTCTTTTGAATTAGGCAGTAAAAGAATCTGTAAGCACCCGTTGCAACGAATGATGAGATGCTACCTAGCTTAACCAAGTCTGCGAAAATCAGCCTTATGAATATATAGCAGATTCCAAGAACAAGTGAGCAGCGTCTTTTTAGCTTATAGATAGCAGCACAAACTAATATTGAAATTGGACCAGTCATTTTCCCCAGTTAAATCATTAAACTACTGGGTTCCATTGTGAGAAGTTCTCTACGAACCAGTTCTTTCTCTAAGGCTATTTGACGGTAAATTGCAATAATGCATTCATGAAAAAAAGTTTATGAACGGATAGACCTGAAAGGGTCAAAAGAAAACTGGCGCATCCACGTCAGACCGAGGCTATTGCTGGTATCATTATGGGTAGACTGACTTTCACAAGACATGTCCAAGAGTATAGCTCCAAGTTTTCGTCAAAGTTATTTCAAGTAACTTTATTTAGCTGCCCAAGTTGAACGATACAAGGCTTTTGATTCTTTTTCTGTAAATTTCGAAAAGACAATGTTGAGAAAAAAGAATGAGGACATTTGGACAAATGGATTTGGACTAAAGCTTGCATCAAAATTGGAAGAGATCATCTTACAGACAAGATTTGTAAGAGTTCTATGTCTTTTTAAGCCATAAAAGTCTTCTTTGCATTATCTTGATTACAATGATTTCAAAATTTCCCTAAACCAAACATTTTTCGAAATTAGTTACCAATGAAAAAACCTTACACCCCTGTTCACAGACCCGTACAATTATCCGAACCCAATTAAGGAAAAATCGCCTTACCCTCATCAACCAGATACACATTGCTGCTAATTATTGTTTCTAGTAATTAACTTAAAAACCGGCATGGTCTTCAACTAAACAACATTAAAAACTCGATAGCATGCCAGCCAGCGAACAGCAACGCGGGAGAATTCATCGTAACGTTAATTTGTTAATTAAACCATTATGGAACCATTTCGTAATTTGAAACTCAAGTGAAATGTTACTCAGATGGAATTAGAATAAACGAGTTCTCACTAAAGACAAAGACTACAGTTCGACATTTTTCCATGGCATATTTGTACACTAAGTATAGTTAGAAGAAACAGGCATCTGGCGATTTTGATTATATTAATTAAAAAATCTTATTTAAAATGTTTAATGTATACATCAAAAGTGAGACTTCTCGTGAAATACGACTCCTTGAATGATTTAAACCAAAAAGACTGGTCGGAATAGGACAATCAAAATAAACAGGTTGTTAAATACTTGCCAACGTTTCGCTTTATTATATTCAAATCTTCATCAGGGCTTACATTTGTTATTGTTTACCAGGTTGAAAATAATAAACCATTACAGGAATTTACAAAAACGTATAAACGACACATACAGAATATCTTGAGTCTATTTGGCGAATGAACTATATCAAATATAATAATTTCTTTCATTATTTTAAAAAGAACACAAGTCAAACTCTTATCAGGCCATACCATGATTTTATTATTATATTTGATCTAGTTCATTTGCATAATAGACTCAAGATTTTCTGTATGCGTCGTTTATACGTTTTTGTAAATCCCATTTATGTTTTTTTTTTCAACCCGGTAAACAATAAGAAATTCAAGTCCTGATGAAGCTTTGAATATAATAAAGCGAAACTTTGGCAAGCATTTAACAATCTGTTTAATTTAATTGTCCTATTCCGACCAATTTTTATGGCTTACTGACACAAAGGAAACATACAATTTTCTGAAATTGAATAATTTAGTTAAGAAGTCATGTAAGCAAACGTTGTGTTTGAGTACTTTTTAAGGATATGAAGGAGTAAATTTCATGTACTCATTGACCAAAAAATGTCTACATGTTTAAATTTAATATTGTTTTGGTCAAATATAGATGCTATTAGTCGGAGAAAATAATTAAAATTTGATGTA
This sequence comes from Octodonta nipae, assembly GCA_034190945.1. NCBI lineage: Eukaryota > Metazoa > Arthropoda > Insecta > Coleoptera > Chrysomelidae > Octodonta > Octodonta nipae. The sequence goes on along the minus strand of CM067219.1, from coordinate 133,032,995 downwards.
AAGCGTGGTCAATGTTTTTTCATGTAAACTTTTTTTATCAAATAACATTGCAGTCGTTTTTTGCATTTTTGAAGGGAACCAAAATCGATGTTTAATTATGGCCACCTAAGTGAAATTGAAAGAGGTAGAATTATTAGTACGGAGGAGGATTTTTCATTTCGAGAATTCGCCACTGGACGAACGGAAATGCATCTACAGTTAAGATATGTTGTCAAGCGTGATTTGATAACACCCAATATCGGGGAAGAGTGGGCCCAGGACGTCGAAGGGGCATAATTGAAGTTCAAGATCGACATCTCTGACTTATGGTTTGTAGTAAATGTCCGAACGGTTTACCGTCGTATGAGATCTTTTGGACTGCAGCATTATTGACCTCATTTTGTACTACCTCTGACAAGTGAGCATCGCCGGCAACGACTACAGTAATGCGAACGACTACGTTGGAATATGGAATGACATCAGATTGACTTCTCTAATGAATCCTGATTCTGCTTGGCTGGACGTGATGATCGAAGAACAGTTAGACCATATACTTAATACCACTATACTTCTACCAGAGACTAGAGAAAGGCGCAAAGATCACGGTCCAGGAGTATAGATGTCTATAACGTTATACTGTACTTTGTGTTTTCATGTTCGAAAATGCTCCATTTTTCTCTTCTGTTGTGGCTGTTCTTTTCTCTCTGTTTGAATTTTGGCAAAGCTTGAGCAAAACGGCTTTTAAGTACAGAAAGACGGTACAATCTACTGTCTCTCTAGGTCCGTGACCCTTCCGCTTACTGGCGATACCAGTATTGTATTATTAAGTATATGGGTTAGACGACATCGAAGATAAAGGCGCCAACCTCAATTTGATGTTGAGCAAATTATATACCGAATATTAGGTGTTGGAGAAGGGGGTGTGATTGCACATGGAAATAGGGCACTTTTAGCTTTCTTAGAGAGCGCAACGTTATCTTCAGGAAATAGTGGCGCCGTATATTCTTCCTTATCTTAATCGGCTCATGGATGCCATATTTCTACAACGTAATGCTCGGCCTCATGTTGCTCAACTTAGTTTCAACTTTTTTGAAGCCAACCATCTGAATCTGTTGCCATGGCCGGTCAGATCCCCTTATATTTCGCCCATAGAACATATTTGAGATATGACACTAACTCTTCGAGATTTTTCAATCCTTTGAACACAAGACAATATATTGTTTCTAGCCGAAAACGTTCATCAGTTGCGCTCTGTGAGCTAGATACTCCTGAAACTCCTGGATGTCGGAATTAATTTCGCGATAAAATATTTCAGATATGAAGGCTTGGAGACTTACCCCAGCCCTAACGGTGGTTCTAAGACATGAAATACAGGTAGCTTAAGAAGAAATATACCACCTTATTGATTCGATTTCCAGGACGTGTGGGGGAGTGTATAGAAAACCTCTTTGGACAAACGAAATATTAACGAACTTTAATAAGAAAAATTGAACTGATTGGAATTTTTATTCATCATCTACTCCTTACAGTACCATCTAGGATTTACTAAAACATTATTAAATTTAAACATCTCTTTCTGGGTGTTGAGATTTGTCACTGAGTATATTTGCTCTACATAGTTTAGCAAACTGCTGAACCGCCGTCAACGTATTAGCATAAGTTAATACAATGAGAGTGGATTATTCAACTAATACGCTCTGTTTATTTTTAAACAAAGTACTATTTTCGACTGTAGTTTCAATTTGGATCACTACAATTCCCCAAATTAGAATTAAATTGCTTCACAAGTCAAAAATTACAGATAATTCAATACTAACCATGGGCGGATCCAAGGGGGGCAATCGCCCCCTCCGATAGCCTCAAAGTTACTAAATTTAATAATAAAACTCAGAAGGACTATTTTTAAAGTAATAGTTCTAGAAATATTTATTTATTTAAATAGGTTTAATATTATATTTAGGTAAATTCAATATAGGGTAGCCTCCCCTCCCTGAAGCATGAAATCGCACGAGTCTGGATCCGCCCCTGATTCTAACGTTAATCAAATACTTAATTCTACAATGCTTTGACCGTATTTATAGATGGCATTTAACTAATCTAAGGAAGTCTTGAAAATACCCTTTGGTATGTAAATTTTTCGGTCCAACTAATGATTATAGGGCGTCACCCATAGTTTACAGGAAATTAAAGCAAAATATGTTACTTTAGTGGTGCAAATTATAACACTATAGTAGAAAACATGAATTTCAAAGCGCCTTAGGTATTATTTAAAAAAAAAACTCATAAAAAACACAACCATTTCAAAATAACTCGTTAAAGATATTAAGGAAAAAGTGTTAAAGACTGAATCCTCATCACAATTATGGCAGGAAAATTAGAGGTTTGAATAAATATTTTTCAAAAATCAACTGCTTCATGTATGAGATGAAATGAAAAAGCCTCTGAGAAATATAGTGCTTTTTACTATAATTTTAAACGCATAATTTACATTAAGGAAAATATAACAAATCTATATATTATTTGAGATCTTCGAAACTAATCAATCAGTAATTCTGAAATAGACGACAACAAACCACAACGAATCTAAATCGAGCCTAGCCAAAATTATTTTCCATTCGAAATACCGTATGAGTCAGCGCAACTGGTTGTTCTATATTACTATTTTGCTAAATTTGTTTATTTACTAGACTTAACGGATACTTTCGCGCAATCTCTACCCTCCTTGATTAGGTCTTTAAAATTATTTTTCGTATCAGTCACAGAGTCGAATGCCACTTGACGATAATTCTTATTTAGCGATCGATTTAGGCTATTCTCGCATGGATAACAGGTGCCTACCTTAGCTTTATCACGAATATGTCTTTCATCAAAAATAAATGACAATACTTTCATATCAAAAACGTCCTTTTCTTATACAGGATGTAAATGAATAGGTGCGAAAGGTTTCAAGATGCTATTCATAATAAGATTACAGAAACGGTCATGAAAATCTACGGTGTGGTACTTTTTCTGCCCCTACAACTTTTTTTCAGTACACCCCTGGAAATTCACCAAAATTGTGGATGTATTTCTTATGAATTTGCAATTTTTTTTATTTCTTGTGTTTTTCAGCCACTGTTTTTGTGTAAAAAAATGATCAAATTCATGTGTACCGTAGAAACAAGCATATTAGTTCCTCTTATTTTACAACTCCAACTTAATTGCTGTTAACTTAATTGTCTTCTAAATGTTATTTGTGACATGTGCTTGATTATTTTTATGTTTACTTGGAAGTAACACCACAATTGGATTAAAAAGCTTTATATTGAAAGAAATTACCAAACGTTTCAAAGTCGATTCTGACTTCGTTGTCAATGGCTTTAGAATATGTAATGAAAATGTAAATTGCAAATTGAAAGTATGATTTATGACATTTAAGTTGACATCCCAACTTAAATGTCATAAATCAAACATTCAATTTGCAATTTACACTTTCATTACATGTTGTTAATTTACTTTCGTTGATTTCTACTAACACACAAAGTGATAATTGTGCGAGACGTCTCGAGAATTTTCAGCAATATGGCGGTTTATTCAAACGCAGAAATTCCTGAAATGCATTTCGTCGATGGCCTCCCTAATGGTAATTCCTTAGAAGCGTCGAAAAGGTATGCTGCAGTTTATCCTCAACGTGTAGCCTCATCACACTTTGATTGGACGGTTTCATCGACGGCTAAGAGAAACTGGTAGCTTCAAACCTAGAAAGCATGATTGTGGTCGTCACAGACATATTAGAACACCAGAATTAGCAGAAGTTGTACTTAATTGAATTGCCGAACCACACGATACCAACACTAGGAAAATTGCTTTACAGCTACATGTAGATCATATGACGGTATTTGCCATCTTAAAGGCATAGCTGTTATTTATATGCATATCATGCTAATATCTTTTAAAATATTCATTTTAAAAATATGAAAAAATACTTTTATGTTCGTTATAATGAGCCCTTTAGTTTGATATATTGCATGATGCGGTAGATATAATTTTAATTATATATTTTCTATTTCATTCTGTAATGTTAGGCTCATTAATTTCGGAGACAAGGGGGGGACGGTCAATTTTTTTAGTTTTTCCTCCTAGAAGTATCCCTAAAATCAAACTATCTTCAATCAGATCCAAACCATATACTGATACCACATTTCAATATTTTCGGTTCAGTAGTATAGGAGAAAATTGCTGTGATGTGCAAGAGATAAAAATCCGGAGTGCTATTATAAGGGTATCCGTAAATTGTATGTACGGAACCCTAAAAACAACCGAATGCAACAATATTCTAAGCAGTAATCGAGACTGGTGGTATCATACGTACAAATATTAAGACGTAATTGTTTTGATAAGGTATAGGTAACCTACAAATATATCTCATGATTTTACATTTTTATGATTTCTTGTGAATAACACCACAATTGCCTGAAAAATCTGTACATTTCAAATACTCCAAACGTTTCAGAGTCTAAACCAGACTCCGTTTTAGACCTGAAATGTTTGGAGTATTTAAAATATGCAAACTTTTCATCAATTGTGATGTTATTCCCACGAAACTAGAGATACAAACAAACAGAAAACAATTATATCCTACGAATCATAGAAGATCAATGTTCCACACAGCGTTGCTTCCGGTTTGGAGTCTCTGTGATCTATTTCATTTTAAAATATCTTTTAACCTTCTTCACTTAAAATAAATTCAACAAAGATTAAAATTTTCTGCAGTGGATGCCTTTATGAAACGGTAGAAAACTAGTTGCTGCTAAACTGTTCAAAAATTAAAAAATTATCAGAAATATATACATATATAATGTGTCCAAGCTAACTAACTGGATATCTTGGCAACTGTAACTGATTTTGTTTTTTGTTTTTTCAATTTTAGTTTTCATACATTTCTGGCATAACTTTCTCACATAAAATAATGAATAACAATTTCTCATTATCGCTTTTTAAAGTGAACATGATAGCAGTTACATATTTTAGGTCAACATCTTGTTGGCGAAAAACCTTCATTCAATTTTTAATACGAGGGCCTGTTTCTTGTTTATAAATTTAAAGCAATTTTGAACTCTAAGCACTTGTATTCGTTTAAACATTTTACAACTTTTTAGCTGTCATTTAACGCATATCATGTACGAGTCCAGGAACTGTTTCGTAGTGATTTTTCCAACCGCCTCGCATTTTCGTTTTGGATACTAGATATGATTAGACCATTCCCAGAATTTCTTGAGCATAATTTATTCACGGACCAAGCAAGAATTTCAAGTGCAGAGATTATTAATAACCACCTCATGCTATGGTAAAAGCTCCAGGACTATTGGAGATCATCTAATAGGTGCACATTTCCTTCTACCAACAATAAATGGAGATGTGGTTTATACACGATGGCGCTCCTGCCCATTTAGTATGAGAACACGACAATATTTGAAGGAATCATATCCAGATCGCTGGATAGGTCGAGGTGGGCCTCAATTTTGGCCAGCTTGTTTACCTGATTTAAATCCTATAGACTTTTCAACTTGGATACATTTAAAAACGTTGGTTTATAATGGAACTCATGTTTCATTGCAGGATTGTTTGTTTTTACGGTACACATGAAATTAATCATTTTTTTACACAGAATTAGTGATGAATATGAAAAAAAATGCAACAAATAAAAAAGATTTGCAAATTCACAACAGATTCACCTACAATTTTTATCAATTGCCAGGGGCGTACTGAAAAAAAGTTGTAGGGGTAGAAAAAATACGTGACCTCAAAAAAGTACCGACCTGAAGATTTTCATGACCGTTTGTGTGATTTTTTTAGAGGCATTAACGCTCCAAAATTGAACTAAATATCTCGAAAACTTTAGTAGTCAGAGGAAAAAAAACTGAAAAAATCTCAAGATTTCATATTATATTCATAGGAACTTTTCGTCATAAATTGGCTCGAGTAGGCACATCTTGAAACCTTTCGCACATGTTCATTTATACCCTGTATAACACTTTCTGTTATTACAATTAGTAATGCAGTAAATGCCGGAGCGATGAATTCCTTTCACATGTCAAAGCCTTTTGGAAAATTATCACTCTTTTGACTGAAAATTACACTCTTTCGATACGCCTAGCAGATCCGCCTCATCTCTCGAAGGCACGTCTGACAAAGAGTGTTGATTAAAAGACCTCAACTGATTGGATCCCGAAGTGAAGTACATCTGCGCCATTCCCTACATGTTCGGAGGCTGTCAAAGCCCCAGATACGGTTTACTGGATCACTTAACACTCAACCGCGTCACGGACTATCAATCGCAACGGGCGACGCTTCCTCAACTTCCTTCGCCGATTTATGGTCGGTCGAGATGTTTCCTTCTTCCCGGATCCGGTAATCTACAGCGTTCGAAATTGTCCCGGAAAATTACTTTTCTCTCATTTCTTTTGAGTTGTGTAGTTGACACGATTCGGTACGTGAGCACGGATTCATTCACATGTCGTTGAACTAAATAGTTTTCTGTAGGTCGATGTTGTTATCGGAATTTGTGGAAAATAATTTAAGTACACGAAGATTTCTTGCAATATTGAACGAGGTTTTCGTAGGATAATTAACGACGGAGCTTAAAATTTCTATAACAGAGGAATAAAAAGAAATTATCTCACAACATGAAATGAAAAAGAAATCAGACATTATCTCACAAGATGAAAAGACTACAAGTTTTAGGGAAAAAGAAATCAGACACATCTGTAATACTCTTTGAGCTCCCCCTATTTTTTACAGTGAAACGAAATAAAATGTTACGACTGACTCTGTGAACTTACAATTCTATTGCTTTGTCAATCATGTCCCACAATTGCTTAATTGTATTCATATCCGTTGAGTTTGCTGTCTAATCCCATTTTTGAATTACACTAGTCAATAGAAATTTTTATTTGACATAAAATTCAACAGCAAACCGCATAAGCCATCACGTAAATAATTTTAACAGTAAACTCAAAAAATATGGGGCATTTTTTTTGCTTATAGTGTAAAAATGAATGATTAGTTCGTAATGCCGCCAATAGAAAAAAGGGAGAGAATCAGAAAATCTTCAAAACGAATGTTTATAAATTTTGATCGCAGCACTTTTTATTAAGAAAAACTGAAAAAATATGTAAACTAGTGATTTTAAAAAAATGCAGAACTTGATTGTAATAACAGCTTGATCCTCGAAGTTTCCTTGGACTTCCACCGTCTACGTCTACGAGTAGTTGATCTCACGTTTCACTAGCTTTGTATCTGCCATCGTCATTAGGAGAATGATAGGAAATTAGATTTTTTTGATATTTTTAGCTCTATGGATGCCAGTTTTCGTTGCTGATGGGTGGTTGGCATTGTAGTGAAGATATAATCCTGTATTATTAGCCTTCCTGCAGACTGTTGTTTGGTTTCCGGTCCTACTCTTTGACACTTTACATCAAGGAATGGTAGGCACCCACTCTCTTCCATCTCCATGGTGAATCTAATGGATGGTTGGGATTGGTTCATTTGGTCCAGGAATGCCTGTAGTACTGTCTCTTCGTGTGGCCAAATAATGGAGGTGTCATCAACATACCTCAGACATATCTTAGGCTGCTTCTCGTATCTCCTCAGTGCATGTTCCTCGAACCATTCCATGTACCACCCCGTTATCATCAACCGTTACCAACATCTACATCGAAAAACACGCACTGAGGAAGTACGAGAAACGGCCTTAAACTTTGGTTGAGGTATGCCGATGACACCTTCATTATTTGGCAACACGGGGAAATATAACTACAGGCATTCTTGGAGCACCTGCACCAATCCTAACCATCAATTAGATTCACCATGCAGATGAAAGATAGTGGGTGCCTACCATTCCTTTATTTAAAGCGTCAAAGGACTATGACCGGAATCAAAACTACAGTGTACAGGAAGGCTACGCATACAGGAAGGCTACGCATACAGGAAGGCTACGCATACAGGATTATACCTTCACTACAATTTCAACCACCCATCAGCAACGAAAACTGGCATCATCAAAAGACTAATCCATACAGCCAAAAAATCTTCAGCACACAAGAAGCCCACAAAGAAGAACAAATGTAACTTAGAGAAGACCTTTTGGCGAATGGATATCAGGAAACCATCATTACCAAGGCGTTTGAAGACAATCCACCTACGCAGGAAGGGGACACCATGGTAGCAACTCTATTATTACCGTATACTAAAGACTTGTCGGAGAAACTTAGACGAAATGTACACAGCTATGGAATCAGAATGATCTTCAAAAGCACCAACACATTGAGGAGCATGATTACAAGAACGCGGCCCGACGCACCAGCAATACCAAATAACTGTATATACAGCATACCTTGTGAATGTGGTAATCTTTACATTGGAGAGACAAAGCGACTGCTGGACACTAGGGTTAAGGAACACCGAAGAACTGCTCAAAGAGCGGAGATAACGAAGTCTGGGCTACCGAATTCCGCATGGACCGAACACATAATATCAACTGGGACCAGGCAAGGGAATTTACAAGGAAGAGCACTGTTACAAAAGAAAATTCATAGAGACAGCATGTCTATGTCTATGACATGACTGGCGACTCATGACCGAATAAGGGTATAACTAGAAGTGATAATCTGAATTTCCAATTATTCACCTGATGACGATAGCAGATACGAAGCTATTGAAACGTTGTTAGATCAACAACTTCAAGATAGTTCGATAGCGACATGCAAACTATATTTTGAAAGCTTACAGCATGCATTTCACTTCTTATATTTTGGATTTTTGTTATAATGCCCTAAACTGTATTAATACTGCTTTTAAAATTTGGTTTCAACGATGGATTCTTCGGTATTTTGACAGTAGCTGATCCAGCCAGTGAAAAAAAAAAAGTCATTTAATTAATTTCAGTAAACTTTATACAGGTAATCATTAACGGAGAAAAAACATAATAATACAATTTACCATAACTTTCACCTCGTGTCCCCACCTTAAGTAAATTATAGATCCGTCCATGTCCCTTGGCAGCTATTGTCAGTGCACCTCTGAGCCAAGGACGACATGGAAACAAAGCGTTGCGGAAGCAATAGATCTCCGGAAATTAGAAGAATACGAATACTGCGACATAAAGGCGCGGCGTATGAAATCTTAAAAAAAAATCTTCGCAATACAAACCTTATATATAAAAAAATATTTTTAGAAACATAATTTGTTATAAATTGCAGAGCACTATCATATGAGAACTAGGTATTAACAATTGAAAAACACCATTTCGTATTAATTAAACTTTTAGATGCTACCCCACCAACCTCATAGTCATAACCGAACAAACCGCTTCAACAACAAGAACGGTTTCTGCCTAACGTGTGAATAATTACCCCAAAGACGATGTTATTGTAACTCATTAACAACATCAGAGCCCGTCGACGTACGTGGGGAACGCAAAACAACAGAACCGTCTGTGTACCATTCAGAGCTCGGGGACAGACACTGCACTGTACTGAATATGCAGGGAGACTCTATGATAATAGAGCATTGTTTGGACCCATTATCTGTCTCACAGATGAGTACTTGTTCACAATGCGCCTCGCCTGTCTTTGATGTTAGGTGCTCCGCTGTCACTTTGTGTGTGTATGTGTGGATGCCGAGGGAACTTAGACGGCACTTAAGGGGGGAAATTAACTGCCATTGATTTGAATGTTCTTTGATAAGGACGAGCAACAATCGTCGGCGGACATTCCTTGAGGGAATCGATTGAGATTGGGTTTGGAAATGGTCGCTGGGGGATTTGGCAGACGTGAATTAATCCGGTGTCACCTTTAGTTTCCGATTAGTTTCTCTATGTAGGTCAGTCGACATACAAGATGAGGCAGCCGTTTTGTGCAAAGGATTCCTTATTGATGGTGTCTTTGAAATATCTAGTTCTATCTCTGCAAAACTTTTATAGAATCTATTTACCAATCAGAGTTATAAAAAAACTGTAACAAAATTGTGTCTGTTTATGAAATTTTTGTTGTCAATTTTGGTGGTAGTATAAACTATCTATACTATTTTGTCATGCGAATACGCTAGTAAAGTATCTTTGACAATAGACATTTGCGCCACCTCGTGTTTTATTTGTGGAACGCTGGTTCTGTCAACGCCGTAATTTATGTTTGCTGTGTTATAGATTAAAATTTACTTATCCCATAAAATGGAAAGAAATACATCAAACCGAAAGTGCGGTGTAGTTGATTTTGAAAATACATCAAGGAAAACTCAAAAATTACAATTACACCACTTTCATAGAATTCCATATCAATTAGAGATGAAAAAAAATGAATTGCAGCAGTTCGACATCATGGGTAAATAAATTTGATTTCCACGTCGTTAGTCATTATTGTATGTATAAAATTAATCATAATTGTTGTTCTATTAACATAACTGAGATTTTTTAATTACAGCAGTGGGGCAATCCATCTCAACCAGAAACAAATTCAATGATTTGCGTTGGTCAAATTGTTTGGGAAAAAAGTAAACAATTCACATAACAAAAGTTACAATCGAACTATATTTCCTGTAATATGTATATACAAAACAAAATCTTCATGCTGGTTTGTGGGCTGAAAGATTACGAGTACCTACGACAAGCAAAAATTACGTAAGTAAGTAAATATATATAAGAAAAAAACAAATTAACTTTGTTCATTATATATAATTTATTGGTAGATCTCACTGACGATGAAGTTTTAATGGATCAAGATAAAAATTTTGAAGTTGGAACAAGGATAATAAAGCAACAACAGATGCAAATATACATGTTAATTCACAAAGAAATAAATATTGATTATATATTATTTATAGCTTTTGTAATAACTAATAATAAAGAAGCGCTCATAAAAAAATAAAACTAATGAGAATAAAAGGTGTTATTTATTTAATAGAGTATAAATATTGATATATTATAGGAAAGATAGTTGAATTGTAAACTTTGTTATGTATCTACATTGTTTGATTTTTCTGCTCCATTGAAATGAGCACAGCAAATCCTTGAATATGTTTCTGGTTGCCATGGCTTTTCATCCCTCCTTTAACTAAAACGTTACTTTTTTTCTTTATTCCTAAAAAAAATATTAATTAAAAGATTAAAAAGTATGTTAACCTAAAATTTCAATTTATTCTGGAAAGAAACGTACTTACATGATTAACTTTTCTGATTACTCCAATTGTGATTAATGTTATGTATTTAGGAATGACTAAAAACGTGGAAATTTAATTTAATTGCCCTTGAACTGCTGCATTTTTCCTTCCTCTCCAACTGCTATAGAAATCCAGGAAAACGGTAGAATTGTACTTTTTGATTATTCCTTGAGTTTCACAAATAAAACACGAGATGGTGCAAAATTGTCAAAGATACTTTACTAGCGTATATAACACATTTCTAATTGTTTTCCATCTTCTTTAGATTTTCTTGGGAATAATACCACATCAGAGTTCAAGCTTGTGTATATTTTTTTCAAAATTCTGTATTTCGTTTTCTATGACAATTATTTTGAAATATGTTTACGTTACTATGGAAAAATTTCTTTGATTTTAAATACAGGGTGCACAAGAAATTCCAAAGATCATTATAAATAATTTTTTCAAGTTGGAAGAACTGAAAAATTGTCTTCAGAATTTATTCCTAGGGACGGAAGTGCATTTGCCAAAATGCGATCAAAGAATTCTGATAATTCAGTGATCCCATTAAAGTCATTAGGAAAAACCTCATGAACTATCCCGATATAGGGTTGTTCAAAAGGATATGCCCATTGTTAATTTCGGCAACCAGACATGACTGAAATCTACGGAAGTAGAAGCGATGCAGTGTTTTTATTTAACAGAATTGATTCTTTTATGTGCATGTTAGAAATTGTAATGGTCCCAAGCATGTTCACAAAACGAACTGACGTTTCTTTATGTAAATGTTCATTTATTCGAACATTAAGAGGTCTGTTTCTCCCTTACATTCACAAGGAATCGAGTTTTGCGTAGCTAAGCTGCCTACTCTTCTCAATGACAGGCCCATGTGGTTTTCCTGGTTGTCAGTATTATTAGGTGAAGTCTGGTGTTGGTTGTCCTCAATTTTATTTAACTCAATTGTTTGCAGTTGCATTTTGTATAAATAGAGTAGTATCTGAGCAGTTAGTCTTTGCTCTGTCATATAAAGAACCGTAACGAGATATCTGTTAGTGTGATCTGTAAACTTTTTGTTATTAAAATTCCTTCGATTTCTAATGTAAATTTTATTATGTCATTCCTGCAAATTTTCTAGATTTTGTTCCCTATGTCGTCAACCGCACGGTTTATTTTCTTTTGAAAAAATCATTTGTTCTTCAAATTTGTCCATAAAGATGTTTTGCCAAAATCTTGTTTAGAAATCATCGTTTAACATACAGAAAGTGAGTAATTCCATTATTGTGTTAATTAAACGAGTTCGTTGATGAAGTGAATAGTCATGTTCCAATATTCTTTTACTATAGGAAGTGTTTTAGCACGGGAACATAAGTTTACTATGTCAAAACTTGCGGCATTGCACAGATTACCCAGCTTTTCACATTTTCTTTTGAATAAAACACGAGATGGTGCAAATGCCTATTGAAAACGTCAAAGATACACTTTACTGATGTGGCGTATATAACACATTTCGTTGGGAAAAAAGAGTAAATAGCGAAAAAGACTATCATTACATATTTAAATGCAGTCCGTCAGTCTGAACATGCTTCACGCAAAAACTACAGGATTGATTTTGATAAAAAATGGTTTGGGTTCAATTTTTAACCGACTTCCAAAAAGGAGGAGGTATCAATTCGTATGCAACTTTTTATTATGTATATATATTATGTAATTTTGATGACTAACTACATTATATTAAGGAACATTACAGAAAGCTCCCATATAATTATCTATAACATGAGATTTAAGGTTTTCTAGAAAATCAGAAAAAACAGAAAATATATTAAATTACTTTTTTCCATTGACTGGATCCGCCACTGTCAAAACATCGAAGGGTCCATCATTTAAACCAAATTGCAATAGAATTATTAATACATTTTACGGCATTATGACAATAATTTAAGATATACGAAGTGAAGTATTTTACAAGTTTTCAAAATATATTTTGGATATCCCTATCTAACTATAGTGGTTAATACAATACGTCCTGCAAAATGTTTCTACAAATTATTTAAATTGCAATTTTTCAGCGTTATTAATCTCAACGTTATAAGCTATCACTACGAGGCAGATTAAGGTTCCAGCTGTTATTACAACCAAGTTTTCAATTTTTTTTTAATCACTCACTTTACATTGGGTCTTACCAACTTTTCTTTATAAAATATGCTGCCATCAAAATTTATAAACATCCACTTTGAAGATATTCTGATTTTCTACAATTTTCCTATTGACGGTATTATGAACAGATCATTACTTTTTTCACTATAAGCAAAAAAATTGGGGTTTTTAAGGCTAAAATAAATTACTTCTAGGACTTTGCTGTTAAAATTAAGTCATTTATGACTTATAAACTATTATTTACCTAAAAATCTGTATTGTCTGTTCTAATAATCGTAGGTTTGACATTTCTAGCAATGTTCATCGTTCATTGACTTTGACGTTTCCTTTTTGATCTTCATTTGCTAGGAGCTGTTGTCACGACACGGGTATCTCTACAGAAGGTGTCCCAAGCTCTCAATTATTTAACAACATGCATATACTTTCTTTGATTTTCCTTTTTTTGCGTACTCTTCTTCAAATAATGTCTTTGTCTTATTCCAGTTCATCTTGCGTATACCATAATCCGTGAGTACATGGTTTGCCAAACTTGATCAGTTTATATGTCTTCTTGAGACCTACTATTGGTTTTCTTTTGTCCAATTTGGAGAGGTCTCGATGTTTCACCGGTATAAGTTTTGCTGTAGGAACAAGGTACACTGTACTCATACTTTTTGGAACTTTGAGTAGTGTTTCCGATTTGGTTTTTATCAAATTTGATCTTATTGCATTATTTGTTTCAAAAATAGTTTGTACTTGGTTCTTATGTCCAATAAGTATAATTTTGTCGGATACACCGGAAACATTAGATATAACGTTTATGATTAGTTAATATCTGTTTGTGCGTTGATATTTAAATTAAGTAGAGGTATTTCTTTGTTATTTGTGTAGTTTGTTGGGTTCTCTGTTTTTCCTAGATTTGGTAAATTACTTTATTTCTGATATCTCTGGCGTATTCATTTTATTCTTAAACGTAATTCTTTCTCAAAAAATCATTTGCTGATAAAAATGCTTTTGCTCTGCCACATAAGGATATAATGAAACTATTTTTTTAACGTTTAAGAAGTGATTTGAATAGAAATTCAAGTAGGTATTAGTATGTGTTGGTTTTCTATAATTGCTTGTCATTAAATTGTTTGATCGCTCAACCAGGAAGACCAAAATGGAAGTTTATTTCCATTCTCTCTTTCAACAGTGAACTTAATTGTAGCTGATGTGCTATTAGTTTTGTCTGAAAAGAATACTATCAACGTAGCGCCACCATACTTTAGTTTTTTTTTGTAGAACTAAATATAATGGTTTCTTTAAAGAAATTCATAAATATGTAGCTTACTATGAATGACAAAGAAGACCCCATAGCCATTCCAAAATCTTGTCAACTATTGTTCCGGGCAGGTTCCACAAACTCCTCTTGGGTACTACACCATGATTTCAATTACTTAACTTCCCTGTATTTTTCAGAAACTATTATGACAGGTGAAAACCCAAAAGAACATTCAACTATTTGCCTTCTCGATCATTCAGAAACTATCTACCTCAATCGACAGACAACAAGAACTGGTTGACAAAATCAACATTTTAACGTTAGATGCCACAGGCAAAATCCTGCTATAAATGTGGGGTTACTGGCGCTCTAAAATCAATAATTCTGTTATAGCTGTTAGGAGGGCTGCCTTTTATATTTCGGGATTGGACAACCCTAGTGTTGCAATCTGACAACTGACAGCTCTATCTTAAAGTTTGACATTTTTGAGGTTATACTTACTCAGAACGTTTTGACATACGAGCGCTATGTGTTGTTTACAGTAACATAAAGGATTCATCTCGGCCAAAAAATTTAATTAAATCGTGAACATAGTTTCGTGCGACTATTTTTTAGAACTTTCGACGTGGTTTAAGTCAGCAAGAGTGCATGGATGAACTTAATTTAATTTTTGGCGATGAAACTCCATCAAGGAGCATTGTTTATCGATGGTATGGTGAATTCAATCGAGGCCGTAGTTCACTCCAAGGCGAATTTCGTGAAGGTCGTCTAAAAACAGTTGTTGTTCCGGAAACCATTGATGCTGTGCGCGAACTGATATAGCAAGATCGTCATGTGACCTATCGTGAGATTGAGTCAACCTTACACATTAGTGGGACCAGCATACATTCAATATTGCATAAACATTTGAATGTCAAAAAAGTTTGTTCGCGTTGGATTCCACACAATTTGTCAATCGTTCAAAAAAGGTTCGTGTCGATTGGTCGAAAGAAAAGCTCAAAAAATACGATCGCGGTGCTTCAATACACGTTTATGACATAGTGACATGTGATGAATCGTGGATTTACGCGTATGAGCCCGAAAGTAAACAGCAGTCGACTGAATGGGTGTTTCAAGATGAGCCGAATCCAACAAAAGTTGTTCGCGCACGAAGTAGTTTCAAGCAAATTATCGCCTGTTTTTTCGGAAAAACTGGACATGTCGCAACGTACCACTAGAACAACGCAGGACAGTCAATTCTGAGTGATACACAACCATTTGTTTGCCAGTTGTCTTCCAAGAAATGAGGAAAACCAACCGCCGAAGACGGATCACTCTTCACCACGACAATGAGAGCACTCACACATCGGCTCAAACAACTGCATTTTTGACCACTCAAACCATCGATTTGATTATTCATCCGTCGTATAGTCCTGACTTGTCACCAAAGGTCTTCTTTTTATTCCCGTACGTAAAAAATAAACTGAGAGGTCAACGTTTTTCGACACCTATAGAAGCGGTTGCTGCGTTCAGAATGCATGTTTTGGAGATACCTCAATCAGAGTGGAAAAAGTGCTTCGACAATTGGTTCAAACGCATGCAAAAGTGTATAGATCTTCATGGGGAATATTTTGAAAAACAATAAAGCGATTGTCGATGATTAATATTTGTTTTTGTTCTCTAATCCCGAAATATAAAAGGCAGTCCTCGTATGCATATGTTTTCACACTGAGACTATCAAATATGGTTAACTTACATCTCCATAAGTTGAGTAAGTTGAGTGTAGCAATCTTGCAATTGTCATGAATATAGTCGTTTAACAAAAAATGCTGATACAGTAAATTAAATTGGATTTTTAAAAGTAAGGTATAAGGAAAAATGAAATTATTTCATGCCATTTATAAATGTGTTTTTTCGACTACAATGCCTGTTGTGTAAGTCCTTGATGGAAAGCCTAAATCCACCATTAGCGTTCCATGTAATCCTAATTATACTAACAAATCATTTAGTGTAAAACCTTCCCCCCAAAATGCGTGTCTCTATCCACGCGTTCTCCGGAACCCCACCGAATTATTTTTACATTTTCGTTCATTATATTCAACAGTTATGCGTGCCTTCACAGAGCCGCCCGACCGGCACACAATCAAAAGTAGATTTGTCACTTAGAAATTATGTTCTGAATTTAGCACCATAATTCATTTTCTGCCTCATGTAAATCTAAATATGAATGGGCGGCAGAGACTCGAAATTACGTCGTCACCAAAGAGTGACTTTCAGAATGGGGACATCATTAAATGAAATTTAGGAGTCCGGATTGAAGTTACGAATTAATTTTTGATGAGTGTGTGTAGGGGCTTCGTTAGAGAAATTTGAGACATAAAATTGACGTGGACATGAATGGAATTGGATGTTTTCAGGTTAAATTTTTTACTCAGACACTCACTGTTTTGTTTTGCTTGTCAGTTTTGAGAGCTCTATTGTAGAGTTTTCGCTCTATACCTGTTTGGTAAATATATGCTAGTTTTCGATTTATTGGACCCTTAATTTGGCAAGAACAGAAATGGGTATAATTTATATTTAACAAAGAACTTCAACTGGCTTAAAATAAAAAACAATTAATAACTATTTTCTGAGATTTTTTTAAATCTGATTTAAGGTACAATTCTATTGATTATTTAGGCGTATTTTTATCACTCTCTCTCTCTAAATCGTATTTTAATATAGTATCCACATATTTTTTAACTTTTTTATTTGTTATATTATTTGGTCCACTTTCTATAAGTTTAACTCTGATTCACCGTATATTGCAACCACCCTCTGTATATGTTTCTGTGTATTGGTTACCCAATATAAATTATTTGTCGATCATTTTTGAATCACCTTGTACAACTGTAAATATACTCTACACGATGTTGCAACAGCGCTGTATAAGTATTGATCCACCCTATTGCCTATTACAATTTTTCTATTATTTAAATCACCCTGTATACCTATAATTATACTTCGCCCGATATGCCAAGTATAAGCAACTACTTATTATCCACACTATATAAAATTTTTTTATCACACAGTATAACTCTAATTCAACTCCACCTTATATTTTGATCATCCTGTATATGGAACTTCTTCTAAGATTTTTTGAGCTCTTCGACCTATAGCTCGAATATATTTACTATATATGCTTATTTAACCATTTTTATTAGGTTTTTTTATCCACTATGTATAACTATAGTATTACTTCACACTTATTTCAACCACCTTGTATACGCAACTGCCACCCAATACAACATTTTTTGAACCACCTTGTATAACTTTAATTCCATTCCACCTTCGCATATATATGGAATGTGCCACCCAATACAACATTTTTTGAATCTGGTGCGTTCCCCAATTTGTTTAGTGTACAAATTTGATTGAATTACTTGTATAACTTTAATTCTATACGTGTAAAATATAGACAGTCCACCTCTTATTTTTACCATCCTATATATGGAACATTTGTTGTTGCATTTTTGTTTGCTCAATCAATCAACTTCGCTATTTTTTGTGTAATATACCACCCAGAAAACACCATATCACATTTAACTTTTATTTGGTGATTTTATTTACGCGATGGCACGTGTTTTATTGATTTGTAGGATTTTGTGAACCCATCATTTTTTTTTTGGATATTATATGTAATGTGTCGAAGACATTACATCATCTGTCTAATTGTAATTTTACTTTGCGCTATATTTCTACTGCGCACATTGCTTGCTGCCTGAATTTCTATGCACACACACAGACACACACATCTACCGAATAGAAAAGATCGCTCACCTAACAATTTTTCTTTTCGATACGCTAATGTTATAATTTTTAACTCGACATTAACATTAATGTTTACACTTTTTGCACATATTTTTACGATTTTCAGAAAGACGGTATGTTTTGCTTTATAGAAAATTATACGAAATCAAGCTAGAACATCTCTTTGTAGAATACAATTTAAAATATTCACATTTGAGCCGTTTTAGAGAAAACGGTGAAGATTCATAGAAATTCACTGAAGTGTAGACCCTCAATTACTGCTGTTTCTGATTTTCTAGAAAACCGTGATAAACTTACCATACAATGGATTTCTATGCAAAGAAAATGTATAGATTGAAAAGCAATTATATGTAAAATTTTTGTAGACAGGCAAACAAAATATTTACTTTTTCTGAGTTCTTTGGGAATAACTACCACATAAACTTGAAAGTCTGTATATTTCAAAAGTCAAACGTTTCAAGGTCTAAATGAATACAAATTGAATAAAAAATTAAAAAATTACAGGATTCGCAATGTCAAATATCGAAATCAAAATTTTCCAAGATCTCAGAAAAAATAAAAACCAGAGATGCCATAATTATCATTCAGAAAACAAAACATTTACTGTTGCAACAAAACAATATTTTTTTATTTTTTACTTATATTACGTCTGTCTTTTTTTGGAGTCGGTTTTTGTTTTTTCTAATATAATTATTTTAGAATTTTTATTAATAAAATGGCTTAATTTTACTTTTAAGCAACATTGAAAATTTATGCCAACCTCGTTTACTGTTGTATAGAATATATTAAGGTATTTTATAAATATTTATATATATTAAGTAAGTTTTGCCCCTAAGTTGGAATAACTTAGGTGAACCAACTGTATTGTAGGAGAAATGAGAGTCTCCATCTTTTTTAGGTCTGTTAATTATAAGATATGTTGAATTCCAAATAAATTCATTTAATAACTTCTCCTACGTGAACTTTTTTAATAACATCAGTAATTCAATTAAAAAAATATTTATTACACAATTTTTAGTGAGATATTTTGTTTCATTAAAAAAGTGGTATATAATGTTGTCAGTATTGGTCCAAGCAAATGTTTTCGTGAAAAATATTTTTTTTCAAATTATTATTAAATTAATTATAATTTAAGAAACTTAAAACACTCGCTTTAATACCAAACCGAACTAAAAAGTAGAAAATAATGTTTAATTATGATACAGTAGAAAGTCGAACAATCAATCAGATTACCTTGAAGTTTCCTTGGACTTCCATCGTCTTGAAAAGGTTAATCTCACAACGTTTCAGGTATATCATATAGTCATTCACCTGATGACGATAGCAGATACAAATATTGAACGTTGTGAGTCGAACAAGGAAATCGAGGAACGAGAGACATTGTTACCATGATTCAGACTAATCAATCACTGATCAAACCTCAAAATAAAAATATAATAAAATTTTAAGTAATTATCAGAATAATTCGATTCAGAGTAAAAAGTGTGGGGGGTACTTAATAAATTAAATTTTTATTTATTCTATTGAATTTTTATGAGAGTTATGAAAATATAGTGAAATGCACCAAAGGTTTTTAATCTGAATTGAATTATTCTGTTAATAACGTAAATTTAATTATAATTAGGTAATTAGTTATGATTGATTGTTCAACTTTCTACTGCTGTAAAATAAACTGTTCAAAATTAAACATTATTTTCTACTTATTAGTTCGGTTTGCTATTAAACCATGTTTTTTAGTTTTTTAAAACTAATAATTTTTAGTCCCATAACGATGTCAATAGTGTTTATAATTAAAAACTTTGGTGTTGGAGTATTTTTTATTTGTAATTAAATTCAAGTTTACTTCATTCATTTTTGTGTAAAGCGGTCCCTAGACTGTCAATAATATTGTGCAATAATATTGAGAGTTGCCCTAGACTGTGGGGTTTGATTGCCTATATCCAGTCAGTTCTCAATTTTACTAACAAATAAGCTAACTCATATTGAGGCAGTTTGTCTTATAATCACATTTTCTGTAAGCATATCTAACAATTAAAAGGGGAAAAAAGCAGATCTATAAAAGACTGGTGTAAAAAAGTAAGTTTGTGAATCTAGAATTGAATAACTACCTATATCGTCACTGTTCATTGGAATAGTTGTTATGGAAACTTGCGACTTGACGCTGCTGCTATAATCTTTGGACATTCATATCCCACAAGGCGGGCATATTTCAATAAATTTAAACTTCCACGGTTTCTGAAATCAACCGTTATTCTTCATTTTGTCAACTTCCGCACTCGGTGACTGACGTGGAAATGCTGAATAATATTGCGCAATATTAACCCACACAATGCATATATATTTTTTTCTTGGATTGCACAATAAATATCTATTTATTCTTATACGGGTAACCCCGTTTACATAAACATATCAAAAAGAAAAAAATTAAGTGTAAATAACATTAAATCTAAAAAACATATAAACTTAAAGTTGACATGATTCTGCTTTTTCCGGATGTGGAAAGCATCATTTTTTCGAATTAATTTATTTATATACCTAAACCCAGATATAAACAAAGTTTTCCCACGTTTCGCGTACACCTCCGATCTCATTAAAGTTGACATGTCTAACATTGGACTAAAATTTTAGAAAAAATACATAATACAGAATTAAATATAGATATTAAAATTAAAATACATGTTGTCTCGAAGAAAGAAAAGAGCACATATCAAAACGAAACAAAAGCCAGCATTAAATATTATAATATAAGGAGCGCTTGATTACATTGACGGACATATCTATATGCGAAGAGTACTGATTGGCTGTAGGCATTAACCTATTCATTGCTGAACAAAATTCATAGTTAGTTCTATGAAATGAAACATGGAAGAGTTAGAATGTCACCTGAAATTCGTGACATTCTAACCTAGGAATTACGGGTAACAGCAAATACATGGAACGGCTCCAGATTCGGAACCTCTATGTGGTAGCTTTGCCGAAAATCCTAGATGTCGAACATCTCGCGTCTTCAAAATTTATTGACACTAAGGTCCCCGTCACATTCGGTACACTGTGAATGTTCATCGTTAAAATAATAACCGAACTAGCTTACAAATATGCACTTCTATTTCTTATCCCAGCAAACAATAGAACAGGATAAACCGTTTTAATAAAAATGATATCAAATTGCCTTAAATTGTCATGAAACAAAGTCAATATTCAGAATTTTTGAGTCAGTTTGTTCATATATAAGTTGGCATTCACCATATGAAGAAAAAATCACAATTTAATTAACACTGAAAACCACTTAAAACAACGACAAAAGGCGAGTAAAATGTTTGTGTACTTCTTTTGTCTGTCGCTTGGAATATGTATCAAATAAATCAAATCAAAGTAGCAAACCATTTTTAATCTGCTCAATATATTGCGCAATGTTTCAACACTACCCACAAACTATTATTAATATTGTGCAATACGAAATATTGTGCAATATTATTGACAGTCTAGGGGCCGCTTAACACTTCCATTCCATTACCCAAAGTTCTACTATTGCCAATTAAATGGCAAACGCAGCATTAATAGACGGATTTGGCAAGAACAGTGACAAAAAGACAACAAACGGGAAAATTCTACTTAAAGATATGTATTGTCATCGGCCCTCGACAAGTGTGCCAATTTTCAAGTTAATCAGACTTCTTTAAGAATGTGAAAATTACGCTGAAAGATTTCCGTTACAGAGATATATACATATAGTAAACCTAACAGAAGCGTCTTAAAAAGAGTTCCATCGAATCCAACTTATCTGAAAGCACACTGTATATAGAGCCGCATAGAGAACCTCCATCTTGAAAGTGGGTTAACTGACATTTAAGTTGATTTAATTTCATCTGTTATCAATTTAATACACCCCAAGTTTTGAACAGCGACAATTGCTTTCATTAATACTATCGCCTCCGCCAAAGGTTTCCTTAAAAGAACAAGATTTTCCTGATTTTCTTAAAAAACGGTATAACCCATTGAAAAAAATGTGAGACCATGTGTGCATCCTCCTTAAACAGAATATAGTTTAAACGATCTAAATTTGTTTTGCTGGTTTCGAGAAATCGCGTTCGAACAACATAAAAAAAAGTTATATGCAGACGAATTGAAGACCTCCTCCTATTTATTGACGTGAAATATTATTGTCACAACTTCTTTCCCATTATCCACGCCACTGGCATGGAATGGCACAGTCCTTCCTCGAGGCAAGGTCGCTGTAAACTGGTGAGTGTATTACAGAAGCGGGAACTTGAGGCAGCCTGTCGGGGGTGCCTGTGGGTAGTTAGAACGTCGGTGAAACGTCGAGTAATGAGAATGAATACGTCATGTCAGAACATGAACCAGAGGCAGTAAATAGTCGCGGAGCACCAACACAGGCAGCCTTCACGGGCGCGGCAATGGGCACAGCTCACTACGAATCTACCGCCACCGACTTCTTAACGGCGGAGTAAAGTTGCAGCCTGCACATCGCCTGGAGGAATTGAAAGAGGAGGAAATATATTGCTACAGATTGTGCTGTTACCGCCGCCGGTTAAATTACGTTACACCTACTCAGAAGCGGGCAAAGCATCGATAAAATGCCGTTTTTACTGCGAGATATTGGTAGTTCGGCAAACTTAACTTCCATCGGCGAAATGAAAAATCCGGACGGGGATCTTGTGTGCTAAAGTGGATGTAAATATTGATTGGCGATGATGTGAGGTATATAAGAAGCTTTGCAGCGATTAGTTTTAGAAGAGATAGGGGTTTGTGAGGAAAGTTGATATAGTTTCTTGTAATCGCTAATTAAGAGGAAATGATTTGATTATACAAAGTAGAACTAAATGCTAAATACCTAAAACTATTAATACGTATTTTTCCACTAGAGATACATTTCTTACCAATGATTAATATTGTAAAGTTGCCTGTGAAAAATAGTACAGTTTATGCGAAAACTTAAATATACCATTAATTAAATTTGACATCATAAGAATTGGGTTCCACTGACCAGACATTATTTGAATTTGCAATATATATCTTGTAAATAGACAATGGGCATTGCTATATTTCCTTGGAGCTGCTGATCTTCTACGCGTATTTACTAGACAGATTTTAAGTTTAATTGAATAAGGAATATTTATTTGCAGATGTACATTTGTATTTGAAATTAACTGAAATATTGTTTATATATTAAATAAAGTTATACTCAATATTTTAGGTTTGTCATGTATTATTTTAGTAGTAAGTAGCATAACTGGATATTTTTGTCTTTATCCATATTTCAATTATATGTTTTATTACATATTGTAGGTAGTTGGAACCTAATATAATAAAGAGAAGAAGATTTTGTGAGGATGATGATAAAGCTGAGGATCTTATCTTTTCAGTTTGACGCGTGGACTAAGTGCTACAGATCACGTATATCTGTAAGAGTTTTTATTTGAGACTTTGAAATTTAGACTGATTTATTCTGATTACTAAGGACCATAACTTTATCGAGTTATAGAATATTCTAAAATATTTAGTTAGTCATGTCTTTACTATCAGAGTTTAATTGTTTTACAAATTTCTTACTCCTAGTCCATATTGTGACACTTACTTCCCTAATTTGTTTTCTATGTTATATTCAATTTTTCCCTGAGGTGTTACAATATTTTTTTCCACCCTATTCCTTGAGATACTTCAATCACTAAGATATTTCATTTTGTAGGATATTCATGTTATGTTACGTCCTCATCTGTGTGCTGTACCTGGGTCTCTTGGTAATGTGTTTCTTGTTTTCGCCGTTATTTGTGGCTTCTCGTAGTAGTGGATTTCTATGGTTTTCCATTCTCGCTGTCGCCTTCTTCGTTCTTCTTATTATTTCTCCTTTTATTGTGCGTATCCCTAGATCTCTTCTTAGCTGTTCGTTTCTCATGTATCAATGGTTTTACTGCTGCTTGTAGATCGTCTTTTTACTCCTCAGGTGTAGCTTGCTCCTACATTCTACTAATGCGTTGATCATGGTGATGCGCTATTTGGCTCTCTTTACCCCTTCCTGTCAGTTGATCGGTGTTGTTGGCTTGTCATTGTTTCTTCGTCCTATTGCTATTGCTTATGTCTTTTCTGTGGTGATTTTGATCTTCCATTTCCTGGCCCATTGTTCCATTTCATCGATGTCTTGTTGTAAGTAGAGTGTTGCCTGGTCTGCCCTCGCTGATGTTGTAGTCAACGTATCTGAAATATTTGTCTTGCCTAAAATATATTATATACATGATATCGTACCTAAGTAACTACAAATAGTTATTAAACAGATTTAAAAGAGGAGAATGATTAAGGTATAATTGCCTATTTAACAAATTTAATTTACTGTGGACATGCCCTAAATTAACCAGTCCTATATTATCTTAGACAATGTGTCTGAGACCGGTTGTCAAATTTCTAAATATCCTACCCATATATGGTTTTGCAGCAATTGATTTGGTCTACCCCGCATTTGCAATTATTGTATATTCTTCATTTGTTGTTGTTAATATATTTCGTTACATTATTTGTAGTTTTATAAGTAACTAGACGCTACTCGCGGTTACACCCGCGTACGCCATGTTGAAGCCTTCGCAAAAAAAAAACTTATGAAACATATATAACTTTTTTAACTTATTTGAACCACCCTACTTAAACATAAATCCACCACACCAGATATTGCAGATATGCAACAGCTCATGTTCTATTCTACAAAAAAAAATTATCCAACCTGTTTGATTATAAATCTACTCTACCCGATATTTCAATCACCTTGTATTTGCAACTAATTGTCGGCCACCCAGTATAACTTTTTTTCTGCCACCCTGTATAAGTATAAATCCATCAATGCCAAATATATTTCACCAAAACCGCAACTGCTGATGGGGCACCGAAAATAACAATTTTGTTCAACATTTTTTTGAATCACCTTGTATGTAGTACAACTACCCTGTATACGCTACTGCCTGTTGGTCAATCAGTATAACATTTTTTAAATAATTATCATAACACTTCTTCACCCAATGTTTCAACTATCCTATCTTTGCAACTTATTATGAACTGCGCTATTTCACAATTTTCCCTTATATTTGTTCAAGATATATTAAAGTATAATTTCTCTCCACATTTCATTTAAACCACTCTTCATTTACAACTTTTTCTAACCTTGTTTGAATGACACTGTATAACTATAACTTTACTGCTCACCATACTTCTGGTACTCTATATATCCAAGTGCTATATAACAAAATATTTCTCGCATTTTTTAACTCACCCTGTTTGAGGCAGTCTAACTGTAAGCTACCCTATAATCAACAACCTTTTCTGTAAGCATATCTAACAATTAAAAGGGGAAAAAAGCAGATCTATAAAAGACTGGTGTAAAAAAGTAAGTTTGTGAATCTAGAATTGAATAACTACCTATATCGTCACTGTTCATTGGAATAGTTGTTATGGAAACTTGCGACTTGACGCTGCTGCTATAATCTTTGGCCTTCATATCCCACAAGGCTGGCATATTTCAATAAATTTAAACTTCCACGGTTTCTGAAATCAACCGATATTCTTCATTTGTCAACTTCCGCACTCGGTGACTGACGTGGAAATGCTGAATAATATTGCGCAATATTAACCACACAATGCATTTTTTTCTTATTGCACAATAAATATCTATTTATTCTTATACGGGTAACCCCATTTACATAACATATCAAAAAGAAATTAATTAAGTGTAAATAACATTAAATCTAAAAAACATATAAACTTAAAGTTGACATGATTCTGCTTTTTCCGGATGTGGAAAGCATCATTTTTTCGAATTAATTTATTTATATACCTAAACCCAGATATAAACAAAGTTTTCCCACGTTTCGCGTACACCTCCGATCTCATTAAAGTTGACATGTCTAACATTGGACTAAAATTTTAGAAAAAATACATAATACAGAATTAAATATAATTTATTAAAATTAAAATACATGTTGTCTCGAAGAAAGAAAAAGCACATCAAAACGAAACAAAAGGCAGCATTAAATATTATAATATAAGGAGCGCTTGATTACATTGACGGACATATCTATATGCGAAGAGTACTGATTGGCTGTAGGCATTAACCTATTCATTGCTGAACAAAATTCATAGTTAGTTCTATGAAATGAAACATGGAAGAGTTAGAATGTCACCTGAAATTCGTGACATTCTAACCTAGGAATTACGGGTAACAGCAAATACATGGAACGGCTCCAGATTCGGAACCTCTATGTGGTAGCTTTGCCGAAAATCCTAGATGTCGAACATCTCGCGTCTTCAAAATTTATTGACACTAAGGTCCCCGTCACATTCGGTACACTGTGAATCGTTCATCGTTAAAATAATAACCGAACTAGCTTACAAATATGCACTTCTATTTCTTATCCCAGCAAACAATAGAACAGGATAAACCGTTTTAATAAAAATGATATCAAATTGCCTTAAATTGTCATGAAACAAAGTCAATATTCAGAATTTTTGAGTCAGTTTGTTCATATATAAGTTGGCATTCACCATATGAAGAAAAAATCACAATTTAATTAACACTGAAAACCACTTAAAACAACGACAAAAGGCGAGTAAAAATGTTTGTGTACTTCTTTTGTCTGTCGCTTGGAATATGTATCAAATAAATCAAATCAAAGTAGCAAACCATTTTTAATCTGCTCAATATATTGCGCAATGTTTCAACACTACCCACAAACTATTATTAATATTGTGCAATACGAAATATTGTGCAATATTATTGACAGTCTAGGGGCCGCTTAACACTTCCATTCCATTACCCAAAGTTCTACTATTGCCAATTAAATGGCAAACGCAGCATTAATAGACGGATTTGGCAAGAACAGTGACAAAAAGACAACAAACGGGAAAATTCTACTTAAAGATATGTATTGTCATCGGCCCTCGACAAGTGTGCCAATTTTCAAGTTAATCAGACTTCTTTAAGAATGTGAAAATTACGCTGAAAATTTCCGTTACATATATACATATAGCATCTTAAAAGAGTTCCCATCGAATCCAACTTATCAAAGCACACTGTATATAGAGCCGCATAGAGAACCTCCATCTTGAAGTGGGTTAACTGACATTTAAGTTGATTTAATTTCAATCAATTTAATACACCCCAAGTTTTGAACAGCGACAATTGCTTTCATTAATACTATCGCCTCCGCCAAAGGTTTCCTTAAAAGAACAAGTTTTTCCTGATTTTCTTAAAAAATATATTTAAAAAAATGTGGGACCATGTGTGCATCTTCCTTAACAGAATATAGTTTAAACGATCTAAATTTGTTTTGCTGGTTTCAAGTAATCACCGTTCGCAAATAAAAAAACTTATATACAGACGGCTTGAAATCCTCCTATTTATTTGAAATATAATATTGTCACAATTTTTTTCCCATTATCCACGCCACTGCATGGAATGGCACAGTCCTTCCTCGAGGCAAGGTCGCTGTAAACTGGTGAGTGTATTACAGGAACGGGAACTTGAGGCAGCCTGTCGGGGGTGCCTGTGGGTAGCTAGAACGTCGGTGAAACGTCGAGTAATGAGAATGAATACGTCATGTCAGAACATGAACCAGAGGCAGTAAATAGTCGCGGAGCACCGACACAGGCAGCCTTCACGGGCGCGGCAATGGGCACAGCTCACTACGAATCTACCGCCACCGACTTCTTAACGGCGGAGTAAACTTGCAGCCTGCACATCGCCTGGAGGAATTGAAAGAGGAGGAAATATATTGCTACAGATTGTGCTGTTACCGCCGCCGGTTAAATTACGTTACACCTACTCAGAAGCGGGCAAAGCATCGATAAAATGCCGTTTTTACTGCGAGATATTGGTAGTTCGGCAAACTTAACTTCCATCGGCGAAATGAAAAATCCGGACGGGGATCTTGTGTGCTAAAGTGGATGTAAATATTGATTGGCGATGATGTGAGGTATATAAGAAGCTTTGCAGCGATTAGTTTTAGGAGAGAACGGGGTTTTGTGAGGAAGTTGCTATAGTTTTTTCGAATCGCTAAAAAGGAAATTTGATTATACAAAGTAGAACTAAATGCTAAATACCTAAAACTATTAAAAAGAAAGATGGAGATGCAATTAAAGAAACTATTAGGAGACAGACAGAAAAAATCATCAGAAATGTGATTTATTGAAAAGTATATGCTGTACGTATTTTACAGTAATAATAAACATCATACAAATTAATTGGTTATCTAAAGCTATCTGTCAAAGGTAGTACAGTTACGCGCAAACTTAAATATCAGTTCTTATTGTGTTTTTTACAAAACTTACCAGTAAAAAGGATTTCTACTATTTCTTTTAGATTTACGAATGCTGGCGAAAATTCTCCTGGAGAAGCAAGAAAGATAGGACACGAGGTTCACAAACAACATTCCTGGAACTAATTAGGCTCATTCATTACTTAAGGGCCCCGTGTCCGGAAATTCACTCAATCAATATTTCGATAACCTTGAACAAAGATGCTCCCCCTGTGAATTTTTGACTATGACTGATCATTAACAGGCAAGTTAAGTATCCGCAGAAATCTCTGAACTTTTCCAAATGTGCAATAACAGTTATGATCTGCGGATCAGCAGATGGCGTTCTTATACCTCCATATATTATTTAAACAGTAAACACTTATATGACACATGGGAGGAAAGTGTACCAGCTGGTTTGGCAAGTTTTGATTAGCGTTGTTGTTCCCAGGGTTATTAAATTAACCGAAGTGTTTGGTAGCTGGTCTGACGGTCCAACGTTCAGGAACTGGTTCTAAACAATATTTTTATCTCATGCAAGTAGAGTAGGCGGGCGTAAAATCTTGTTATATGAGAACCTCTCATCTCACTTAGACAATGATGTGGTTAGATTAAGCAGCGCATATGAAGTCTGCTTGGCGATAAACTTTAACAATTTGACTGTCCACTGTCTTACAAGATAGATTTTCTGTCGAACGTGTTTACAAAAATGGGTCGGGTGACAAAAAAACCTAATTCTCCTTTTTTTTCGAACATCAGTTCCGGAGTAAAACTAAAGTTTGTGAATGCATTTCGTGTCTCTGGAGTTTATCCATTCGATGGAAACAAAGTGGATCGACTAGCCCGAGCCAATGACCGAGAAGTTGCAAATACATTGACACCATTTTTAACAGAGTCCCAGTATGGAACTGTTCTAACTAACCTGGTCAAAAAATGAAACGAGTAGTGGCATCTGATCAGATCATTGATACTAAAGATGTCGCAAATAAATAAGACACAACAAAATGATACAGCATCGACTAGCGATCATCAGTCGAGCGAAGTAAACCAGCTGGACCCAATTGAAGGAAACACAGTCCAGGCATAATTACCTACCAAATATTATCAAGAAGAACCCGAAGATGAAAGAAACCTAAATGATATTGTTTATGGGCAGGAAGACAAAGACACACACACAAACATGGACCAAATTACACAAATAGTTTCATTGCTATTGCAAGGCTTTACATAATACAAAACAAAAATAATAAAATAACTAACAATATTTCAAAAATTGATCGCCTTAACATTATTGAATTTTTACCTAAACCGGTGGCAAACGAAGAATATGTTGTGTTCCCATTTTATATTAATATTATAGAACTTTAAATAAGTATCTACTAGTTATAGAAAACGTTAAGTGTAAATTATTGATCACTACAGAAATAATCTCAGGCTGTTTTATATTTCCTAGTTTGCTTATAAATTAATGTTTACTAGTTTATACAACAATATTGGTACCATAAGCTAAGTTCTGGAACTTAATACGAGTTACTGAACGTTTAACAACCTTTTCTAAATATACATAATATATTTTAGAGGCTGAAAATAAAGCATTCTATAATATAGTTGATCATTTACTAAATTTATTTATTTTTATGGGCTAAAGTAACTCCAAAGCCACAAAGAACATTTATATTTTATCTGAGTTTTTTGGGAATAATATTTCAAATAGTGCAAAAGTTTCAAGGTCTAAACCAGACCCGTTTTCAATAGTACTTAAGAAAAATGAACAAGAAAATTAAAAATTGAAAGGATTCGTAATGACAAATTTAGTAAATCTCAATTTTAGATTTACCAAATTTTCAAGTTTATGTGATGTTATTCCTATAAATCTCAGAAAAAATAAAAACCAGAGTTGCCATAACTATCTTTCAGAAAACCAATAAAAAAACATAAATCATACATCCATGAATGGGATATAAAAAATGTTTTTGATTTGAATAATTATAAAAATAATTGTTTATGTAAGAAATGGACAGTGCAGATAAAAATTATTTTCATATATTTTGATCTCGCAGATTTTACGGAACAAATTCGCTTCATCTGAAATTCATCAAAGTTACCCCATTCTATTATTACAATTTATAATTGATTTTTAGAAAGAACTAACTTCGAGTTAATTAAAATGAAAATTATTACAAACCCTCTCAACTCTCAAAGGTGTTCTATATTTAAAGATTTATGTAGAAAATATATTTGATATATACTTTGACGTTTTTTACATGTGTATTTTTTTCGAGTCCCTGAAAATATAGTATTTCATGTATAGAAACATATACGGAATGAAATTGAATTGCAGTCCACTAATAACTGGTTTTTCCAATTTTCTGGGAAACAGTAAATCTCAGATAATTAAAAATTATGTGGTACCTTGGTTAGTATTCCTTAACACAATGCAGTTTAATTTATCGAAGTGCTTCAATCCGTTTTTGAGTAACCGCTGAGCATACGTACAGAAACTGGCAACCAATTGATAACCACCACCTTTAGGATAGTAGTTTAAAAATGAAAAGGCACTTACAGATCACATGTATTTCGATATATAATATCTGTATCAAGTTACACAATATACTGGAATAATTATCCAACATATACTATTTCACATTGTATTATACCTACCTAGGTAACTGCATTGAGCCAATAAAAAGATCTAACGAATAGAAGGTGTAATTGGTTATTTAATAGTATTTATCTATTAATATCTGCTGCTATTATCCTCTAAATGTAACAGTTTTATATTATCCTCGATTCAATAGTATGCATAATTAGATATAACATCCTCCCTCCGACATAATTTTTTTTCTGCTCCATGGGAGATATTTAGTCTATAAAAATTGCTTTAATTGATCTTGTAAAGCCCTGATTTACATTTAATGGTCTACCCCTCGTTTGTTATTCTTTATATATTTCGATAAATTGTGTTTTTATAACTAATATGTATACCTTGATTTCCTAAAAATAATCTAATACCATGGCTCATTTTCCCCAAAAATTAATGCATCAGAAAAAAATTATTAGTGGATAATTTGTATTAATAGCCAATCCTTTTAAACCAGATAGTTAATTATTAAATGCACGAAAGCATCATCTACGACTATTTGTTTGATTCAATTCAATCCAATTTTGAAATTTAATGTAGTCAAATCATGCTGTAAGAAGATGACGCTATTGGTTTGTTTATTTTATGTTTAAGCCAAACTTAAAATAAATAAATTTAGATAATACGTTTTTAATTGAGCCAGCAAAATTTAATTCTTGCTTTTAAGTTACTGTTATGTTTTTTAAGTTAACTTTTATTTGTTGCCGAGTGCTCGCCTGTTTGATGATCTAAGGTTAACCACTTTATCCTTCATAGTTCAACAGCCTTACCTGCTCATTTTTCCAATATTCGGTTTAATTTTCCTCTCGTCAGTTACGCCACTGGTAAAACGACCACATCTTACTTCTTCAGAATCAATTCGAAATAAATATCATCCACCACAAAATAAGAAATCCAGTTCCTCTCCCTGTAAACACTACAAAAACTAATAAAACCCAATAAATCCTATAAACTTGAGTGCAATCTCCAATATTGCATCGTCGTTCAATTCCCTATCAATCTTGTACTCTATAATGTATGACCTCTTGAGCGTTTTTCCTTTCTTGCCGGCCCTGAAAGTGACTCGCATCTCCGATGGAATGCTACATTATCCCCCGACTACGTCAGACGTGTGTACCGAGAACTCCTTCGGGATAAACGACGCTGTACGATATGTCAATTTCAAATGAAACAATTGACATTCGTCCTGATAAATGTCTGGTTGGAGATTGCACCCGAGAGTCGGGCTGCGGCTTATAGATAATGCCTCTCGGTTCATTCCGGTATTTGCAGTCTGCAGATGAACCTGTCTGGCTTTGTTCAAGCGTTCGTTGGATATGGGAATTTGTTTCTTTTTTTATTTGGTGCTGTTGTCAGGGTACTCATTAACAAGTTTTCTACCGAATTCAATGATTATTAAGTAACCGAAAAACATAGATTATTATATTTTATCGCGAAATGTTTCAGTAAAATCTAGCTCACAGACACTCCAAATCGGGAATCGTACTGTGTGTAATGCCGTGTCCCTGTGATTCCTAGGATAGAAATCACTCGAAAAAATTCGTAGCTTTACTAAAACCTGTCAAAAAATTACGATACTTTTTTTTCGAGATTTTCAGTCCATTGGACGAAAGAAATTACAGGGAAACGCCGTTAGAGATAGTACGATTCCCGATTTGGAGTGTCTGTGGCGAGTTTTTCCTGAAACTCCTGGATGTCAGAATTCATTTCGCGATAAAATATTAAATTGAGTTTTATGTACTATATACATAAATAATTATTGGACCAATTCAATCAGTTGAGGGGAGAGCAACTAATGAAGGTTCTCGACTAGAAACAATATATTGTCTTGCGATCAATGGATTGAAAATTTCCAAAAGAATAGTATATATTATTATTTTAAATAACAATAAACTATTTTAATAGATGACATTTGTAACTAATATATAAACCAAATTTGTTATACAAATTTTTTGGGCTAGAAATCCGTGTGCTTTGATTCACTTGTTGCTTATGGTCCAGCTAATGACCATTTGCCCGGATAATATGACCAAGCAGAACCGATTTTTCAAAAAATATGGATTTAAGTGTGGGCATGCCGGGGGTTGCTTCTTTCCCTGGGGTTGAAGTGAAAATATTATATGAAAAAAAAATCCAGGAATTAATAACATAACAAATTTTAAGCAACTTTTGTTCCATTCAGTTTTTTTAAGTCAATTCTGTTCGAGTTAATAGCATTTCAAATTATCGATTTTTCCACCAAACTTGTTTTCATACGGTTTTTCGTAAATAACTTATAAAATGTGCACTTTAAGAAAAAAATCATTCAGTTAAAAAATGTAGCTTCCAAAAAAATAAACAAAAGTAGGTTTATGGTTTCTGTGAAACCAATAAAACCATATCTTGGTGAAATTTTGCTGTTATTTGTTAGAAAAAAATGAAAGGTTTATCATGAAATACCTGAAAAAAATTCTCATTTTTTGGGAAAAGTTTATAAATACTTTTTAAAGTGCTTAAAAAATCATCTAATATGGGTTTTTATAAAAGTGAATGAAAATTAAGCGAGTTATAACATAAATAATGTTTTTTTTTTGTTTTGTTTTTTACAAAAAAAATGTACAAATGAGCCCCTAAATACCACCCCAGTTGAAATTAAATGATACCACTTTACAAATCACTTTACTTACTTATTTCAAATAGGTTTAGAAAGTTTGACCGGTTTAAAGTTAGGAGTTTTGAAAAAAGTCAAGGCTCAAGAGAATAATGTATTTAAATAATATTTTTGTAGAGTACAAAATTGTAGGATTCGTTTCTTTTGTGGGATAAAAATTAAGTTAGATATGACCTTTTAAAGTTTGCACACATTCGTAAATAGTACTATTAGGCAACCCTTTCAGCTCAAGCCCTTTCAAAAATAAGCATTAAGTACATTTTCAATTTGCATAAGCTATTAGCTTATAAAAACCCTACAAATTAGTAATTTGTGAAAAGGTAGTAATTAATTTCAACTAGGGTGGTATTTAGGGGGTGATTTGTAATTTTCTTCGTTTATACTGGTTCTACAGAAACCATAAATCTACCTTTTTTTATCAGCTACATTTTTGATTGTAATGATATTTTTCTTAAATTGCATATTTTTGAAGTTATTTACGAAAAATCGTATAATAACATGTTTTTTTTTGCTTGAAAAATCGATATTTTCACTTGCGATTAACTCGAAAAGAATTGTCTTTTAGAAAAAACTTTATGAAACAAAAGTGGCTTAAAATTAGTTTATTTATTCATTCCTGGATTTTTTTTCATTCAAGATTTTTCACCCCCGAGAAGGGGTAACATCCCCCCTTCCCGGGTGAAAACAACCCATGGTACAGGGTCAACATTAAAGAAGAGGGTAAGTACCCAGAATTACCGTTTATTGCCTTCATTGACTGGACTATTAAGCGCGAACCATAGTGTGAGACTCTCCCACAATACACACTAAAACCTTTTCATTTGGCTCTCAAGAGCAGCATGCCAGTCGCCGTTACTTCTAAATTACGTCGGCATGCTGCATTTCCTTGTTTAGAGCCCCAAACGTAGATACCTACTTCCAGCTCCTTTCAATCCTGTGTTTATTCCAAGTGCCCTTTTCTTTGTAAAATTGATTATGTTACCACACCAGAGGTATTAATACTGTGGTCCACATACCTTTTGCAAATTTTTCAACCCTAAACTTAACACTAATCATTTGCTCAGTACTGGAAAAAGCCAGTTTGTCCTTATGTCCTTGTTTTGAATCTGCCAGTTTTCAAGCGTGATGTTTACAAATTTATTTTCGTAATCTTTTCTCCATGGTAATAGTCTGCATTTGTTTCAGATCAGTTGGGGGTTTTCCTGCTCTGACCTGCGCTGCCGCTTCGGTTGATACCGGTCCATACGCGCAATTGTCTCTCAAGATTTCCTTTCTTTGGACGCTGGTCATCTTTGTCATTTAGGTTTTTATTTATTCCTTTTTCTCCATATTGTGGCCCCATATTAAAATAATGCGTGCATAATAACCCCATAGTAGAGTATTCTTTGGGTAGATCCTTTTGTATTAGCCATGGGTCTCATAATCCATCCTGTGTTCCGGAGTGCGCCGTAATAGTGACTTCTCAGTTACCTGGGGGTATTACAACCTTCTGTGGTCAAGTATCTACTCCCTAGATATCTTAGCATCTTTTTAGATTTTTGTTTGCCTCTCCGATTTTGAAGGACATTTTCTCCCATGTTTTAGCCCACTTTTAATGAAAGTCCTTGATTCATATCTTGGGCAAATTTGAGATTATTTGATGCCTTCCATTCGTCAGGAAAGTCTAACTTATCAATAGCTTATTCAATAAAATCCGCGAAGCTTAGAGGTAGTCGGAAATAGCCTCTTCATTTTGGTGCGATGCCATCAGAACCAAGAGCTTTGTTGGTTTTTATGTTTATGGCGAACGCCGGTAGTTCTTTTGTCTTAAAATTCAAAAATTGTCTCGGTTACCTTCTTGACTGATTTATCTTTTCTACTTTCACTACTTTTAACCTTCTTTCCTGGGAATGATTACATGGTGTTTTAAGTCCTAGCTTTCTGTGGGAAATGCGGTTACCCTTGTCTCCTGGTGGTAGCGCTTCACAAAGTTTTTCCCAACACTGCTTTTCTTTGATACTTTAGATCTAGTTCACCGTTTGGGGCAATAATCTTTCACCTATTCTTATTTCTGTTGGTTATTTCCTCCTGATTATAGTGTGTTTTGCCGTAACTTCAGCAATTTCGCTATTTCACCGCTCTGAGATCTTCCATTCTTAATGGGCTTAATTCCCCAAATTTCAATACATGTCTTCAGTTCCTTAATCAAGTTGACAAAAGTATCATTAAATAATAATTTGTGTTTTATGCCAGATGGTGATAATTTCGTAGTAAATATATGTATGGTGTGTAAAGTGGTTTCCTTTCATAGTCCTCCAAGATCTGACTTTATTTCTAAAAGTATCTGCAAAACCCATTATATTTATATCTATACATCTTTGAAAAAAAAAAGTTGGGAGAACATAGTTTTCCATTGTGATATTCCATTAAGCTGATAACTCTGTGAGAAAATCTTAAGTCTTGGATAGGGGCTCCCCACAATGGTAACTTTGAGTTTGGGTCCCGAGGTATAAGGAGAAAAGAAAAAGGAGAAGAGATTAAGATCTGTGAGAAGGACTGTATTAAAGAGAATTGAGGAAGAAGAAGAATCTAGGTCTGAAGAATAGAGGAACTGACTCGAAGGACTGAGAAGAAGAACATTTTTTGTCAGTTTTTGTCGTGAACTCAAAGCTAGAGGTTGGGGAATTGCCCTTTGAATAACTAAAAGCGTGAAGAAATGTATTAATAAAGAGAAGAGCTGAGACCTGATCGGAGACACTTAAAGTCTTGAGGGAAAAGATGAAGAGCTTAAAATTTTTCCGGTGATATGAGGCATACCTTACCACGCTGCCTCTGTCCAGGTGGGTAAGGGGCACATGTCGATTTCTCTGATTTTGGCAGTTACATCAGAAAGGACTTTAGCCCAGGATTAATGTTACAATTTTTTATTAGTTGAAAAAACCTTGAATTGGATGGGATTGCATCCCGTGTCAATATCTTTATCAACCTACATTCTGTTAATTCGCTTTTATTAGGTCGATCTGTACGTATGTATCTATCTATGTAACGGAAACTTTCAACGTAATTTTCACCAACTTAAAGAAGTCCAATTAAGCTGAAATTTGGCACACGTGTCAAGGGCCGATGACTATGCAATTCTTTAAGAATTTTCCCGTTTGTTGCCTTTTTGTCACTATTCTTGCATAAATTCAAATTCGTCTCTTAATGCTGCCATCTAGTTGGCAGTAGTAAAACTAGCTGTGATGAAATGGAAACTTAAAGTAACTTTTTAATTATATATACTAAAGACGCTTATGAGGCTAAAAACTTAGAAAATAATTATAGTTTAAAAAAACTAAAAAATACGCTTTAATAGCAGAAAATAATTTTTAATTATGAACAGTTTATATTACAGCAGTAGAAAGTCGAACAACCAATCATGAATAATTACCTCAAAATAAAAATATAATAAAACTTAAATTATTAACACAATAATTCGATTCAGAGTAAAAAGCGTGGGGTGCTTGAAATATTAAATTTATCAATTATTCTATTGGCAACTCTTTATAAGAGGAGAATTATGCAAATATAGTGAAATGCATCCCACGCTTTTTACTCAGAGTCGAATTATTCTGTTAATAACTTAAATTTTATTGTATTTTTATTTTGAGGTAATTAATCATGATTGGTTGCTGCTGTAATATAAACTGTTCATAATTAAAAATTATATTCTGCTTTTTAGTTAGGTTTGCTATTAAAGAGTATTTTTTAGTTTTTTAAACTATAATTATTTAAATATGAAATATATAACATGCTATAACACACAAGATTACTCACTTACACTTTATTGAAATCTGCTGGTCACAAAGATTTGTGTTCTTTACCCAACAAAAGATAAAAAAAATTCAACTAGGTTCTGGCCCATTTCTTATGGATACCAGACAGCTCTAATGACGTGTGTTTCGGTTTCAGTCAGATCTAGAGAATCAACACATCCAGTGTCTGAAACCCAATCAAATTTTAACAAAACTTCAGTTTGTAGAACAATATTTCGACAGGTAGGTAATACTCGTACATCTGCTTACCATTTTCTCACAAAAATTAAACTATTGCTTGATAACTAAACTTTTAATCACGATATATAAAACGTTCATTGCGTCTATAATACCTTGCAGCAATAAAAAAGAACCACGAGAAGAATTAACATAATAATTAAGGGACGCCTATGGCTTTGTCAGGAATGAAATTAGTTATGTTAAGCCCTGACGAAAAGTGGATGATGAAACTTCGCAGGAAAAATTAAAATTTCTTGCAGGAAAGTTTCGCCGGCGAGATGACAGCAAAAAGCGTAATCCAGCTCGGTTGCAGACTGTAAATTTTCCGGTGAGGCACGGCGACGTTTCCGT
Organism: Octodonta nipae; assembly: GCA_034190945.1. Taxonomy (NCBI): domain Eukaryota; kingdom Metazoa; phylum Arthropoda; class Insecta; order Coleoptera; family Chrysomelidae; genus Octodonta; species Octodonta nipae. The sequence continues at coordinate 132,994,711 of CM067219.1, read as the reverse complement.
CCAGATGTGTCAAAAAGGGTTTTTCGATGAAAAAAAAGTTAATAAACATGAAAAGGAGAAATATTCGGTAACGTCGTACAGGAAAAACTGTGATTTACTTTCGGTTGCTTTACCTTTACCGAGATTTATGCCGTGTTAGCCGGGAAACATAACCTCGTTAAAAGCAGATTACTTACGAATGTTGAATTTGGGACCAATTCTTGGCGTAATGGGGTCAACATTATTCGACAATTCGTGTTTATCTGTCATATTTGCTGTCACCACTAATTGGTATACAGGACAGTCAATTAAGGCAAGAAGTTAAAGGCCAAAAACAACGGTGTTTGGGGATTTCTGTACACAAGCTTTGATTGATCCCTATATTAAGCCGTCAGTTCAGCACTACTAATGGAATTACTCTTAAATGAGGAAACGTCATAATTTTTTGAGGTCATAGCCAACTATGGTTTCCATTCAAAAAAAGATAAGTTTGTGTCATATCTCGCAAAACGAGAGCTTTCACGCAAACAAAGACATGACAATCATATTCGGGATACAATTCCCTTCAATTTTGATATTTACACTTTTTTTATAAAATCAAAAACAAAGGGGCTAGAGAGATTTGTCTAAATCGACAGAATTTCGTATTTTTCAAAATATCTAGTAAGGCATACCTTTTTACAAAAATCCGAAATTGTCAGTAAACTGGGCCAGTAAAACTGCAAATCTTTCCTAATTTAACCATTGCTCTATCTCCCATACTGATCATCAAAGAAAACTCACCCTGTATAATCTCGAAGGAAAATACAATTAGCGAGCCCAGCGTCCAATTTAAAAATATTTGGGGAGCTTTTCTTCGGCCTCTGCCACTACAGCAACGAACCGCCAGGTTTGACAACGCTGATTGGACTGGATAAGGCTCAATGACCATGACGGCAACGGCTGTAATATAAATTCAAGGCGACGACAGCAGATACACAGCTATTGAAACGTTGTGAGATCAACCACTTCAAGACGATGGGAGTCCAAGGAAACTTCGAGGAACGAGTTACATTTTCTACCAACTTCAGACCTCAATTAATTAATTTGTCTGTATTTTTCAGCAAACATTGTGACTAGTGAAAACACAAATGAACATCCAAAATAGTTTTGATCATTCTTGTATTCTGATGAAGCCCTTTGACAACTCGATACAATTCTCAGTATTGACTTAATTACTTGAAATTACCACAATGTTTAATTAAAAAGTGTAAATTTTACTCATATTGTATCAAACCAACCACTTCTTTTCGTTTTTTAAAACAAAACGTCACAGAATTGTGGCAATCCTTGAATGCAGAATCATATAACCATCACCTCTTAACCTATTCAAATGACTTTTTGATTAAACCCATTCTGTAACGGGAACTCCTTTGTTCTGCCGTCGCAATAGGCACTTTCGAAGAAATATATGACGTTATCAGGCTGCTGGAAAACTAGCGGGATTAGACGAAATGAAAAATCAAACAATTCGTACCGATTGGAAGTAGAAGAATGGAATTGGAAGATCACTGTTGCCTGTAATTTTCAATATGTCGACCAAGTCGCTTAGTGGGGGTAAACTGGTCCAAAAAAATAATGACACCAAATATTTTGTTAATAAAGTTTGCATTTGTTCAGGATAAATTTTATAATAGTACATTTTGTAAATATTCACATTTGATTTTATTTAAATGACAGTTTGAATAATTTGGAAATCACTGTAGCTTATTTATTTGTTTTCATAACAAAGACTTGCTGAAACTGTTTATCAGGGTGGTGCAATAAAAATAAGATAGGGGCACTATTTTGTTTGTCGTTTGTTTAAAAAGTAAATACAATAAAAAATAAAAAACCTACACCAAAAAAGTTACTTAACTAAAAACTTTTTTTCAGCATCAATTATTTGTTGCAAAGTACAAGTCATGAACGTACTTCCCAAATTATTTTTACTTTAATTTGCCACCTACTTCAGAAAAAGTATTTAATTGTTTTAACTGCCTTTTACGTAATATTGTTTTCTTGAAGGCGGTTTTTGTTTTTTAATGGACAATTTTTAGTGATGTAATGGCGCCATTAACTTTTTTGATATTGCCATTAATGTTTTTAGGGTTCCATATATACAATATACGGATACCCTTATAATATCACTCAGGATTTCTGCCTCTGTCACATCACAGCCATTTTCTCCTAAACTACTGGACAGTATAGGATGAAATTTTGGTATCAATGTATACTTTGGTGACCCGATCAGGAGCACATAAAAAAAAATTGATTTTAGGGGTACTTCTGGGGGGAAAAACTAAAAAAATCGAACGTTCCCCCCCTGATCTCCGAAACTACTTAGCCTAAAATTTTGAAAAAAATAGGAAATATAGAGCGTTGCCCGAACTTTACAGGAAAATTAAGGAGAAACCATTAATGTTAATTATGGGGGGCAAATTATAGAATTAAATAAAAATCTAAAAATAAAAAAAAATTCAAACGCATCGTGTAATATATCAAATGAAAGGTCTCATTCTGAGGAACACAAATATAATTTTTTCATATTTAAAAAAAAATATATTTAAAAAGATATTAACTAAAATATACCAAAATTTACCCATCCCCCCACTTATCTCCAAAACTATAAAACGTAAAGTTTTGAAAAAAAAATAGATTTATAGGTTCTGACTTGAAGTTTACTGGAAAAATAAGAAGAAACCTCTACTTTTAATTTTGGGGGGCCAATTACAGAATTAAATGGAAAATATAAAATTAAATTTTTTTTCTAACCCATCATGTTATATATCAAATGAATGGGCTCATTACGACGAAAACAAATATATTTTTTTCATATTTTTAAAATAAATTAATTAAAAGATATTAAAAAAATATAAAAAAATTTACCTATTCCTTATCTCCCAAACCATCAAACCATAAGCTGGAAAAATTAAAAAAAAAATGGAGGTATAGCCCCTCACCTAAACTTTACTGGAAAAATAAGGAAAAACCCTTAATATTTTTTTGGGGGCAAATTATAGAATTAAATGGAAAATTAAAATTTAAATTGTTTCTAACCCATCATGTTATATATCAAATGAAAGGGCTCATGATGAAGAAAACAAATATATTTTTTCCATATTTATAAAATAAATTAATTAAAAGATATTAACAAAAATATAAAAAAATTTACCCATCCCCCCTTATCTCCGAAATCATAAGCTGAAAAATTTTGAAAAACTGGAATTATAGCCCCTCACCTGAACTTTACTGAAAAAATAAGAAGAAACCCCTAATATTCATTTTGGGGGGCAAATTATAGAATTAAATGGAAAATAAAAAATTATAATTGTTTCTAACGGGTCATGTAATATATCAAATCCCAGGGCTCATTATGACGAATAGCTACAAATATATTTTTTTAATTTTTTTAAAATGAATATTGCTTTTTAATACTGGGGCGATCGCCAAAGGTTCCTATATAAGACTAAGTTGTTGACAGTTTTCTCAATAACGGTATAAGGTATGCCATTGAAAAATTCTTGTTTAATGCTCCAAATTCCTTGAGCCAGTTTCGAGTAATCGCTGAATACACATAAAAAACATATACAGACGAAATGAAAACTTCCTTCATTTTTTAAAGTCGGTTAAAATCGCTAGGATCTGTCAAATTTCATGAACCGTGAGCTTCAGAGTGGGAGGTGAGTTCAAAATCTTTTTTCAGCTAATATAAGTGTGCCAAATTTGATGCCGTAGAAAATATTTTCTAATTCTATTCATTGAAAAGAGATTTTGGTTACCATTAAAATAATTTATCACGTTAAAGTTTACAAACTATTAAATATTGGGCTACATAATTTTTTTAAACAATCTTGTGCTACAGATAACTTGCAAGCTATTTGAGATAATATTGACGGAAATATTGAAGATGGTTGCTTGATTATCGCTATCCTCTTTGATAAAAATAGAAATATATTTGTCAGTCATAAAATTATAATTCAAAATTAATATAATGATATAAAAATGTAATAGCGTTAAAGGTTATTATTAACAATTACTCTGGGTATAGAGGACAATTCTTAAGACTTGCAAAATTTGTTATTGATTCTTGATGATTGTTGAGGCTAAAATGACGTTTCTGAACAAACTATGGATTTGTTGAATCATTTCTCCAAAATATCCTAAATAACTGAAACAAATCGTTGAAAACCTTTCGAATAAACACAAATTAGGAAAAAAAAAAGAAACTTGCAATAAGAAAGGAGGTAGATCCGATATATAAATGATATAATATGAAAAGCCAAAAGGGAAATTAATTTAAATCTCTAGTAGTAGAACCTATTAATTATGAAACAAAAAAAAAAGATGTAGGAATATACAATTTTTATCTATCCCGTATTTACAAATGGAATCTAAATTAACGAGAGAAAAGCAATGCTTCATCAGCCAAAATAAAATATATAAGAAAAGATAGGAAAATTTACCATGATATAAAAAAGTAAATATCGAATAAATAAACAAGTTTGTAGAGAGCAGAAAAGCTAATTCGTGGAAATAATTACCAAGAATGATTGATTGATAGATACAAGTTCGAAGCATGTATGAAGGGAAGGTATAGGCTAGGTGTAGAAAGTAGAAATTAATAACACCTTAATAAATGAAATTACAAAAAAGAAAAATACAACAATACATAAGGGCAAATAGCTATGCAATACTTGTTGGTGAAATAAATTTTATAAATATGTTCATTTACATATTTTATTGAATTTCTTTATGAAGGCGGTGTAAAAGGTTTATATCTGCAATGTCAGGAAGTTTGCGGAAATCAGAGCCCTTGATAATGACAGCTATTATGTTGCGAATCCAGATAAACAATTAGGAAGAGGTTTAAAGTCCCGAAATATCCTGATGTTGCACCCACCTAAATTTCCAATTTTTCAATGCCCACAAACCCCTAAATAATTAAAAGATAAATTTGATGTATTTAAAGATGTTTTATTTCAGTGATGAATTTTAATCACTGAAAACAATATATTAAAATTATTAATTATGAAGAATAATGTTGACAATTTGTTGTCTAATAAAAATATGACTTTTATTAACACCGGGTCCCTTAGAAAGAATATACATATTTGAAAAAGCTATATATGAAAAAATTGACAAAATGGTCAGCATAATAATAAAAGTTACTCAAACACAATACACGTCAATTTACCAAGTGATTCAAGAAAAGCTTTCCAGTGATGTCTGAAATTAATGTCCATAAGCGATGTTCAGCTTTTTTTAACCGACTTCCAAAAAGGAGGAGGTTATCAATTCGTCGACACGTTTTTTTAAGTCTGTTCAGTAATTATTCAAAAACGGCTTGGGCAAATTTAATAATTTAATCGTATTAAGGAATATTACGGAAATATAATTTTCTATATCGTGATATCTACTGTTTTCTCATTATACAGAGAGAAGTTCCAGCTTGATTTCGTATAATTATCAATTATCAACGAGAAACATACTGTTTTTCCGAAAATCTTCAAAATGTATGCAAAAACACGGTAAGTATAAATGTAAATGTTATACTTTCTTATTAAATATCTAGCCTAAATGTCAAGATATGTTATGTATATCGTACAGGGTGTTTGTGAAAGTTTTCATTGCATTCCACTGAAGTGGCACAAAATATTCCATTAGTGTATCGAAAAGAAAATTTTGTAGGTGAGCGATGTTTTCTATATCGTAGGTGCAGCAAGCAATGTGCGCAGTTGAAATATTGGGCGAAGAAAAACTACAGTTGTCTAACTGGGTGGGTTCAAGAAATCTTACAAACAAATGGGATATTGGGTGGCACATAATAATAATAGTAAATCGTCTTTTTTAGCTAAGCATACACAACCATTTACAATTAAACAAGAATTATGAAAAACAGGTTACAAAAAATATGTATAAAAGAAAACAAAATAGAAGATAGAGCTTTGCCCCAACAAGGCGAAGATTAGCTTAAAGCTACTCTTACTCTTAACCTTGTAGGAAACTTATAACACTAAGACATATCACAGAAAGAAACATTAAATAAAGAAATCACAAAAAGCTTGTAAAATCGTGTTTTTACTGTCCCAATAATAGTTGCATTTTAATTACTTTACTAAATGAAGATACTGGCAATGAAACATAGGCGTCATTTGTATTGAATAGTTTCACCGCATTGTAGGTAAAGCTTCGCTGGAAGAGTGCGGTCCGATGGTGTTAAGCTATCTCTTATCAATCTGTTGGGAACATATTGTCTGTATATTAACTTTTTTACAAATCTTAGCCGACACCGTATCATATTTGCGGAGAATTACACCTGTATCTACAGCAACAATTTCTCCTTTTCGCTGAAACATTCAAACAGGGGTAGTAAACAATATTATAATAATTAAGAACTGACAGAACATAAGCAGTTCCATATATAGGAAGGTTGAAATATAAGGTGAAATAGTATTAAAGTTATAAAGCGTAGTTAAAAAATGTTGGATTGGGTGACACACAAGTAATTTCGTATACAAGGTGGTTGAAATAAGAGTTTAGTAAAACAATAATTATACGGAGTGGATAAAACAATTTAAAAAATGGTTAAATAAGCATATGCAGAAAGGATATTCGAGTTATAGGGCGGAGTATACAAAAAATGTTAGAAGCAATTACATATACAGGCTGGTTGAAATATAAGGTGGAGTAGAATTAAAGTCATAGAGGGCGTTTAAAAAAATGCTATATAGTGTCGAATATAAGTAGTTGCTTATACTTGGCATATTGGGCGAAGTAAAATTATAAATATACAGGGTGATTTAAACATCAGTAAAATAGAAACAGTCAATAAGGTGGAGAGGATTAATACTTGCACAGGGCGGTTGCAACATCGTTTAGAGTTGACGTATTGTTGTACAGGGTGATTCAGAAAATGATAAATTATTTATATTGGGTGACCAATACACAGAAACATATACAGGATGCAATATTGCAATATAGTGTGAATTAGAGTTACACTTATAGTACTGGGCCAAATAATAAAAAATATGTAGGTAATAACAAAAATACAAATTAGAGAGTGAGAAACAGATAACTATAGCCTAAACCGTTTGTATTTTAAGCCAGTTGAAGGCAATTCTTTTTTAAATATAAAATATACAAATATATTGTTCGACAAGTAGATACATATTTTCAACCAAACCATCAAATTTCGAACATTACAGACAAATGATTGAAAGATTGTGAAATGATGACCTTGACATCTTATATTTATATATTTAATGGTCGCGTATTATGTAAATTCAATACAGATTATATTCACCCACACAGAGTAACCGACAAATTAAATAATAATGATATCTTTAGAACCAGAAATGAATTAAGACCTAGAATGCGAGATAAACCTGTTAGATCTAATGCCCAGTAGGAGAACTACTCTAGGTTACAACTCCTGCTTTAAAGCCATAATCAGGGGTCAAAATTAAATGAAAATGCAACTCCAAAACGTATTTTTCATTTCAGAACGTTCAGTTTAAACAAGTCTGTGGAGCTCCGATGGTGTTACCTCTTTCTTCAGTGCTTGCTGATATTTTAATGGAACAAATCGAAACCCAAACGCTAAATTCATTTACTTTAAATCCTTGCTTTTGTCTTACATATATTCTTGACACGTTTGTTATTTGGCCTTATAACAGAGATTCATTGGACTGCTTTCTACAACATATTAGTATAATATATATTATATTTATATATAATATATATTGTCTTGCGTAGAAAGGAATGGCACCTCGAAGAGAGTATTCAATATCTCTGACAGGTGAAGTAACCTGAAAACTTTATCGTGACATTCTTTCCTATGAGTTAAGGGAGAACAGCAATTATCCGGAACGGCCCCAGCATCGGAATCTCTGTGTGCTGATTCTCTCGAAAATCCTAGATGTCGGTCTTACATCTCGCGTCTTCAAATTTAACGAAATGCATCAAATGCATAAAGAAGTGTTCGAGAGGACATTCAATTGTGGGAAGCGCAACTGATGAAGGTTCACTAACCAGAAACAATATATATTATATTTATATATAATATATATTGTCTTGCGTACAAAGGAATGACACCTCGAAGAGAGTATATTAGTATAAATCCAAAAATTCAGTTTAATAATGGAAGCCCGATTTTTCTCCGCCATTTATTATGTCCTCATAAGTAAAACTATTAATAACAGATTCTCATATATCATCTACAGGAAACCAACTCATCATCAATCTGTACTTAAATGCCCACAAACACATTATCCTGCCCAATTCAGTTCTCCATTGAACGCTTTATGCCTTACATTTGTCCGATTAATAGATATTGACAATAATTTTGTTCCAAACCACATTGCGTGCTCAATTCTTCAATCTCATCAAACCCCAAAAAAACAAACTCCGTCAGAAACAGACCAACAACAACGGAAAGCCTTCCTTCCGTAAGTTTGAAGTGTCACTGGTAATATAGCACAGATTTTAAACCGACGCAAATAAAGATAGTCATCACCAATCAATCTATAGCTAACATAACTGGAAACCCAAAAGACAAAGTACCAAACGGGAATCAGGATCCATGAGTTCTGAAATTCCATGTCGCGATTGTCCACAAAGCTACATCATTCGTACCAACAGGAGCGTGAACCAACGATGAGCACGCTCTATTAAAAAAAAAATATCCGACTTAAGCTCTAGGACATCATCATCTCCAAACAGAATTCTCTATCATTTTCGAGTACAGCAGCAGTATAATCATCAAGTCCCTTAGGCCTAAAGGCATCTTCTTTTCACGAATCTATCAAAACAGAGAAGCGACAACTCTCTTAACTATAGCAATAATAGCAAGTGACCTCCCACCCTACTCGACCGACAACTATAAATAAATCTAGCAAAACAGATTCACACTCAGTTCACCTGTATAATGAAGACTCGGTTCATCTATCTAGTTAGACTTGGGGAATAGGCAGGTTGAGACACTGAGTTCAATCTAGACTTTGTAACTCTTTTAAATTAGTCTTTTAATGAGAGTCGGGTAGTAGGCAGAGATGTTGAGTTCGATCTAAATACTGTACTTTCCCAACCTTCATTTAAATTCGTATATTCATATTCAGTTTGGCCTGCTGAATGCATAGCACCAAAATTCCATTTTAGTCAGTCAGACTATTCTTTATTCTAGTTGTTATTATACTACGTACTATTGAATCTAGATTACATGACTAATTGCTTCTGGGTATAACCTGTAGGATAGACTACAAGATTGCATTTGTTCCTACAATTATACCGTTCCTTTCAAATACAAATGTTACATTCATCTGCCTAGTAAACCAGAGATGAGCTGAATTTGAATTTATTTTAATGCAAAATACCATTCTTTATAACCCCTGAAACCCAAATATTGTCGTACAATATAATTTTACTTAAATTAGTTTTTACACGTAGCTGCGTTAAATGTGTGATTATGCACTTGTTATCCGGAGGAACACAAAATATGTTCTAAACAAAGACTTCTAAACATATTTACATGAAAAGCTCCTTTATACCAATAAAATACAGAGATCATCCTTTGTCGTTTTCATGCATATAGAACTAAAACTAAAAGAGCCTGTCCGGAATTTGACGATCTATTGTGTTCCTCTGGAGAGCAGTTTTCGATATTTCAGAGGTCTACTTTTCATTTCGAACAAAGAAGTTGAGTCAGAGTGTCATGTTTACTCCTGAAGCGACGGTAGCTTTCGATATACGACACCAGCTTTTTTCTGTACGGTATATTGGAATTGTTTGGTATGAGAAATGATAGCATCAGGCCATCGGGGTGTCACATCTACTTTTGTCACTTGAGGATTGATTAAATGTGATGAAAACGCGTTAAAACTTTCGGATAAAGTTTTTAGTCCAATATTGGAGTTTCGATCACAAACGTAATGGTTTGACAAAAACAAGAAAAGCAATAGTTTTAGTTTCTGTGTTTCTGTAAATGAAGATTTACGTTTAGTTTCAATTCAGATGTAAATTGGTTATAATCATTATTTGTACTGTTGAATACATTTTTCAGAGCTTACCATAGTTCAGGTACATTTCGTTAAATTTTTGCTGAATTATAAAAAATAGGCAATTGTTTTTAGTATTATCACGGCTGGTTTTTGAGATAAGCTTTGTTTTCCCAATCTTGCGCTGTATCAACAATCGAAATGAGAAGACAAGAATCCGTACGTAACTTGGTTGGAATACCGTGAAAAATCGTTTACTGGTCTGTCATATTGTGGTTGGAACAGGTTTATCTAAATCTAGAAAAACATGAGTATGTTATTGTTAAATTGTCACTTATATTGTTTGGCTTTGGGTTGGAATTTTCTCCTCCGTCCCTCAACCGATTTTCCTTATTTTTGTTTTATTTAGTAGCTATTGACTCCCTTCAGTGCAGAATATATAAATAATCTTTATTTATGTATTTTAAAATAAGTAATTTAATGATAAATTATTAATATAATCCAAGTGAGTGGCGCCCACTATGAACAAGTAGCTTCGAAATTTGATAGCAGTCGACTGTAAAAATTTTGTTTGTGTGCAATCGTGTAGCAAGGTATAAATATTACTAAAATAATCGACTTTTACTTACAAAGATGTATGCTCTAAAATCCTGCTTTTCTATTCATTTATGACGTTACATTTTTATAAAACGGTGACGACAGCAACTATTGAAGTGACTAAATTTTATTTGATAATTTTAGATTTGACATCTCATCTAAAAATTAGCAGTCAGTTAAAAATTGTTTAATGTTCTTTTAACGAGATGTGATATGCTGCAATTAATTTTACTTTTTTATCTAATAATATAATAGATATAATATTTGTTCATTATTTGTATTACATTATATTTATATGTAATCTCGCAAACGGCACTACGATTTTGTCGAAATTTCCTTTTCGGGATTTGCCGTTCACAGATCGTATTACCGAGAAAGAACGAGATTGGGACAATTATGTTTCGCTCAACACGGGATTATTTTGTGACCTACTTGAGAATGAAAAAATTCTTTGTATACAAATTGATGTGTAGGATCTTATAAGAATTTTATCACTATTTGATATTTTTCTAGCTTTACATTTTTACAGTTGAATCTTTAAGGATTTTAAAGTAATAAGTGCTGGTTAGGCGATTTTTGGAAGGTAAAGAGTTTTGTGTTCTCATATAAATTTGAGGCATACAATGAAGTTGTCTTAAGTAGTTATATATGCATAGATATATATATTGACTGAGATATAAGGCGTTGTAGATTATAATTATACAGGGTGATTCCAGATATCTTAGAAATAAAATGCTTCTTGGGTGGCGTACAAAATTGTTCAATAGCGTGGCTCATAATCAGTTGCACATATAGGATAATTGAAATATAGGGGGGAGATGTGTTATAGTTAAGTATTTAAAGAGTGTTATATTGGTTGACCAATAAACAGTACCGTATACAGGGTAGTAGCAATACATACAAGGTGATTGAAAAAAATGTTGAACAAAATTGTTGTATAAGGTGCCCCCTAAGCAGTTGCAGTTTTGGTGAAAGATATTCGGTATTGATGGATTTATAGTTATACAGGGGGTACAAAAATTGTTATACTGGGAGGCAGATAAGTAGTTGCAAGATGGTTGAAATTGAGGGTGGAGTAGAATTATAGTTAAACAGATTGGATAAAAAATTGTTGTAGCATAGAACATGAACTGTCACGTATATGCAATATCTGAAACGTGTATCAAAGAAAAATTATAGTTATACAGTGTGATTAAAAACATTGTTAGAAAAAGTTATATATACGGGTGGTTGAAATATAAGGTGGAGGGTGGTTAAAAAATGGTTATATAGTAGTCTATAAGCAGGTGCGTAGATAAAATAGTGAGTGAAGCAGAGTTATAGTTAAGTGTTTAAAAATTGTTATATTTGGTGGCCGCTAAGCATATAAACATACAGGGTGGTTGAAGTAATTTGTAGAGTAAAATTATGGTTATGCAGGCAGTTTAATTTTTTTTATTAAAATTGTATACAGGGTGGCAAAAAAGCAGTTGCAGTTCGGATGAGTGTTTAGATTAAGTTTGGGTGTTAGGGTGCCAATCTGTGTTTTTACATATGTTCCATATGCGTTTCCATTAGGGTGGATAGATAAGTTAAAAAAAAAAGTTATTTATGGCATGAACAGTTACATCTTACTATATGAAAAACCTGAAACATGGGCCGAGGCAAAATAATAGTTTTATAGTGTGATCAACAAAATGTTAGATAAAGTTGCATATAAAGTTTGATTAAAATATAGTGTGTAGAGAAATTGTACTTTACAAGGTGGCTCAAAAAATGTCAGAAATAATTTTTATATAGCTTAGACCATAAGCAGTTGTATAGCTGAAATATAGGGTCGAGTAGAGCTATAAGCAAGTGTTAAAAAAAGTTATATTGGGTTATATTGACAAATAAACAGCAGCATATACAGGTTGGTTGCACTATAGGCGGAAGTAGAGTTACAGTTATACAAAGCGACTAAAAAAAAGTAGAATAAAATTGTTATGTAGGGTGGCCCACAAGCACTTCCAGTTTGGGTGACATATATTGGAAATAATAATTCTTATTTTAAGTTTTTATTCTAGCTTATACTATACTGTTTTAAATTAGTAAAGATTTTGTTTGACATTCTCTCTTCATGGTGCCAATCTTTTGTAGGCATGACAATATATAAAACCCATACTGCCTTTGGGAACCCTCATCACGTACGCTTGCTTCCCACAAGAGATGCCCTCTTGAACATTTATTTATTTATTTTATACATATCGTTAAATATGTAGTTTCGAGATGTAAGCATCGACAACTAGGATTTTTGGGGAAACTAGCACACACAGGATTCGAATCTGGAGTCGTTCCATGTCTTTGCTGTTATTCCGTAACTCTCAGGTTAGGATTTTACGTTAAAATTTTCGGGTTAACTTCACCTGTCAGAGATATTGAATATTCTCTTCGAGGTGCCATTCCTTTGTTCGCAAATCCTAGACGTCGATCCTTACAAGTCTACATATTCTTTGATATTTAAAACCCTTCTAGCAGATTTCATGAATAAATCTATCTATCTAGGCAGTATATTTGTTTAACATAAACCACATATGATGTCAGCCTCTGACTAGGCTATACGCGATTCTATTTATTCTATAACGAACATGCATAAGTTACGGCGCAATAGTAATAGCGAAATTCACAAAGGCTTTTCTCAGTGTAAATACGGCATTGTTGTATTCCCCAGTGACGGTCGTAAGTATAACGGGGTAGTTGTTATGAAAATAAGTAATTTAGTAGCGAGAGCTTTTTGTTAGAGGAGAGACGAAATGTCTGAATTTAATTATCTCCATCTCGAATTCGGGAAATGTGCCTTGTTTTATTTGTACGGTATGTTGTTTTATTTCCCTTTCGCTACACGAACGACACTCGGTGAAGTATGAGTGTTTCCGAAATAAACATACTACCATACAGAAATTTAATTTCGTGGGTCTGGCAATATATACATATATATATATATATATATATATATATATATATATATATATATATATATATATATTTATATATAACTTGGAACGAGGAGACTCCGTGGAAACTGCTCCTGTCTAGTTTGAGGGACTATATATAATTTTATTTGTATTGTAGTGTTTGTTCTTCAAATACAGTTATTAAAATGCAAAGAGTGCTTTTAGTGAATATGGTGTGGAAAAGATCGAAACATGTTTTGTAAATACTGGTTGAGCTATTGTCTTTTGAAATATACGTTTTGATTTTCACATATAAATTTTGACTTCTTTTATTTACCTATAACGTACAATTGTACCTGTAGGCGTAGGGAGTATAATTATCATATTTATTATATTTACATCATCATTATATACTAGGATTTCCTAACTAAGTGCCTCCAAACATTTCCATTGGCAGCTGTTGCTTTCTACTACTCTATCCCCTTTCTTCGCAGATCTTAGTCCACATTGTCCCCGAATCTTCTCCGAGGTCGTCCTGTTTATTTTCTCCTATAGGTTTTCTTGATTGATGATTGATTTTGGAATTCTGTCTCTTGTCTAAACTTTCCTTAACATATTCCTTTCCCGTCGTTCAATCCTGTCTCCTTCTATTTTATTAAGAGTCCAAGTTTCCCTTCCGTATGTTACTGTCGCTCGAATTACTGTTCTTTGGTTTTCCTTGAGACAAATTTAGATTTCGTCAAAACTCTCAGCATTCTAAACCTTCTACTTCCCTTATTTTAATCTCTGCGTCCTCTCTTCCATTTTGTTCTACTTTGATCCCCAAATAGGTTAGGTTAGGTCCTCTTTAAACTGTATGCTCCTGCCCTTTCTAGCCTTAATTCTGATTTCGTGTTACTCTCCGTGGCTCCCATACTCATACATATAAGCCATTTTCTCTTGGTTTATTTTCAACCTAAACTTCTTCACCTCCGTGCCTATTCTTCTTATAACACCATTCATTCTTGTTTTTTGCTATTATAGATATGTCATCCACAAAAGGTTCTCCTGATGTTCGTTCCGGAATATTTTTTCTTCTATTTTGACCGCTGGTCCACTTCAAAACTATGTGACTTTTGGCCCTTTCTTATTACGTCATTTGCGTGAGATGAGATTAATTCTCTTGCTTGGTATTCTCTGCTCACTCACCCCTTTATAAATCTGTTTTCGGTTAATTTAATATATCTGTTAGGATGAAATTTGGTCTGTCACAGATCTATTGTATCTGAAACTAACCTGATACTCGCCTGTTTCTCCTTAGGTACTCTCCTAATCTGCTTGTAATTGATTGCGCTATTGCCTAGAAGCACGTGTCCAGTAGTGCTATGCCTCTATAATTTGCACATTTCAATTTGTCTAACTTTCTTTTATTATATATATGGCATCCGATTGATTTTGTATAAGGACTTTTAAGTAACATAAAATTTAACCACAAAACATCATTTTAGCAATAGTTTATAGGGTACAGTTGACTTGAGGTAACTTCAAATCTTTTAAGGTTAAATTATTTAAACAATAAAGTCCTGCAAACATTGGAATTGGTAAAGATTCAGAAAATCTGCAGTTTCTTTTGTCCGAAGAAGCCGAAGTGGCAGCGCAACTATTACCTCGTATTTGTTTGAATAAAATATATAATGGCTTGTGACATATCTAGTTTGTATTTTTATGACATTGGGAATAACAACATAATTTCCGGATAATCCGTTTATTTCTGAT
This sequence comes from Octodonta nipae, assembly GCA_034190945.1. Classification (NCBI taxonomy): domain Eukaryota; kingdom Metazoa; phylum Arthropoda; class Insecta; order Coleoptera; family Chrysomelidae; genus Octodonta; species Octodonta nipae. The sequence goes on along the minus strand of CM067219.1, from coordinate 132,979,455 downwards.
ACTCCAAAAGTTCCAGAGTTAAAATAAATAATTAACAACTGAATAAAGAAATTAAAAATTAAAAAATTTGCAATGACAAATTTAGCATTCATGTTGACTTTCTATATGTAACAATATAAACTAATGTAACTTATAGAATTTACTGCTAATTTGACAAGTAAATTGTACCAATAAAAAATTCTAAAGATCGTTTAAATAACAATGCGTCTTTTTTCAAGCTCGACTCTAGATTATTACATAATTTATTTGTATATCAAGAGCAACAATAACAGTAAATGTGCGACTACATAGATAATGGCATAATCCAAAATAAATCCCAATTCTCTATACAGAGTACTCTCAACAGGTTCTAATACCATTGTCTTATCAACTATTTCATTGACAAAACTTAAAAAAAAAGAAAATAGTTTTATGCCTGTATGAGGTGATGATTTTTTTGATAAAATATCGAAGCACATGCCGAACTTATAGTGCAAATTCGTTATTGAAGTGAAGAAACATACCAACATCTCTAACTGACCTTTATAGACACAAAAAATCTTATTACCGATTTGAACAATGTAAAGAAAATAAAGCTATTTTGTTGGTATCGAAAGCAAGTACCTTTAATAGCTTAATGTTTGAGCCATCTAATAAAACATTTATTTAAAAAATATAACCGACTTCCACCTATAACTAAAAACTAAAAATAATTATAACAAAATACAACTCTAGCAAATAAATAACACATTCAGTGTTGTTAGGTACCTACCCAGAAAGTAAAAAATGTAAACATTAAATGGTGCTCATTCTGTACAAATTAATTACCTACCAATCTAGTATGTTTTTGAAGTCGGTGCCAAGCAAATCTAAAATCCTTCATTGCGTACTTATCTACTACTTCATCAACTTGATTGTTGCTTGAGAGTACCAAGCTCGTTAGCTTGGTATTCATTGATTTAAGTAGCCGAAAATACTATGCTTTACTAATTAAATGCTTGAGATGTACATAGAAAATTTTCAAATTTGCAATTAAAACTTGCAGTGCCTAAAATTCACGCTCTATTACGTTGGAATTAAAATATTTATGAGGAAATCTCCGTTATGTCATTTCGATGAAATTGTTGAAAAGAATTTTGGAATTTTCGGCGACTATCTGCAAAACAGCACGTTGCAAGTCGCAGAAAAGTATATAAGATCAACTAGGGATCTTCCTTAATAGATTGAACGTCAAAAACTATACACATTCATAAGGAGTTTTTGAAAAATCGACCAATATGTTAGGGATATTGGTCGATTTCCATGCACGCATGTGTTCATTCACAAATTTTATCACTTTACCAATAGAATTCTTTTCCCAATTTGAAGTTTCACAAATCCGGATATATACTCTATTAAACAAGACGATATTCATACAAAACGGTTCACCACAGGAGAAGAAATCAGGTAACATAAATACAAAAAAAAACGCGACGAATTGATATCCTCCTCCTTTTTGGAAGTCGGTTAAAAATATTACCTCGTATTATGTTATTCCTGTACCGTAGAGGCACTATTTTACTAAAGCTATTACGTAACATGCAAACTAAATAAGTAAAAAATTCAAATTTTGCAGGGTACGAAGTTGTGTGTAGTTCCATAACACCTTAAAATAGCCAAATAAAAAAGGACCAAGCTCACTTAAATATGTAAAGACATCGACGAAATCAAGAACACCAAACTGCGCCTGGTAACATCACTTGAACTTGCTACCACTGACGGTCGAGAAACTTAGACCATAAAAATGTTGAGTGTCAAGGTATAATAAGACTTTAACATGTGTGCCAATCGCAGAATGACGCACATACCGTTGACACCACACCACATAATTATCATCAAGATCAAATGAAATCAAGAGCATGACGGGTTACTTACTCTCCCTGTGAAGGAGCATAACACCTATAAGAAAATGAAAAATGAACAATACCGATAAACTGAATAACATAAAGACCCTACATCCATATGAAATATATAGCATAGATTAGGATGATCTAGTGTCCACCATATTGAAAATTACTAAATTACACTTAATGCCTTGAATGTTATTTAGTTAATAATGGGGGTGTAATTTGGGGTATTTTATATAATATAACCGATACTGGCAAATTGTTCAAATATTTTGGGACACACTTTATAGATAAGTACAATGTTGAATGATTAAATATACCGAGAGCAATTGCTTAGCAGAGCGACAATTGAATTTTTTTCACTTTGAATGTCCAATAATGAGAACCCACATTAATTGTATTTCCTTCCGTCGACTTCCGCTGAAGAAAGAATAACACGAAAATTAGTGACAACACGGAATTCTACAAAGACCTTCGTTCATTAATTACGCGTAGAAGTCTGTCTTTCTGTAATTAATTCTCGTGAAATTTGTCATGGTTGCGCCCGCTCCTTCATGATGTTCTTAATGAAAATCCAAGAAGTTAGGCTGACAAATGCGGAATTAGATTCATGAGTTAAATGCTACAGGTAAACTGGCACTTTATCAATCATTCGAAATTAGATCTCATCTAGTGTAGAAATAACTCTACCAAAGCGAAATTGTTCATACTGATGATGCCAGTTTTGACCCTTAAAGGTACTGAGCGCACTACAAATTTACTTTACAAGAACGTCGTGTTCCAGCTCCTAATGAAAACCAATTAGAACATAGAAATTTAAACTGCACAAGTTGTTACTAACTGATTTCACAAATAATAACTTTGACACGAAAAAAGAGACAAATTTGCAAAGAAACACAAACTTTACGCTTGGTTTTTAAATTCAAAGAATTTTTTGTTAATACATAATACTGATGATCGTTTCGGTCTTAGCTTGAAGAAAATTTATTTTAATTAGATTAAAACAAAAATCCTGTTTATTTTTCACAAATTTATGAAATATTGACAATTGTTTCCCACAGTTAACTGGCTTCCACAGAATCTTTAAATAAATGGGCAATGACAAAACAGTTCAGTACCATTTTCTTCTCTGTCCCTCAACGGATTTATTTACTTTATTTTTGTTTTGTTTAGTAACTACTGACGACCTTCAGTGCAGATTGCTAAAACTTTTTCATAATATTGGCTCATTAATTAAATAAAATGTAATAAATGATTCAGCATTTATGTCCATACTGTCAATGTCAAGCAAACAACAGTAACAGTGCCGCCCAATTTTTTGGAGTTATAATCATAAGATGGATTGACTTGTATATGAAAGACAACTAAATTAGTCGAAAAAATTCGGATCCGTTCTTAAAGTTATGCCACAGCTTCATGCTATTGAAATTATAATACATGGAAATTTATATTAATTAATAATCGCTGTTTATTCTTATGTTTTGTAGTTGTTTTGTTATACTCATACTAACTTTTGAGTGGGTTGCTTGCGTTTTCTGTTTACGAGCTAACATCGTTAACTGTGGAATGTTAAAATAAAGATTATAATTCGTGTTATTACTCAGTTTAAGGGCTTTTAAATATTTAAATCGTTAATCCCAAAATATATATTAACTAATATTTAAAAGTATTATATTTCATTGATAATCTACTTTACATTAAGTGGGCCCATTCTTGCAAAATCCAGACGTTTATAACAAAGTGACCGACTTTTAAGTAAAATAAACGTCAGATATATATTTTAGGACGTGCATTATTTAAAATATATTGAAATTCACTGCATTTAACAGATTTGTTATTTTAAATTAGTTACCTACACGTATATTTTAGAGTAAAATGTATTTTTATTTAACATATTTTTCCTTCAAAATCTCGTAGCTGGCCTTGACGGTCAAAACGTTGAGTATTTAAATATGGAAGGAGAGTTAAATGCTGTTAGATCGGTTGACAATGCGAGGTTAGGGCTCTTTTAGACCATAATGCGAAGACTATCTCTGATAATTCAGGATAAAGCGTTGTTTTTTTTTAATAGTTAAATAGTCTACTTGTCAACAAGTTGCTCTAAAATTCATGTTAAATATTTTGTTTTTGATCTGAATTTAATAATTTTATTTACATATTATTATCACAATATTTAGAACATGTTATGTAAAAAACTGTCAGTCAGCTGACAGTAGATATTATATTAAACACTAGTGTTTATAATGTTGGGCAATGCGCACTCACGAGGGGGTTCACAATAAGTGAGTAATAGCTGCACACGCACTTTGGGGCTGTACTAGCAAGCACATAGGAAAACGTTTTTTCCTTGAGAGAGTTTCTAGCGAGATCCGAACTGGACGAGAGGCGAAGAGCGAGTCCTCTTCTTACTGCGATTGCGCTTAAGGCAGAGTTTTTTCGAAGCAATTGAGAATATACATATGTAAATATAAAGGCTGTCTCTTTTAAACCCAAAAAAAGAGTGTTCTGAACAATGACCTAGATTGAAACAGCAAATTGCGGAAATATTTATGTTGCAAAGAACAATATTGCAATTATTATGCCGAATATTTTTCCTCAACGGTTTCAGTCAAAACTTTGGGGGTCACGCATTTATCAAATTATTTGAAGTAATTTGATTAAATTTTTATTCTTTTTTATTTCAATAGATTTGTCAATAGGACGTGAACAATTTTGGACATTTCATCTACTCCGATTTCTCCTCAAATTTATTTCTTATAAAAATGTACTTTTGATAAAAAAACGAATAATTAATTAATTAAATTGTGAAAATTAACACAGTATATTTGTATTTATAAGACCTGATACCACTACAAAATATTTTTTTTGTTTGTGCTCTAAAACTCATTGGAAGTATATGCTCTAAGGTCCGTAATTAATATGCATTGCATGTTATCTCCAGAAATATTTATACTCTCTAAAGTTCGACATTAATTAATTTAAAAATATGATGTTTGCTCAAATATTATTCAGTGTTAATGTAAAATGTTTACTTTGAAACGTGAAATTTGTCGGAATACAAATGTAATGGCACCCTGGCAACTGGTAATCACAGCAAAAAAAAACGAAAATGTGTCATTCTACCTTTTTACTTATGTAATTTATTGAAAATTGTGTTTGTATGCCTGTCAAGCTGATCTAAAATACGAATTCAAAGCATCTAAATGCATAATCCTAGAACGGTCAAGTATAATGTATTTAAAGCGTAAGCTTCCGAAAGCTGGGCCACACTTACATATATGAAAATAGATGAATAAGGGAATGAAATGCATAACTTCAAATTTCATTTGTTTCGACACACGACCGACCGACACCACACACTGCTTCGATGTTGACATTTCAATCTAATTGTGTCATCTGTGTAAAAAACAGGGATCAGGTAATATATTAAGATTCTCTTTTTTTATTGAAAACCAACAATAAATAGGAAATAAGCCAATATAACTTACAAGTAACACAGAATACCTGCAGAAAATTTGCTTTTCTTTGTAATAAACACTCCAATAGGCATTATTCCGTCACTTGGTGTCGCTACTGGCCCAAGGGGTAGAATACCGCAAAATTTAAATGAACTAAATGGACAAATATTATTGTTTATGCTAAGTAGTCATAAAAGAAACTAATAGTGGAACTCAAAATAATAAAGAAAGTCAACAGAAAAAAAGCTGAACTTGATTCGAGGTAGAAGAAAATTTTATAAAGATATTAATAATTCCATATCATTATTTATATAATTTTGTAGGTAGGTAACAAACAACATTATAAGTTTTTTATTAATAACCATGCATATTTATCGTTCTATTAGAGGATGGTTTTGACACATTATTTTTTCAACCTGTTGTGCGGAAAATAGATAGAGAGAAAGAGGAGAAATGTACATAGAAAAAAATAATTGTCTTTCCATTCTTTGAGCCAGTTCGCCCATGTAAATAAGTCACCAGTCTTTCTCAAACTCAAAAAAACTGTTCTTTGTACATTTCCCCTTTCTTTTTGTGTATTTTTCCCTCAGCAGCTTGAAAAAATACTGTTTCCATACTGTAATCAAATAGAATGTCATGAGATGCATTGAAATTTTTATAATTTATAAAATCAGGGAAGATAAATACATAATGTTCATTTGTTCTGCATAGTTATTAATAAATGACTTACCAAAATGTGGTAACCTACCTGCAAAATTATATAAATTATACCATGGAATTATTTGTATATTTATAAAAATATCTACTATATCCCAACAACATCTGCTTTTTTCCTGACTTTATTTCTTTTTTTGATGCCTCTTTTCATAATAAATAAAAAAGCTTCAACTCATGGCATTTAAATATCCCGGAAACGTAACCCTTGGCCCACTAGCGACACCAAGCGACGGAATAACGCCTATTCTTCTTTGTGATATATTAAATGATATATTAAATTGGAGACTTGACACTGACACACGTCAGAAATTAAAAAGGATCACACAAAAAAGCAACTTGGCATTAAAGTTTCATATTACCAACGAATATAGATTCATAGAAGGACACACATTTTGAAGAAAGATTCATAGGCAATTATAAGAATAAACCAAAGGTGTGGTGGAGATACCTTGATAACATTTTTGTGGTTTGGGAATATGGTGCTGAAGAACTGCACTCATTCCTAGATTATATCAATAGTCAAGAACCCACAATAAAATTTACAATGGAGTTGGAAAATTTGCATAAACTTGCTTATCTTGATGTACTTATAGAAAGAACAAACAACGCAATAAGTACAAGTACTTATCGCAAACCTACGAATACTAATAGATATTTGAATTTTCATTCCAAACATCCCTTGAATGTAAAAAAGGTGTTTTAAAGTGGTTATATGAGCAAAAAACATATCATCCTCCACCCAAATCTTTAACGATGAAGTCAAAATTATTAAACAGCATCTACTTCAAAATGAATATCCCCAAGACTTTATAATTAAAACTATAAATTAGCTAGAAAGAAAATCGCATCAACAAATCAGCACAAATAACCATCACACTAATACCAACCAAACACAAACAGACAACCAAATTATGAACATATTTCCATGTTTCAGGTGTATCGGAAAAAATTAAACGGTTAGGTAATAAATAAAACCTTAAAACTGTTTTTAAAACAAATAATATCTTGCGCTCTATCCTCACATATACCAAACCGTTTAACGCAATCCAGAGTTCCAAAATTTGTGTGTACAGTGTTTTATGTGACTGTTGCCATTCTTATACCGGTGAAACTTCAAGTAAGGAAAAAGGACATCAGTATAACATTTCCAGAAGACATGTGGACAAATCAAATTTGGCCAATCATGTATTAACCAGCACTGGCAGCCATAGGATAGACTAGGATAAAAAAAGATTTTGTTGAATTGGAAAAATTTAAAAAAGAGGAAACTTAAAGAAGCCAGCTGTATGATGATAACCAACACTGAAATCGGGGCACCTTCAGCCGACCTTCATTTGGACTGGAGAAATTTATTGCTAACAGAGCAACAAAACGGTAACCTCAGCGTCAAGTGATCACCAAACGACAAATTGTCATTGTCAAATTTTTTGATAAACAACAAATTCAAGATCAAAGCAAAAATGTTTTAGAAAAAACCTCAAAAACAACACTAAACGATAGACAACGACTCCAGACTCGAAGTTGAAATGTCTCCAAACACAGATAAGTATTACACAGTATACAATACATTACTTATAAACAGGAATAATGGTTGATCATTTTGTAGACATCTCTTTCTCTCAGAATAACTGTGAGGAAGAATCTCTGTACAGACAGCCAGTAATCCGGGCAATTTTACTAAATTGCCTTTCTACACTTTGTTATACATATACAATTTTTAAATACTTATCTGTTGCAGGAAAAAAAATTGAGGAGAGAAAACCCAATGAACAGACAAAATAATATAATTTATTGTTTTTTTTAAATGTTATGTATTTGTAATGTTAGCTAAGAACGAAACAAACTGTTCTTTATTCAGGTGAACAAAACTATTTGCAAACACTCAATATCTAAAGCTATGTTTCTTTGCTGATATTTTAAATTAATTTAAATTAAGAATTAAATTAGGATTAAAACCTCACTTTATATCTATATCATTCACTACCAAGAGTGACTAAAAAAGAAAAATAGATATAGTGAGATAATGAGAGAAGTTAAGAATATTTGGTAAAAAGCTCATTCTTTCATAGTTCTGTCTCAAATGATTGCCGCTCTTTTAATTTTTCTTTTTTGTCTGCGTCAGTGTAATAAATGGAACACAAATAACAGACAATAGAGATCTCGGAAAATTTAGAGGAAGATGGAAAACTAGATGGTACGAATACACTAAACGGGTTGTGGGCCGTAAATGGATAGGCACAGTACACCAACAAGACAAGTGCAAGAGTTGTGGATGACCCATCCTCAGTAATGGGAGAAAAAAGCAAACACAGAAGGCAGATAGAAGCCAAATAAAATCAGCTTTTTATAAATTATCCATTTTCTGACAAATTGGCAAGGTCAGTGATATATCTGTTTTATATTTGTTTGAATAAGGTCGGTAATAATGTACATTAGTACTAATTTGCCTCTCTAAAATAAATATGTTTGTCATTTAGGTTTCGCCAACTTATGATCCTCCTTTATCTGTTGGGATACAAACTGCTATACTAAATAGAAATTCTTTTTACACACCGACAGAAATTTCAGTTTTATCAATGATTTTTGTATTTATTTTCAAAGAAATTTCATTAACATTTCTCGCAAAAATGTTACATCGATCCCCGAAGATAATTCATTTTATTGTTCTTTAAACCAAACATATTCGCAGAAAATAAAATCTCAGTAACCATTCTTTTGGGGTAGTAACGACTAAACTAGGGCACAATCGCAGGGGGTTTCTAGTGGCCTTCGTCGTAAAACAAAAGAATCTGGTAGCGCTCGAGGCCTCCGTTCACACCATCAAGTGCCGAACTCAATTTTTTACACCCCTTTCAACGTGGAAGAACACTTAGCCAACTTGACGGCAATATCGAGCATGTGTGTGTGTGTATTGATACTGTTTAGCCATAAAAGGGGTTTCGCAATGCCGCAAGGTGTAGAGGATATTAAAGATTGTGAACCGTGAATTATGGCTGTGTTCGCTTGTACCGATAGTGACAAAAGACGTTTTCAGGAAAGAAAAGGTGTTGCGGCATATCGATAAATTACAATTGACGGGCTTAAAATGTTTCCGAAATATGTTTTAATGGATTTTTTCGCGTATAGCAATATAACTGAGAGGAAACTGATAAAGTAGGATGTTATAAATGATGGTGTAACAAAAACAACTCCTTTTTTATCCTTGAATCGGGGTATTTATTTTAAAACTACCAACCGGGAATACACATTTTTTGCAATGGGAAGATTGCTATGACAATCACTGAAAACATTTATAAGCGGAGAACTATTATTCCTTATTACTATCCAGCTTAAACATCTTAACTGGAAAAAAGGTAACGAGTAACAGCTTATTATTATTGTTATTACTAGTTTTCGTTAAAATTATTAGTACTGTGAAAAATATATCTTATGTCTGAAATTCTTAATAAATTTTTGTCTTGGCTATAAAGCAAATTGTTACAGAGGGAATAAAAATATTTCAATCTATTAAAATAATGATGTGTGTGTGTGTAGATAGCAGCCTATCTTCTGCTGGACGCTTTTCCGGTTGTAGTGTACGCACTTAAGCTAAAATAATAACTATTAACTTCAAAAGAGCAAATAAAAGAAATAGAATAGCTAAAAAATATATCTGGTCCAAAAGTGATTCCGGTAGAGACGATAAAAAAACCGTAAGATAAATTATTTTATATGCTCAGAGAAATTATCTATACTCGTAGACACCTAAACAGAGAACCAGCTTACCAACGAATTGGAAGGAAGGACAGATTACGGCGGTATACAAAAGAGGAATTTTTTGAACCAATTAGAAAGGCAAAATGGTAACAAGTATAATCAATAGGTTGTTTGAACATATACTTCCCTCAGCAGTATGCATTCCTTACTATCCAATTTGGTTTGATTAATTTTGTGTCATGTGACCATCTGGTGGGGGTTTCCTCTATGTCTGGAAGCTTAATGTGCTACACAATTCTACCTATGGGTTACTGCCATCTAGGAGAATTCTATGGTTTGATGGACAACCTGGTTTTTACTTACGTTGTCCCTGGTAAGTGTTAGGGTTTCTGCACTCTAGATCAGTTCACTCTAGTTAAATAACTATTTCAAAGAACATTACCCATAAGAAACAAAACGGAACTATAGCAGTCTTATAAACACTAATACTATATTTTTTTGTTCCAAAATAGCAGAATACCGTAGGAGAAACACTAACTACTCGTAGCTTTGAAGAAAGCTTGTGACACCTTACCTAGTTCAATACTTTGGATATTCCTTATATTTAACACAAATAGATGTTATTAAAGAAGTATATAGAAACACAGCATATGAAAATAATGAAGTAAAATAACAGATGAAATCACGATAATAAATGACTCAATACATAGTTGTTGTATGACCCTAATCTTACTATTGAAGACCACCTGCAACATCCCTACAGGGGATTACATAAGCAATGTCAGAAAGATACCGACAATGACTGGGATTAGGAACCCAAAAACGTATAAGACACTAAACGAGATTAAAAAAAAATATGTCTAATAGTCTCGGTAAAGTTGGGTAACTGGCAAATTTGTAGAAGTAAGAGAAAAAAGAAGCACTAAATGCTGTGATGGAATTGAAACTTGCAACATAGAAAATCGTAAACATTTTGAGCACTTACTTAACTAAGCCTTGCTTCACCGGGCTGCATTCACCATGACTTCATCAAATATTATCAAGCCTAAACTAGCTCATCAAACAATTTATAGACTATTGGGTTAAATGGGCCATTTATGCATTATGATTTAGCTTAATGGTGATATTTGCAATTTGAGGCCCCATTAATAAAATTACATTACATACAGGCATTCCTGGAGCACCTAAACCGATCCCAATCATCCATTAGATTTATAATGAAGATGGAAAAGAGTGGGTGGCTACCATTCCTTAGTATATCGTCTCAAAGGACTGGGACCGGAATCCAAACGACGGTCTACAGGAAGGCTACGCATAAAAGATTATACTAACACTATAATTCTAACCATCCATCAGCAACGAAAACTCGCATCGTCCAATTATCAATCCATAGAGCCAAAAATATCTGCAGCACCCCAGAAGTCCTCAAAGAAGAACAATTGAAACTATCGGAAAGCATCATTAACAAAGTATTTGAAGAACTGGACAACCACCTAGGTAGGAAGAGGAACCTACGATAGCAGCTCTATTATTACCTTATACTAAAGGCTTATGGCAGAGACTTAGACGGATTGTACACAGATATAGAATACGAATGATCTTCAAAAGCAGCAACACCTTGAAGAGCATGATTACAAGAACGAGGCCGAAAGCTCCAGCAATACGAAATAACAGTATATACAGTATACATTGGAGAAAGAATGCGGCCACTGGAAACCAGTGTTAAGGAACACCGCATAGCTACACAAAGGGCGGAGCTAATGAAGTCTAGGATAGCTAATCAAGCATGGACCAAACAGTGTAACATCAACTGGGACCAGGCCAGGGTTATTCACAAGGAAGAGCATTGTTAAAGGTTAAAAATTAAAGGTATAAATACTAGGGATAAACTAAATTTCCCATCATTCACTGATGACGATAGCAGATACAAAGCTATTGAAATGTCGCGATATCAACCATTTTAAAACGATGAAAGTCCAAGGAAACTTCGAGCAATAAGCGCTTTTATTAAACAAAAATATCTTGAATTTACCCTGAAAGGCATAGACTAGATAACATCAAAGGGATTATCTGATAGCCTGGCAAATTTGCTATAACTTTTCAAAATCATAAATTTCCACAAAAAGCTTGGCACAAAAGTTGAAGGGTTAAATTAGGCCATCAAATGGCTCATATTACGACTTCTGATCTGGACAGGAATGACTTTTTCCGACCGAAGGTTTTTTAATGGATATATTCAATCTTTATCGCGTATTTCGATGGAAAAATGAAAAACAAAGACTTCTTGTTCTTGTCAGTTTTTTGATTTGGTTCATATATTGAACCCTTGGTTCGTTTTCATTTATTTTAGAAATCCACGGCAAAAACGCCCGACAAGAACATAAAGTGTTAATTTGCAATGTTTCAGAGAATAATGGGATTCACTCGAGATATCATCCTTTCTCAAGATAAATGCTCTACCCTGTATTTGTATGTTACATATTTGTAAGAGAGATCGAATATATTTCAGCGTATAGTGTTGATTACAGGTAAATACGACCCCATGTAATTTAGGTTAATTGTTCATTTTGCTCTGCATCCCTTAATCAGTGAGAAATAAACATCTCCTTGTACCGCTAGACAAATATTTGTCTTCTCTAATGTACACACATAGTTCTGAATGCTGTCATCGTATTTCCTGCAAGAATTTCCATTACAGGTACACAGCGTGAGGATGTGCAGCATTTACGCGGCATAAAGCAATGCTATATGCGAAAGCATTTGGCACCAATGGCTTGCGAAATGACTGTCGGTGCAGTTTTAGACAGGACATATTAGAATTGGAGTGTCAGCGGGATTAGGCTAACAGTCCAGAAGTAATTGGTATAAAATAATAAATGGTTTTGTTAGATTAAAGTAGATGCGGAACATATAGAACTCGTTCTTGAATATGTGATTTTTTTTCATTTTTGTGTTTACAGGGTGTATTAACAAAACAAGAGGTTAGGATAGGATTGTCACTAACATATTCGTCCAAACTGTTTAAAATTTACATATTTTATAGCCTTATCATAGGACACCTAAATTCATTAATTAATAACTTAATATCCGATTAATAGGTACTTGCACAATATTGGTTTTCAAAGCACAGGTATATATTGTTCAAAGTGCCCACCTCCAGGTTGTAGACAAGTTAATGCTCTGTGTGCTATCTGGGCAGTTGAGCGCTTAATTAGTTTTAGGTCTGATCTTATTTCTACGGCCACTGCCATAGTTTTAGCGACGAGGTCTTCTCTGGTACTTGGAACTGTTGCATACACATTTTGCTTCATATCACCCCACAAAAAATAGTCCTAGGGGGTCAAATCGGGCGAGCAAGCTGGCCACGCTACTACACCACAGCGACAGGTCCACGGTGCATGGTCATTGTTCAAATATTCTCTCACTGCTCGAGAATAGTGCGCGGGTGTACCATCTAGCTGCAACCACATATGTTAACGGTATAATACCGGTAACTTTCTTTTGTAGCTATTGTAGTGTATTGTAGCTTAACTCAAAAACTTTCGATTTATTGAAAAAAAATGAAAGGTTACCAGGACTGCTTTTGCATTGATTTGCAATAATTTGTTGAATTTTTTTACCCTTTTTTTGCATTTCATCTTTTTTTCAGAAGTTAAGAAAACGTTAAAACTTTGTTTTGAAATGCTGTTGATAGACAGTATAATTGTCTGTCGAATAAGCCTATTTTTATCTCAGTAAGACCAAAACTTTAAAAGATATGAACGTTTTTGTTCACACGTAGAGAATAGGTCATCCAAAAATACAAAATGGCTGCCTTATGGAGGGGTGGGGTATTGAGCCCTAGTAAATGGTGTATTTGTGTATAAAAATAGTTGCTTTATATTTATTTAGCTTATCGCTAGTCCATAACCGGAGACGGCTAAGAATCTGGATAGAATTTTGGAATTTCCAAAAAATAATGGGAAAGTAGCCAATTTTTTATTGTATAAAGGGCACTAAATAAAGTGTACTCTTTTATTATATCATGAAAGCTTTCGAAATTTATTGATTTCTTCTTCAGTCAAGTTTCTGAAAGATTACACAAATAAATAATGGTAAAACTTAATCTAGGTGGATAAAATAACACAACAATAGTATCAATAAAAAAACAGACATAAAAAACCTAAAAACAATATACTGCAATTTACTTGAGTTGGACAAAAATCATAAACATTAACGATAATTTTACAAGTAATATCTCCCCCTGTTTTCTGGGTTTTATATGTTTGTATATATGTACATGTGTGTGTATATGTATATGTGTTTATATATCATCGAGTCAGTATTCCAGTAGACTCTCTCTCTACAAATTCTTTCAATGTCTTTATATTCACACCCCATGACCTAAGAATCTTAGTGTCCTGTAACACCGAGCCTCGGCTTTTGTTTGCGTTCCACGTCACTGGTTAAATATGACAAATGGCTTGTGCATAACTTTTAAAATGTGATTGTTTTAATCTTAAAAATTGTACTCAATGTATGTGTGATCCAGTTACAATAATGTTTATTTAATTGTTGAAATATGTCTGTAATGTTTGTTTAAAACGCATTACGCAATCTACAGTACTTGCAATGAGAACCATTTTTAATAATTTCCTAACCTCGATATTGTAAGTTTATTTTATCCACCTAGATTAAGTTTTACCATTATTAATTTGTGTAATCTTTCAGAAACTTGACTGAAGAAGAAATCAATAAATTTCGAAAGCTTTCATGATATAATAAAAGAGTACACTTTATTTAGTGCCCTTTATACAATAAAAAATTGGCTACTTTCCCATTATTTTTTGGAAATTCCAAAATTCTATATATATATATATATATATATATATATATATATATATATATATATAGTGAATTGTGTCCCAGAGGATCGCGAAGTGGTCACATATTTTTATCATTAACATAGCTTGTACCGTTTCCTAGAAAATGGGGAAAAACTTTTGTACCGATTTTCTGATATACTATGCTTTGGTGGAGTCGCCGGCATTAAAAATATGAAGAAAAAAAATTATTTGGAACATGGGATAAATTGAAAAGAAATTGGATTAGTTCTGGGATATCCAGAAGTGGTCCGTTATTTTTTTCCATAACAGAATGTGTACCGTTTCTTAGAAAATCCGGAATTTTTATTTAACGAAAATAAAATCTCTGGTATTACAATTTACATTTTCGAAACTTGGGGTAAATTGTAAATAAATTGAACTAATCAAAATAAATGCTAGTTAATATGTATATACAGTGTGTATTCATAAATAAAACGATTACTATTAATTAATAGTGTTAATAGAAAAAATTGTTCTTCACTTTTTTAACTGTAAACGAGATTTCCCATCAAAAAGGAATTTTGATTAGAAATTAAAGTATCTTAATTTTCGTTAAGATCTAAAATTGTTATCAAATACAAGTAATTAGAATTAAAAACTGCATCTCCTTATGCCATTCCACTAAAAATTGTATAATAAGTATTTCTGTAACTTTTCCTATTATATACTAGGTTTCAAAAAAATATATCAATTTTGTTTAAAAGTTTATTTTTAACCGACTTCCAAAAAGGAGGAGGTTATCATCGTCCCGTATTTTTTTTGTGTATGTTACCTGATTTCTTTTCCTGTGGTGAACCGTTTTTAATGAATATGGTCTTGTTTAATAGAGTATATATCCGGATTGGTGAAATTTCAATTATGGGAAAAGAATTCTATTGGTAAAGTGTTGAAATTTGTGAATGAACACATGCGTACATGGAAATCGACCAATATCCCTAACAAATTGGTAGATTTTTCGATGTATATAGTTTTTTAACGTTTAATCTATTAAGGAAGATCCCTAGGTGATCTAATAAACTTTTGTGCGATGTGTAACTTGCAGTTTTGCAGAAAATCGCCGAAAATTCCAAAAATTTTATGAAAAATTTAATCGAAATGACATAACGGACATTTCCTCATAAATATTTTAATTCCAACGTAATAGTGTGGGATTTGTAGGCACTGGAAGTTTTAATTTCGAATTTGAAAATTTTCTATGTACATCTCAAGCATATAGGTAGTAAAACATAGTATTTTCGGCTCCTTAAATCAATGAGTACCAAGCTCGTTTTGTTTGTATACCATATAAATAACTATTTAAATGAAAAATTTTCCTTTTTGCGAAGACGGTGTTTTTGGTTGTCACATTCTCCCGGCCTAATAGAAAATTGAGTGACAACACATGTCAAACTCTAACTGCTATTTGGTGAGTTTATACACAGGGTGTTTAGTTATAGCAAACAAAATCACAAAGTAAAGTGCTAAAGGAGTTGCATTTATTGAAATATAGAACGGAGTAGAATGATAGTGGTCCACAGACAGCCGTATATACAGTGTTATTATTATTATTATTATTATTTATTTTATAGCCGATAAGAAGTTGCAGAACACACAAGGAGTTATATATGATGATTGAAATATAGGACGGATTTTACTCCGTAAATATGGGATGGATTCTACTCCGTCCTATAATTTACAGAAGCAACAATCAAGTTTGATGAAGTAGTAGATAAGTACGCAATGTAGGATTTTAGATTTGCTTGGCACCGACTTCAAAAATATACTAGATTGGTAGGTAATTAATTTGTACAGAATGAGCACCGTTTAATGTTTACATTTTTGACCTCCTGGGAGGTCCCTAACAACACTGAATGTGTTATTTATTTGCTAGAGTTGTATTTTGTTATAATTATTTTCATTTATAGGTGGATTATCGATTTTTTTTGGTTTACTTCGATGTCGGTTAATATAAAAAAAGTTTATGTTTAGTCTCTTGGTTAAATCGCATGTTATGACTGAAAGCCATGTCAGATTAATCTAAACAACTCTTAAATAAACATTCAACAAAAAGCCTAAAACAACAAATTCACGTTTTCATTCGAGAATGTCACAAGTGATATATTTTGCTAAGTCTTAATATTGGATAAGATTTTCTCAAACAATTCCTGCACTTAACACAAACATAATTTGAACTGTAAGCAAACATTAATTGCATTCTTCTGGCATGGATTACAAATTACGTGGGTTTTGTTAACACCACCACATTAGAGCTTAACCCGAAACTCATATCCTGTCTTTACGTACCGACCTAATTCAAGTTCCTCCCGTATAAATATATATATTTGAAGATCACCGCCGGGGGATTACGTAATATTGGTCGGTTGGTTGTTCAGCTCGGGATTATTTAGTGCGCATAGTGAACGGTAGATGTCGCTTGGGAGACACTCATCACTGCAACAACGTTAATTTACGTGATGCTGTGGCAATACGAACTCGTGTTAGGGGAGTTGTTTGCGGGAGTTTTTAGGCGGTTTGTTGCGGCGTTACGCCGTTGCCCGTATATATATACGGATACGCTATTCTCTGATTAACAGCGTGATTTTCAACCAGACCTAATTACCCATACGCGGGGATACAGACACGAGTATGTGGATGCAGATGAGAAAAAAGCTGTGTTAGGAAGTTTCCACTCGAATGCGGAGTTTTAGCGTTTATATTTTTGTGGTTTGGAACAACGTTTTTGAATAATTATTAGATATTTATACAAGTGGTCGCAAGAAATAGGTGTCATGACCCCGCCCCCCAAATCGTTTACGTCAAATTGATAAGTCTATTCAAATGAAAAATATATTTGAAAATTTAATCAAATGTATGTATGTATTCCAAACACATTTGAAAAATGCGTGATCCAAATATTTACCTGGGTTCGCTCCTGGTAAAATGTTCCAGATAACTGAAGGCTTGTTCTTTGTAAACTAAAAATTTCCATCATTGCAATTTCAATATTCTCTATTATTCGTCGGTTGACAATTTTTTACCCATCACCTTGGGAAGATTCTGATAATACTATTTTAATAAATTAATTAAATTCATAGCCAAAACTTACAGAATAATTAACACAAAAGTTACTGCTACTTGGCCGAAAAGTCAATACTGTTCTAATAGAATGACTCTTTTATCACTAAACAATAAACAACGCTTGATGTTGAACTATCAAAGAATGTAGATAATATCACACTATACAGGGTGTCCCAAAAGTCCCGGAACGGCATTTTATCTCGGTGGGAACGCATTTTAGAGAAAAATGTTTCGAACAAAACTTATAGGATTCGTCCCTGGCTATCGAATTGTGACCTTGCCATACTAAGCATCGCAATGCCGTGGAAAAATCATAAACCTTAGTTCTTGAAAAAAAAATTTAAACCCATATTTGACGAGCTACGCAACGAAGTTGTTCTTGACCTTGACTTGACCTTTACTGACCACGAGAGGTCAAGTTTTAAAAATGGTCAAGGACTTATTTCAACTTAAAATTTTCCGATCTTTCCATTTCCGAGGTCAGAAATATGTTTTCCCATTTGAAAAAATCGACTTGATCTTGAAATGAAATTGAAGGTTAAGGTCAAGGTCAAATTCAAGGTCACAATTTGATAGCCAGGGACGAATCCTATAAGTTTGTTTAAAACATTTTTCTCTAAAATGCGTTCCCGCCAAGATAAAATGCCGTTCCGGGACTTTTGGGACACCCTTACTGACCATCAGAGGTCAAGTTTTAAAAATGGTCAAGGACATATTTCAACGTAAAATTTTCCGATCTTTCCATTTCCGAGGTAAGAAATATGTTGTCCCATTTGAAAAAAACCGACTTGACCTTGAAATGACCTTGAAGGTCAAGGTCAAGGTCACAATTCTATAGCCAGGGACGAATCCTATAAGTTTTGTTTGAAACATTTTTCTCTAAAATGCGTTACCGCCGAGATAAAATGCCGTTCCGGGACTTTTGGGACAACCTGTATATAATTTCTCGATGGTTTGACCATTCAGGCCAGCCATGCAAGAGTTCAAAGGAAACATATTTATTTATTTGAAAACCAGTAATATGCTAATACAAAAATAAATAGAATTCTAATATACTGCACACACAGAGGCAATCTAGTTGCCTGTGAGTAGGACTAGAATATAACGGCTAATTAATATTCTTAAAACTAAAAGCTAAAATTAATAAATGATAACAAAATCGGAAATTATATAAAAATGAAATAAGTAAATATGTGGAATGAACATATATTTCATTCTAGCATAGATCTAGGTAGCTAACTTAATCTAACAAATTAGTAGATGCATGGAGTTTCTTTATATTTTAAATATATCAGGTAAAAATGGCAATA
Organism: Octodonta nipae; assembly: GCA_034190945.1. Taxonomy (NCBI): domain Eukaryota; kingdom Metazoa; phylum Arthropoda; class Insecta; order Coleoptera; family Chrysomelidae; genus Octodonta; species Octodonta nipae. Next base: position 132,960,487 of record CM067219.1, on the reverse strand, counting down.
AAAGTCAGGCCATGTAATGTAAAATAAATCATCTATGAGAGAAAATATATGGACAGAAAATAATAACAGATGTGTTACTTACCTAAAAAGAATTGAAAGATTCGGGCTTTAAATATGTTTAAATATGTAGTTTTAATTTTCGACACAAAAAATTTCAATTCCCTATAAAAATATTACCATTTTATCAAATAATAAATTAATGTTAAATATAATATTCTAAAATTCAAGTAAATACCTACATTTTTACAAATATTTTGTGATTTGATACTGAAAAATTTCAGAAAATGCAAGCAGATAACTCAAAAATTAATATTAAAGCGATATACTAGAACATTACAAATAACTACAAAAGATAAAAGATAAACACAATACATATAAATATTCCTTAAACCACATACCTTAAGATTAAATATAATTTCATTAATATTAAATGAAACACAAATATCCAGTAAGCAATGACTATTTCTGTTTCGTATGGAAAATATAAAGAAATACAATGCATCTTCTGTTAATTAGTATGAAATAATACTCATATAGGTAACTATATAAAATAGGTAATATAGAGTTATATCTGGACAAGGCTGTAGTCAGGATTTTTTTGAGGTGGCATGGATAATTTTTTTGAATGGTGATGGGCTGATTAGAAGTGCAAAATTTATATTTTTGTTGAAAGGCGAGGTCGCGGTACAAATGTGACACTAGTAGATTATTTTCCTGTTGGGGTACTTTGAAATCAAGGTTTCCGCAAGGCAACCCGACAATATAATTGCTTTATATAAATAGGCAAAGACAAAACGATTAGGTACCATTTTCTCCTCTATCTCTCAACTGACTTTCTTCATTTTTGTTTTGTTTAGTAGCTACTGACGACCTTCCGTGCAGAATGCTAATATTAATTTATAATATTGGTTCATTCATTAAATAAAATATAATAAAAATTCATTATTTACGTCCATAATGTCAACGCCAAACAACTGAATGTGCCTCCGCCGCCAGACTAAAAACATTGAGTAATTATATATAGATTGACCAATCCTGTTATATATTTAGAGCATGTACTTCTGGAAGTGGTTGTTATTGTTTAGTGGTAAAGTAATCGTTGTATATTATAATTATACAGGGCAATTCCAGATATGTTAGAAATCATGTTTTTCGTGGGTGGCACATAAGCAGTAGCATATATTGGGTTTTTAAAATATAGAGTAGAGTGCAATTATACGTAATAAAATAATCATATAGGGAAGCCCGTTAGCGGTTGAATTTACAGGGTTCTTGGAATAGAATGTGCAGTAGAATTACAGTTATACACGGTGGTGCAAAAAATATTATACAGAGATGCATATACAGGGTGGCGGAAAAGGAAATGCAACATTTCGTAACCGAAGATGAAATTTAGGGTGAGAGGAATTATAGATATACAGGTTGAAGATAAAAAAAGTTAGCAAAGGAAATGATTTATAGAGTAGCCCAAGAAGAGTTCCATATATATGATGATTGAAATATAGGTCGGAGTAGAATTATAGTTACAGAAGATAGTTAAAAATTTCATAAACAAAAAGAATAAATGCGGTGGCTCATAGGCAGTGGCATATACAGAATGGTTTACCGGGTGGTTCAAAAATGTTAAAAAATATTATGCGTGGTCCATGAGCAGTGGCATATACAGGGTGGTGGAAATATATAATTAATTATTATAATGTATGGCCCATTAGCGGTTGAATTGTTGTTATATAAAATTAAGAATTACGAATTTGAACACAAATAAAGTCCTATGAATTATATCTGAAAAAACTTCAATTTCGTTACTTATTTGTAGAAGCGAGATGTAAGAACCGACATCTAGGATTTTCGAGGAAACTATTACACAGAGGTTCCGAATCTAAATCCGTTTCGTGTAATTACTGTTCTCCCTAAAGTCCTAGGTTAGAATGTCACGATAAAATTACTTACTTAACCTGCCAGAGATATTAACACAATTGGTCGAATTTCGACCACTAGGTGAGAGCTAGTTGTTTTAAAACAGCGAATTGTTGAAATATGCAGCTGACACATTCGAACAAATTCGAGAACAATTAATTACTGTTACTAATTGTTTTAGTATTTATTCAATTTATTCTTGAAAATTTGTCTATATCCAAACAAAAGGAATATGACTTGCCACAAATTCCTACCACTAGTAGAAAAGTCTATTAAAGTTTATTCCCCGTCCAAAATTATGGATACTTAGTGTAACAATAAACGTTCAAAAAATACGGGGGGGGGGGTAATTTATACTCAAATCTTACTTAAAACTTGTATCCTATCATATGATAGTCAACTACAACAGCTTGAAGCTCGTTAACCCCAAATCGTTGCCGAATTTTTGGTTCTCAAATGTTTCCCCCTATCGCTACCATAATTTCCACCCTACTCTAACAAATTTATAATTATAATCACATATATTTCCTTAAAACTGGCTATAAAACAAAACAGAAACTTATAACGCAACAAGTCAGGAATACACATTAAGCAATAAGTCAACATTTTGTTTATCGCTACTCACTTCGCAATAATAAACAAGCCCTTCTGGAAAACTTTTAAACTATAACCCGCCTCATGAGAAATTTAACGTTTTCCTTCAGTATAACTAAAGTCCACATAAACTTCCCTTATCTTTTAATGGCACGTAAAATATAACTATTATCAAACTTAAAAGTTAATACCTTAATGAGCGTAAGGAGAACAAATTAATGAGTTTATAAGGAGTTCCGCAAGGATAATGAGATTATTATATCACCCCCAGACTAAGTACGTATTGACCTTACGAAGTAATAAATTTTGACAACAAATAGCCCCCAGCGTTTGCCAAGCTCTGCCTTATCTTCGTCGGACTGCGCTGCTGCTGCCTCCAACGCCGCCAACGCTACCGCGGCTTGTGCTCTTTCTTTACCGCTTAAAGTATTTGCTGTAAGAACGTTCACAGTCCAGGAACTCTGTGTTATAGAAGTGAAATCTTCTTATCTGAGGCCCACACTTACATTGCACCTGTTTATAGAGCAACATTTAACTCATTTTCGGACAACAAATTTAACAGCTATTCGCTCACGTCAGTAACAGTTTATAAATAAGTATTGATAAAATTTTTTAGAAGTAGAATTTAAAAAAAAAACACAAATACGAATTTCTTTTGTTTTTTGCTTATATAATGAAAAGTAATGGAGGAATCATAAGCCCTCTAGAGGAAAGTTGTAGAGAATAATAAATCATTTTTAATGAGTGTTTATGCATCGTGATTAGATCATTTTTTACAGAGTACTAGCTGTCGCCCAGTGGTCGAAATTCGACCAATTGTGTCAATATCTCTGGCAGGTTAAGTAACATGAAAATTTTATCGTGACATTCTATCCTAGGACTTTAGGGAGAACAGCAATTACACAGAACGGATCCAGATTCGGAACCTCTGTGTGATAATTTCCTCGAAAATCCTAGATGTCGGTCTTACATCTCGCTTCTACAAATAAGTAACGAAATTCAAGTTTTTTTCAGATATAATTCATAGAACTTTATTTGTGTTCAAATTCGTAATTCTTAATCTAATATGACAACAATTCAACTGCTAATGGGCTAACCTACATATTTATTTTTTCTAACACCCCTGTATAGCTATAATTGCACTCAGTTCTCTAACATTTATTAAAATCCTCATTATAATAATTCCATCTCATTATATATTTCCACCACCCTGTATATGCAAATGCTTATGGACCACGCATAATATTTTTTAACATTTTTCAACCACCGGGTAAACCAGTCTGTATATGCCACTGCCTATGACCCACCATATTTACTCTTTTTGTTTATGAAATTTTTAATTATCTGCTGTAACTATAATTCTACTCCGACCTATATTTCAATCATTATATATATGGAACTCTTCGTGGTCTACTCTATAAATCATTTCTTATTCTAACATTTTTTATCACCATCCTGTATATCTATAATTCCTCTTACCCTATATTTCATCTTAAATATATATACAACTGTTTATGAGTTACGAAATGTTGCATTTCCATTTCCGCCACCCTGTATATGCATCTATGTATAACATTTTTTGCACCACCCTGTATAACTGTAATTTTACTGCACCTTCTATTCCAATAACCCTGTAAATTCAACCGCTAATGGGCTTCCCTATATAATTATTTTATTAGTTATAATTGCACTCTACTCTATATTTTAAACACCCTAAATATGCAACTGCTTATGTGCCACCCATTAAAAAAATTATTTCTAACATATCTGGAATCGTCTGTATAATTACGATATTCAACGATTACTTTACCCACTAAACAATAACAACGCTTGCATGCCACCTCCAGAAGTACATGCTCTAAGTATATAATAGCATTGGTCTGTCTATATATAATTACTCTATGGTTTGAGTCGGGCGGCAGCGGCACATTCAGTGGCACATTCATTTGTTTGGCATTGACATTATTGACGTAAATAATGAATTTTTATTATATTTTATTTAATGAATGAACCAATATTATAAATTAAGATTAGCATTCTGCACTGAAGGTCGTCAGTAGCTACTAAACAAAACAAAAATGAAGAAAATCGGTTGAGAAACAGAGGAGAAAATGGTACCTAATCGTTTTGTCTTAGCCTATTTATATATAGATACTCAGAAAAAACAAAAAAACAAAAGCAGATGTTTTTCAGATATTTATAATTTTCTGGTAACTAATACTGGAATATTGGTCATCGTCAAAACGATAGTTTATGATATTAAGTTTATATAGGCATACGATCCATCGTGACTATTGAATAAATAGTTTTTGAACAATTCGAATTTAAATAATTTAGAGAGCTATTTTGCACATTCCACCGTATTAACAAGCATAGTCCGACCGGGATATACTAAACGTATTTTGAAAGTTCATAAATTCCACTTCAATTTGTCTTCCTTGGTTTTTCTCTATAATGCCGAGAAGTTGGTTTAAACTAATAGTAAACATAGCCAGCGGTGCACTGACAATCACAGATCATAAAATAAAGATAGATGGGCAACTCAATGTTAAAAAATTGGTCACATTTTGTCCCATGACAGGTTAGGTTTAGCATCAAAAGCATCTTAACAAATTCTTCAAGTACTAAATTTGACGTTTGTTGAATTTGACAGATCATCACCATACTAAAAGAAGGAATCTGCACTTTCTGGTCCCAAATGTCACCAATAGGGGGCTGTACCATCGAATTATTTTTGTGTTCTTGGGAAATAACACCACAATCGAAACAAAAATCTGTATATTTAAGGAAAAACCAAATTTTCCTTGAATATACAAATTTTTGTTTCGATTGTGGTGTTATTTCCAAGAACACATAAAAACAATCAAGAATATAATAAATATAACATTTAGAAGACAATGTACCATCAAAATAAATGAAACTAATATTGATATTATATTTATTTATTTACAAAAGATAAATTAACAAATACAGTTAAAAATGACAGTATTTATTTATACATTAAAATAATTCATAACAAAAACTGTATAAATGGTTGGAGTATTGAGTATTTGCAAAATGCATGCATCAATCACCACTACCAAAATCTACAATTCCAACCATATGATCTTTTGAAAAATTATAAGTAAGGCCACAACTTAAAGATACTTCATCAAACATTAATATACAATATTTCTCTTTTTCCGTTAATTTTTCAACAATTTTATTTAAATTTTTAAAGATATGTTCATTACAGCCACATTTGAAGGGAACAATATTAACAAGATTCCTGAGATTCTTAGGAAATGGTAAAATAAAAACTTTTGAAAGAAATCTATAGCTTTTGGCACTTTGTTTATACAGTGATAATGCAAATATTTTATCATCTAATGAAAAGCATCTTCCCTTCGGTTTTAACTTTTGATTCCTTATTTGACTCATAAAGAAATTTATGGTTGTACTATTAACATTTTTCAAATACCTTAAGTCACATTGCTTCTGATGCAGTAGCTGTAAACGATGTTTGGTGTTCATTTTGCTAGCTCTTCTGGCTATTCTCTTCCACTTCAACAGTTGTTTTCTAAGGTTCTGGCTACTTGAATTTGATGATGTTTTTACCACCACTCTTTTTTGGTATGCTGTCAAATACATCAAAATGTTATGATTTATTCAAGAACCACTAAAAAATACTTACTCTTGTGTACTTGACTCTGTGACTCTACTGCAGGTTGCATCTTAATGTAATACAAATGATCATCCTCAAATGTCCTGGTACTGCTACATGCCTGTTCACTCACTTTAACTATGTATAAATAAGCCAGGAACGGAATTGTATACAAAATACCAGCACAAATTAGAAAAAATAGAGAGCGATTGATGGCTGATGGCTTTAGCTTTCACAGACATAAATCTCATAATCACAGATCAAACACACTCATAATGGCCGACAAAAACATTTATTCAAGCCTAATCATACAATAAAGATAATGGCCGATAAAAAAGATCACATTGTGTCTGTCACTTGGGCTAACTATCAAAAATAGTACTTGAAGAATTTGTTAAGAGGGCTACGATCAAACACCATTACAGTTCACCGACAGCTGGACCAACATTACCTATCTGAGTTACCACCCCCTGCTGACAATAACTGTCAAGTCACATGGACGGATCTAGATTTTTTTAAGGGACACGAAAAGAAAATTATGGTAAATTATATTATTATATGTTTTTCTCAGCAGTTTATTACGTTTTTATTTACATAACTATTGCTTGCTCATATTGGTCTATTTTTTCATTGGTATATTAAGGAAACGGTTACCTGTATACAGTTTACTGACATTAATTAAATGACTTTCCACTGACTGGATCCGCCATTGTTAAAACATCGGAAGGTAGATCGTTGAACCCAAATTTCAAAAGCAATATTAACACATTTTACGGTATTATGACAAAAATCCAAGATATACAAAGTGAAGTGCATTTTATAAGCTTTCCAAATATGTTTTGCATATCGCTATCGAACTGTCGTGGTTAATGAGATACGTCCTACAAAATATTTATACAGATTATTTAAATTGCAATTCTGCAAAATCTACCTAACGTACAATACCGATCTTCAACGTTTGTTATGTCAAGCTTATGAGCTATTACTAGGAGGAAGATGAAGATTCCAGCAGTTATTACAACCAAGTTATGATTTTTTTAAAATCACTCACTTTAGTTCGGTTTTTCCAGCTTTTCTTTATGAAAAATGCTGCGATCAAAATTCATAAATATTCATTTTGCAGATTTTCTGATTCACAACATTATGAACACATCATTACTTTTTACCCTATAAGTAAAAAAACCAAAATACCCCATATTTTTGGGATTTTTAAGTCTCAAATAATTTATTTCTACGAATTTTCTGTTAAAATTATGCCAGTTATTACTTATAAACTATTATTTATATGATGGCTCATGTGGTTTGCTGCTGAATTTTATGTCACCTAAAAATCTCTACTGACATATTTAAAGTAGTTGAGTATGGTAGTAAAAGACAAAATTTGCATTTTTTCAACATCTCGGTTCGACCAACACCCCACTTGCTTGATCTTGAAATACACATACAATTAATTTTCTGTGTAAGATATGACTTCCTTGGCAGTTATATTTAAATTAAGAATGAAATTACACATTAGTATTAATACCTCAATACTAACAAAATGTATATCCGTTACTAAGAATGACACAAAGAAAGAGAAAAAGGTATATAACGAATACGGGGTACATCATGTAAATATCTGCGTGTATCCAATAGTTGCGTACGTATATTGTGGAATTCGAAAAGTAAAATCAACGATTTTAAAAATGACAGATTTCGTTGTGCTACAAATTTGCACTAAATTTTTGTGCGAAATTAATTAACCCCATCAAAAATGTTAAAAATGTTGCGGAAGGCCTTCAGTGGCAAAGCTATGCCAAATAAGAGTTTTATATTGGTAATGAAGTGCCGTTTCTTTGATATTTAATATATATTTGTTTAATATTGAATAACTGAAAAATTAACTTTAAAAAAATGTTTTTTCTCTAAAACACAATTTAATTTTCGTAAGCATATCTCAACAAAGGATCCAATACTTAACCATATTATTTTTATGCTTTTTTGGGAAATAACACCACATGGAAATAAAAAGCTGTATATTGAAAGGTTTGGTATTTTCTTTCAACTTACAGCTTTTTAATTTGGTGTGCTGTTATTTCCAAAGAAAACATAAAAATAATCAAGAATATGCCACAAATAACATTTAGAAGACATATAACAAAGATTTTAGATGCAAATAAACCCACCACAGCTGCCTTTATACATCTGGGGGGAAACATTTGAAACCCTGGTTCATAATTATTTCCTGGAAAGTATAGCAAAAATTGGGATATATGGTTTAGACACGCTTTAATAAAATGCTACTTGTCAAATCGATTCTATGACGTTAAAACTTGCAAAATGTTAAGCGAGAAAAGACTATTGAATATCGGATGTCACGAGGAACAGTAATCGGACTTACCTTGTTCAATATCTATGTAAAGGATATATTTTATTTGCCATTAGTTTTGTTCAGTTTACTCCTTGATGATGACAACTTCGCTGTTGAACGGTGCTTAGAATGAAAACTAAAGGTTTGGTGTTAGGGTAGAAAACGTCGTGTTAATAAGTCAATGACACACCAAAGTTTCCCCAGTTTTAACAGTTTTACTGATGAGAGCATATTCACCTATAGCGCTACAACTAGGAGTGAAACTAACTACCAGGCAGAAAATACCTAATAATAATCATTAAATGGTTCAGTTACAAAAAATTAACTATGAATGCTAACAAGACATTTATAGTTCGTTTTAATTCTAATGAGAAATATTTACCAACTTACAATAGGATTAAAACAACAATAGATGATAACCTATTCGAAACAATGTCATCAAAATTTGTAAAATATTAGGGAATTAATTTAGAAAATGATATTAAATTTTTGTTGCGATATGATACAAACGGCCTGGGTTGGGAAAAAAATTACAAAAATTAATTTTGGAAACTAAAAATGCTATGAACCTATCCCACAACCCAAATTTGTTTGATTTACATCAGTTATTCTGCCACAATATACTGACAACAGAATACCAAAACAAGTTCATATAAAAATTAAACCAAGACACATAAACAAGGAAATAGACATACTTCGTTCATGGTATCTAAAGAGGAAAAATCGGTAGGCTTGGTCCAAAAATTTTCAGCTTACTTTGTGACGAGATTAAAAGCATAAATTGACTTTTGTTATTGAAAATGAAAACCAAACAGTGGATACAGTCAATTCCAATGGCACAAATACATGGATATTTCGATAATAAAAATATACAGGTATGGAAAACGTTTGACTGGGGTCGGAGAATGCTAACGTTAAACAAGGACGGAACTGCTGCTATATGCATGAGACGAGGATTGCCGTTTTAAGTACGTCTGTTTCACGAGCATTCAAGGTAAAGCACGAGATCGTATCGTAGTATGAAGGCGGGGCATCGATCGTCACAGTCACAGAGCGACCGTCCGTCGTCCGTCTCTTTCCTCGTCAGTAAGGTTTTATCAACGAAGGAGTATGATTATTTACAGAAATAATACGGATTTCGGAGCATTTTTCCTTTTCATGATTTTTGCGATGAAAAATTAATTATCCGCTATTACGCCAGAACGAAAACATAACATTTTTTCTGTTTTAAAAATGAAATAAAATAGATACTCTTAAAAATAAAATAAATTAGTAACTGTTAAAAAAATTATCAATAAGAAATTAATCATTAACCTTATAATTATTTACAACATATCGTATCTTTTATTTTTAAGTGATTGGAATCGTCGGAATGTGGTGATAAGAAAAAAGTATTTATCACCCGAACTCGTCCGAACTGGCGTAACACCCACTTCATTCACCTGGTGCGTATTGCGTTGATTGATTCAAAATCGCATGGGATTCTACCCGACCCCAGAGAACGAATTTCCACACCTGTATACAATTTTTAATGTCTTTTTAGTAAGAATATTGGTTACTTTTTTCTGTGTCTTTCTTTTTTATATTGTGTTACATTGTTATCCTAAAACCTCTAAATTAATTTATAATTTAATTTAGAGATTAGTGTAAAAATCATACCCACCCACAAGGATTATCCTTTTGTTGGCATATGTGAGTACTACCGTAATAAACGATTTTTTGTTTGTATAAAATATATATTATTATTATTTTAAGCAAGGAAATGATAGCATCATGTTGGTGGAATTGTGAAATTTAAGAGAGTTGGGAATACACACACAAAGTTTGATGAAGAGAGGCCTTTAAGTACAGCAAGACAACTGTAAGTCCATATTTTGGGTAAGCTGTGAACACATAAGACTCTTTAAGTTGCAGAGAGAAGAAAAAAAAACACCGGTTCAGCGGTCGCATTGGAAAAAAAAATTCGCAACAAATATTGATATGCATCAATACTTAATTCACAACTGGAGGAGAACATGAACAAAAACCTGGTAACCTGGTGGACAAGGCAATATAAATGAATTTTCGTCTCATGGGGTTTTATCCTTTATCCACCTAGTTGGAAAATATGACCTAACTATAGCATCTGTGAATAAAAAGTAAATTATTCAGTTATTTAATGCATGTCTCTAAATTCCTTTAATTATTAGTTAGGATAAAACTATTTTATATAGTTTGTGCCTTCAAACTAAAATCTAGTAGCGGCAAGTTAAAATAACTACACTTATTTTATGAGTTTTAGTCAATATAGGGGTAAAAAACGCTTCAGTTGATACGAACTCCATCTCAACAACAATTAGGGCCAATTAAATAGAATCTAATTGGATCCAATTAGAATTGTAGTTTCGCAAAGGGATGCTTGACATCCGGGCGGACGAAATCATTAGGAGCGCTTGGACATTAACATCGTTCGAATGGACTGTTTCTTTTATTTGCTTGTCAGAAAATAATTCGAGATGCCAGCTAATTGATATTGGAAATTGTGAAATTATACCAGTTCCAGAGATTAGAGGATGTGAAAGTGTCTGTGTTTCTATAGTGTCTTCGAGGTCATAACCTGTATAATCGGTGCTCAGGATCGGTGTCATTAATACTTTTTATTCCTTTACTCGCTAATCCCATTGTGTTATGACCACCTGTTGAGTTGTTTATGGCCCCTGGTGATTGTTTTTAATAACCGTCCTCATGCATATATTTAAGTATCAAGAATATTACCGAAAAGTAAACCCTCAAATTGCAACCTCAGTTCATCCGAACAGCATTCACTGTTCCAGCTTCCTTAGAAATAAATATATTTTAACTCTACCAGCTGTGGTGATGAACAGGGAAGAACACAATCAAAAGATGACGAATATCCTACAAGACACTAGCTTCAACCGAACAACACAACGCGAAACTCACAACATATTTGGAAAAAGGTACAAAAACCAAAATACAGGTATCACCTATAGATAACGAAATCAAGAACCAATTAATACCACGCCTAAGTCTTCCAGGTGCCCAAGACTCTACGGACTACCAAAAATACCAATAAAAGAGTTCCTATAAGACCCATCGTAATGACTTTAAACTTAGCAACCCAAAAACTGGAAAAAGTTTAACCAGCCTAAGGTGAAGGAAACGGATTCCAATCTGAGAAACTCTGAACATTTCACTAGAAAAATACAACACCTAAAAACGAACAACACCTACATCATTGCTGACCTAGACGTTAAGTCACTATACCCAAGCATTCCAGTCAACGAAGCTATCGAGAAGATATCCAGGAATGAAAATTTTCAACCCACATACTCACCAAACACTGCCTAAACACAACTCATATTTTACATACAATGGACAAATCGCTGTCAACAGTAGTAGCCAAACTCTTCATGATTTTCTTTTTGATTTTGAGCCAATTTTATGAGTTCGATACGTATTAGGACATTTTTTGAGATATACGCCCTAAAATACAGTTCACCTTAGATTTAGAACAAGATAATCGTCTACCATTCCTAGATGTTCTTGTTACCAAAACACCAAACAGTTTCAATTTACAATTTACAGAAAACTAACACACATCAACACCAACATTCAGCGCAACTCCAAGCAGTCGCCAACATACTTATTTCCAGATCTTTTAGATTAACAGACTCCAACACCAAAAATGAAGAAATTAAAATCATAACTGAATGGCTAAAGTAAAACGGATACCAAATTCATACAATGAGACAAGCAACAAACCAAAACACACGACAAGGAAACAGCAAGGAAATAGAGGAGGACAAACATGCTGCTATCCTACCTTATATTAGAGGTACTAGGGATAGATTAGGACGACTATTGATAAGGCATAAAATAAAACCAATTTCGAAGCCTCTCAAGAACATAGACAAAGTCCTCGATAATCCGAAAAATAAAATCGTGTTAGAGAACCACAGAGCCTTGTGGAGACTGACAAAAGTCATACGTGGGAAGTACCAACCGACGCATTTCCGTAAGAGCTGAGGGGCATAAAGTAAGCATCAGGAATAAGCAGACTATATCGACCTTATTGCAATACGAACTCAATATAGTACATAAAATAGATTTTAAAAGGTAGAAAATCACAGAAACAGGCTAATACGGACAGCTATCGAAATTCAGAAAATCGAGGAATTAAATAAACCAGGCGCTCTAAACATGCCAAAAATGGCAGGGAACTTTGCCACAATAAAACTCCTACTAATAAACCTAATCATTTAACTAATAACACCATACCTGGACACCGTAGTACAGTAGTTTCTAAATGATTAAGGAGGGAAATAGTTATTTTGAATGTTCATTCAGAATTTTTACTCCTCACAATGGTTTCTGAAAAATACAAATAAGTTGAGTAATTGAACATCTATTTGTAGTATCTAAGAGCAGTTTCTAGAAACTGCCCCGAATACTAGTTGCCTCCTTATAGAAACAACTCTCTCACAGGATTCTTCTTCTTTCTCTGCTTATCCATTAATGAATGTTAGCGACCAAACTTTCCATGACTTTCCCATCTCTGGCTGTGTGGATCAACGTCTGTATATCACGCATGTGTGTCCATTGTCTTACATTCCGCAGCCATGAAATTTCTTCCGTCCCAATCCTCTTCTGCCTTCTATCTTGCCTTCGGTAATTAACTGGAGAAGCTGGTACTTATGGTTACGCATGATGTGACCTAGGTGTGCAGTCTTTCTTTTTTTCATAGTGTTGAAGAGTTCTCGTTCATTATTAATACGTCTGAGCACGTACTCGTTTCTTATTTTAGCAGTCCATGGTATCTTAAGTATTCTGCGGTATATCCACATTTCGAGAGCTTCCAATTTGTTTATATCATTTTTTTGTAGTGTCCAACTCTCGACATCGTATAGGAGCACCGACCAGACGTAGCATTTCACAAAGCTTATTATAAGATCAAGTTGAAAATCGCTATAGGTGAAGACTTTTTTTAAATTTCAGGAATGCAGGATTAACTATGAGAAAGTAGGTTTATTGATTTGTCAACTAGTTTTTCTGTATATTAAGTTAGGATGTTTTTTGATGTGATGTTTCGATTCCTTATCAGGAATAGTTGTCGAACGATGTTTGTTGAAATGATTTGCACAATATTCCTATCTTGTTTTTTTTTGGAAATGTCAATTAATTGATTAATTGACTTTGACGTTTTCTTTATGATGTTAATTTGCTATGAGCTGTTGCCATGATACCGGTATCTCTACAGAGTGTGTCCTAAGTTCTCCATTACTTATATTATGTCTACTAATACCATATCAGTATCTCTACAGAGTGTGTCCCAAGTTCTCCTTTATTTATATTAAGTGTCTGCATGTTGCTAAATAATGGAGAAATTGGGACACCCTCGGTAGGAATACCGGTATCATGGCAAGAGCTCCTGGCAAATGAAGATCAAAAATGAAACTTCAAAGTCAATTAATCAATCCAAGTCAAGCAACGAATATTGTTCAAATCATTTCAAGAATCATTGTTAATCAGAAAAACTAGTTGACAAATCCGAAGACCTATTTTCTTAAAGTTAATCCTGCGAGACAGTTTTTTCTATAAGAAGGCAACTACTGTTCCGGGCAGTTTGCACAAACTGCCTCGTAGATACCACACTTTGATTTTCAATTTTTGGACTTATCTGAATTTTTCAGAAACCATTGTGAGGGGTGAAAATTCCAAATGAACATTCAAAATAACGATTATACAGTTTCCGACCTCATTCTATTTTCAGATCCTTCACGTCAGGTTAACTGTTCTTTTCAGGGCAAAAACCAAGACAGGGATGTACACCGGATACACCATAGTGTATAGTGAAGGATACATATATGAAGTGTGTGTCATCAAATCCAAACACGGCCTTTATTTCTTTTACCTTTCTTTTACCTTTCATTAAAATAGAGTGTTGGGCATATCATGGGCTAGGGAGTGAGTTCTATATATTCATCCTTAACGTTACCTGCACATTCAAGAACTTGTCAAAGTAATTTATACAGAAAATTTTATCTTCACTTGTCATAAGGTTACCTTCGTCATTCCTTACAACAGTTCCAGATCAGGCTTTTTAGGGTTCCGTATATACAATATACGGATACCCTTATAATATCACTCAGGATTTCTGCCTCTGTCACATCACAGCAATTGTCTCCTAAACTATTGGACGGAAGAGGTTGAAATTTGGTATCAATGTATAGTTTGGTGAGTACATATCGTAAAAGAAATTTTGATTTTAGGGGTACTTCTGGGGGAAAAACTAAAAAAATCGACCGTTCTCCCCTACTCTGATCTCCGAAACTACTGAGCCTAAAATTTTGAAAAAAAATATAAAATATAGAACGTTGCCCGAACTTTACAGGAAAAATAAGGAGAAACGATTAATATTAATTTTGGGGGGGCAAATTATAGAATTAAATAAAAATTTAAAAATAAACAAAATTTCAAACGCATCATGTAATATATCAAATGAAAGGTCTCATTCTGGGGAACACAAATATTTTTTTTCATATTTTAAAAAAAATATATTTAAAAAGATATTAACGAAAATATACCAAAATTTACCCATCCCCCCCCCTTATCTTCGAAACTATAAAACGTAAATTTTTTAAATATACTCGAGGTATAGGTTCTGACCTGAAGTATACTGGAAAAATAAGGGGAAACCTATACTTTTAATTTTGGGGGGCAAATTATAGAATTAAATGGAAAATATAAAATTAAAATTGTTTCTATATATCAAATGAAAGGGCTCATTACGACGAAAACAAATATATTTTTTTCAAATTTTTAAAATAAATTAATTAAAAGATATTAACAAAGATATAAAAAAAATTACCCATCACCCCCTCTTATCTCCGAAACCATAAGCTGGAAAATTTTGAAAAAAATGGAGGTATAGCCCCTCACCAGAACTTTACTGGAAAAATAAGGAGAAACCCCTAATATTTATTTTGAGGCGCAAATTATAAAATTAAATGGAAAATATAAAATTAAAATTGTTTCTAACCCATCATGTTATATATTAAATGAAAGAGCTCATTATGACGAAAACAAATATATTTTTTTCATATTTTTAAATTAATAAATTAATAGATATTAACAAAAATATAAAAAAATTACCCATGTCCGAAACCATAAGCTGGAAAATTTTGAAAAAAATGGAGGTATAGCCCCTCACCTGAACTTTACCGGAACAATAAGGAAAAACCCCTAATATTCATTTTGGGGGGCAAATTATAGAATTAAATATAAAATATAAGATTAAAATTGTCTCTAACCCATCATGTTATATATCAAATGAAAGGGCTCATTATGACGAAAACGAATATATTATTTTAATATTTTTTAAATAAATTAATTAAAAGATATTAACAAAAATATAAAAAAATACCCATTCCCCCCCTAATTTTTCTCTCCAAAAACATAAGCTAAAAATTTTAAAAAAAATTGAAGTATAGGCCCTCAGCTGAACTTTACTGGAAAAATAAAATTTAAAACGCTTCCTTTAGAAGGGTAAATATAAGAAAATGCACTCATTCCCTGCTTGTCTGAAACTGGTATTTTCGAATCTTGAAAGTGGTACGGAATCCTAAGTATGTGAGTCCAACTCGCACTTGACCAAATTATTTATGTTCAGATTTGCTCTGATCTGATTTTTATCATTATATATTGTTTCATGACTTTGTCAACGTATTTAATTTCTGTTAAGTCTCTTGTTTATATCCAAAGACGCTGGAGTATCATTGCAACATGAATCTGACCGTAGTTGCAGTGTTTAATTAAATATTATTTTGGAAACTCTCCAACAATTGCCAGGATTGAAAATGCAACTAAATCATTAACAACAAGATATTGCCATTAAAAGTGTTCTCAAAATTAATTGAACCTACGGATTAATTTTAAAAATCCATTACCAGCTGGCAACGATGTTTATTAAGCTGTAAATAACAAATAGTGTAAGTTCGTACATCCAGAATTGTATCATTTAAAACCATGACGTTCTATAGCAAAACGTTTCAAAATAGTAAATCATGTATTTCGGGGAAGCGCACGTGTAAGTAATGCAAACAATATGCTTTGTTTGTTTTTCCAGATGAAAAGCTCATTGTTTTTAACGGCTGAATAGTTGGAAACAAAAATCGAATATCGATGAGAGTGAAAAGTAATGGAGGCACAACATTTTCCTGCTATGTTGCAATTCCATATAAAATGTACTTATTCATCAAAATTACAAATTTCTACTGTGCTCAACGGATCTGTAAATATTTTGTCGATATTGCCTAATGAAGGGTAAGTGTTTTGGGAAAATTCACATATTCCGAAGGGTCACCAGAATCAATAGCGTGATTGCTTTTTGGTTAGTACTTTGTTTTATGTAAGTGCTCAATAGCCTAGAGACAGAATTTAAAGAGCACGGACTCATGATAAACAACAAAATTGTTCAAGTACACTAAAAATACTTCCCATATTTGAATGGCTGTTATAAATTACATTTTTCTATATTTCAAATAGTATTTCAAACAGAAACTGTATATTATTGATCCCCTAACTGTTCTATATTTTTAGGCACTAAATAATGTCTAATTTCACTAATCTCGTGAAGAATGTGTCTAAAAGAGTTAAGTTGCAATCGCGGGGTAGACTCTTACCTAAGCTACAACTTCCCATCCTTATCTGTGAGAACATTTCGTCTAAAATATGTTTCACATATCCATAATTATATGCTACCTTATAATTATGAAAAATGTCACCCACATTTTTCAGGAGTATTAACATCTGATTTTCTATCACATGTCATCAAGCTTCTGCAGACTCAATTTTTTTCAATTTGTCTCACTATCCTGCCTATCGGGTCCTAATCATGCCTCTGAATCTTCTTCAATAACTCACGAATTTCAGAATTTGGCGATACATTTTTGATCCCAATCTAATACTCTGCATAGTTTCATTTAAGGCTTCATTATTGCTTCGGTGACGTCTTATCATTTGTTTGTCAACCACCTGTTTGTTTATGTGTTGTTTTAGCTTTTTGTCCTACGGTAAACCATCTATTGCTCTTTAAGTAAAAATTATTTTGTTCTTTAATAGTTCTCTGAGATTCCACGATTAAGTTTTGCATAGCCGTACTGGTGGAACCCATTGGTTTAGAATGCAGCTGTTTGGTATATTTTTTATTCGGCATTGTCCTGTTTAACTTAACGTATATGACAGAGCACAAACCAACTGTTATAACATCAATAAATTCAATAAAGTAAAAAACGTTTAAAAAAATGTACTTTCTTCCAATAATTACCTAGAAAATTAATTAATAAAGCACCAAGCAACACTGACTCGCAAGATAATCACAGCAATACAATAGCTATACCATACCTACAGGGTCTCTCAGAAAGACTAAATAGAGTGGGAAACAGATATAATATTAAAAGATATTTAATTTAATTATATAAAAAACAAAACCAAAAAACACAACTCAAAAATGCATTTATAAAATCGCTTCTGAATGTAATAAATTCTACATTGGACAAATCTCTCAACCTCTAAATGTTCGAATAAACGAACATAAAATTACTTTAAAAAACAGCAGTTTAAAAAATCCAAAATTTGTGAACATGCTTGGAACCTTTGGCCATACAATATAATTTCCAAATTTAGTTATATTACACAGACAAGAATATAATACGAAATGAAAACTGAGAGAGTCTGCTTTAATTTTTTTTAATGAAAACGACTGTGTCGCTACTACCTCCGTGGAGTTCAATCGTTCCTGGTAGCCGATGATTAAGGTTGAAATTGCTAATGGTCATGCTCTGATGAACAACCCAATATCGTGATAGTTCTTAAGGTTTTTCCTAGGTGTTCCATTATGACTTTAATGGGATCACTGAATCAACAATATTCTTTGATCGCATTTTGGGCGAATGCGCTATCTATAACACAGTCGCACATAGGAGCCCCATTTAAATTCTGAAGATAACCCCTTTCAAATTCTTCAAATAAGAACGGAACTTTATTATTATATGGTCTCTAGAAGTCCTGTACTACTATGTATATTATCAAATTAAATTCTCTTATTTAAGTCATACGTCAAATAATAGATTGTCAAACATTTTAATTTTACATTTTAGAATTGTGCCTTATTTCATTGTTTATTTGCCATTGACAACGGAGTCTGACCTAGACTCCGAAACGTTTGGAAATGTACAGAAATTTCCTGACTTGTGGTGTTATTTCCCAGAAATTGCTTAAACATTTTTTTTATCATTTCTAGGATCATTTTCTGTTTTATTCATTAGCTTTATGAACATGTTAGCAATAATTTGTCGTGCATGCATACAATAGACAAAGTAACAATTTTTTGTCAACCAAATATTTATAGCCGGTAAACAGTTTTAGAAATAAAAAGAGCTATTAAACCTACACACCAAAGTCGAAAGAGCCTTCTCAGTTCACTGAAACTTTTAATACGGTACTCAATTTCACTTACAATGAAGTTTAACTTCTTGAAATGTGGCCCAAATCTTCGAGGAAAGCCAAAGCCGATTTGCAGCGATCTGCCGGTAATAACTTTGGTTCTACCCTAGGTTGACAGTGGTTGTACTTTGACATTTCTGTTTTCAACACTGAAGTACAACCAAAAATCATTCGCTAGAATGCAATTTGGTTCAACCAGAAAACGTCAATATCATATGTTAAATTGTTTTGTTTTTGTTTATTTAAAATTTTGTACACATCAATAAATTTCTTATTTATGTGGTTTTTTAATGGTACTTAACCGATTTTTGCAAAACTGATCAAAGTTATTAAGAAAAAAATAAGGAGTAACCTCTAATATTAATTTTGGAGAGCAAATTATAAAATTAATTGTAAAACAAAAAATTAAACAATTTTCAGACACATATATCAACTGAAAGGGTTCATTCAGGCGAACACAAATCCATTTTTTCATCTTTTCAAAATGATTAGTTTAAAATATATATAAAAAATTACCTAGTCTCTCTTTATCTCCGAAATTATAAAACCAAAAATTTTAAAAATTAGAGTTATAGGGCCTGACCTGAAAGTTACAGGAAAATTAAGGAGGAAGCTGACATTAATTTTGTGGTGCAAATTACAGAATTGAGTGGAAATATAAGATTAAATTTGTTTAAAACATATCACCTAATATAACAAATTAATGGGCTGGCTCCTTTTGAGAAATACAAATATATTTTATTTCTAAAATAAATTGTATAAAATGTATTAACACAATTATTAAAGAAAAAAACTATAAGACCTACAATTAGCGATATAGGGCCTCACTTGAACTTTACAGGAAAAATAAGTAGAAAACTCCAATATCGTTTTTTTGGGGCAAATTAAAGAATTAAACTAAAAATAAAAATAATTTTTTCCATTTTTTTTTAAATAAATTGTTTAAAACTTATTAAAGAAAATATAACAAAACATTCCATTCCCTCTTTTATCAATACATTTACAATAGTAAAATCCTAACCTCAATAGTCATTTAAAAAAGAGATTTGTGACGTCATTGGTATTAACCAAAACCGCTAGAATTTGTTTCGTTCAAACCATGTAGGAACAATTATAACCGGTAGATCACTGCAAATCGGCTCAAGTGTACGTTTCAATAAATAAACCCAAAAACCTAACTGAATATTGTGTTTCAGATGACACATATATTGTACACATCTTTTTCTAAACATAATCCTTAAGTGGAGGGCTTAACTTACCTCCTTTGTGCCTTTTATTGAATTTGATATGAAATTCAGCTCGCCGTCAATCCACTATAAATTTAACGGGCGACTATAAACGATAAAAATGTTTTACGATCACCAACGCGTTGCAAAAATTTTCAATCGTTCGTTGTTAACACCATTGCCGAATGATATATATTTGCCGATATCCAGGATGATTTTAATTAAATGTTTTGTATTCTACGGGATAACCATTCTGCATAATGCCCTCGTTTTATGCAGATTTTTGTCAATCCGGAATGAGGCTGTCATCACGGGACGATTCCCATTACAGCAGTGCGTATGTGAAGCTTTTGCTATTCGTTTCGGCTCCAATGGTGCGAATAAAAACGATATGACACCCACTTTTGGGGGTCGCATGTGTTGCAGATACTGGAATCACTGGGTAGAACATATTATTTAATATATAGGGCGTTTATTTCAAAACTAGCCACCCATAATAACTTTAAAAATATCTTTAAAATAAATAGACAAAAAATCAAGTTAATTTATATTGATGGGGAGACACATTTTACACGTATCTGTCACCCTGCAGTTTCAACCCCTCAGCGGAGGTGAACGTCACTTCTAAAATTTTAAATACAAAGGGTTATCATGTGATACTCCTTTCAAAGGTTTCTTTTTTGCCAATCTTTTGACACAACATTTTTTATATTTTGACTTCTTATTTTGTATTTCAGTATTCTGGCCAGGACGGGGATTTAGGTGATCCTCACTTCACAGAGTCAGGGCTACGAAAAGCCGCTAAAATTAATTGTGTATTTGGTGGGGTAGAACTTCGGGTGGGAGCAAAAGTTGCTAACGAGTTCCTCATCTTCGTCTAAATTTGGTAACATCTGATTACTAGATGAGGGACCAGGTAATTGCAATCCAACAAGTTCATCAGTAAAAACGTTTTCCTGTTCACTAGTAACTTAATTTTTTGGAGACATGTCACAGATTATCAGTAGAAACTCTTGGGAATTGTATTGGCAGGTACCGTAAACTCTAAACCCCGAAATAGCATTGGAAGGTTTAGCGGTTCAGATCCATAGGTTGCCATTAAATATTCGAACGATTTTAACACTTTATTTGCAAACATCTAGTTTTTGGTCTCTGCAGCAAAAAAGTTTTAGAAAGGTTGAAAAATCTGATATGTGAACATTCTAGATCTTGCTTTCTGTGACTTGCTAAACAAAAAAAGGAATGATACCATATCTTCTACAGTCATTAACATTTTAGCAGATATAGTGTGAGTAGAAAGCAACTTTGCCTTGAGACTTTAACACAAACGGATTCCTTGATCTTGTGGATATCTAAACCCTGAAGAAGTCCATCATCTCAGTCCACACGTCTCTGGGTGATGCCCCTCCTTTGAGCACGTCCTTGCGAAGCATGCCTAGAAAACGAGAATATAATGAGTAACTTGAACCCATGAGGCAATGTGAGAATAGATGCCTGTAAGGGCATGTATACTCACAAAAACTGAGACATCTATCCTTATTGCGGGGAATAGATGTCCTCCATTCTTAGTCTGAAGTTGGTAGACAATGTAACTCGTCTTGAAGTGGTTGATCTCATAACGTTTCAATAGCTCTGTATCTGCTATCGTCATCAGTTGAATGATGATGATGATCATTCACCTGATTATGATTACATGCAACCCAAATTTAGATTTCTTTCGTCACGTAAATGGTTTTTCGTTGAACAACGCAGGACGCAACCACTAGAGTTAAAGGCATGGTAGATACTGGCCATAAAGAACTCACAAATAGAGATTTAACTACATAGGCCAAGATCAAATATTGTTAAGACGGACGGTTCGCTAGATGCTAGATGTTGTCGGCAACACAATATACATCATATATTGTGATCGGTTTACCGACTGATGCCGATAACGATCGTTCTTTGGCATCGGATATATTTGTTTCAGCCATGTTCACCATGTCAATTGTTTATGCATGTTCGCCATGTCAATTTTTTATGCATGTTCGCCATAATTGTTTCCGAGTGATTGGAAGTACTAATATTACCACTGATCGCCGTTATCTCGTATACTTCATAGCGAAAAATGTTTGTTAGCTTTTATATTTGTGGAAAACTTTGTTTTATGTCTAATTGCAATATGAACAGTGTAGTATACGCGTATACAGAATGGAAAATCCATGCGATTTGTGACTTTTGACAATATTAAGTAACATGTATGCTTACATTAACGTTTTATTTTTAAATATTGTAATGTAGTTCAATTTCCTGTGAACCAGGCTCTTTGATGCTTCAATCTCCCGCCCGTCCAAATTTTGACGCACGGCCCTGTCACGAGATGGGGCGAACTTTTGTCCACTCTTTAACTTTGAACTTTATATTCTATATGTCCATATTTTGTGCAGATATAAGGGGGAAGCATCCATATTAGCAAAATACTGCGGACGTACTCCCACATTTACTCTACAGTTTTCAGCGTTTTACCGATTTGCCCTATGGCATAAGCATCATTACAAGTGCGGTATCAGAATTTAAATATGATAAAATGAAAAAGGTTATATCAATAACAAGAGAATTTATTTTTAACTGGAAATCTACCCCTGATACGTACTATTACCAACAATGGTTACTTTTGTGTACAAAGTATACAAATCGCAGCATGTAATTATTTCTTGTAATCTCCACTAGTATGTTCATATCACGAATATTTCATCAGCTGTAACATCATGATGCACATGCTTGTTTGCAGTTCGTGCTATACATGATTTTCGTTTAATGGGTCATCTGACAGCCCGGAGCGTTTTCAGAAATTCACATTGTAGTCCAGTAATTCATCAAATGCTATATGTCGTTTTTTAATAATTATCGATAGTCTATAAACTAGTCAAAATATTATTATACAATTTTGAATTTTAAAGCAACGTTGATTTTTGTTTCAGTTCGGAACTTCATAATAGAATTTTTCCACAATAATATTTTTTTTGTGATATTGTATTTGTGAAAAAAAATATATAAATGGAAAATGAGATGGAAATGTTATTCTAGCACCGCCAAATTTTTCCCTCAAGCTTTATTTACTTCTTGAGGTATTCCTAGAAACTTTTTACACCAGCTTTTAAAGTAACTTAAAATGAAAAATCCAGACATGATAAGTCGCGCCTTCGAGAATGTTGGAACACTACTGAAATTACTTTATTTAGTTATTTATTTAATTTAATCAACAGGGATAACTATCCGATATTACAGATTAGAATTATTTCATGTTGCAAAATCCTACTCTTAGTACAATTGACAGGGCAGACAAAAAGCAAAAAAGACTGTTCTTTCATGCTATTTATGCATTAGAGGCTTCCTCCAGAAGTATATGCTCCATGTCTAAAGCATGTGAATTATATGCTTTAAGGTCCGTTAATAATATGCTTTGCATGCTACCTCCAGCATTGTAAACTTTAAAGTCCGATATTAAGGAATGTAAAAAAAGTGTATATATTTTGCAATATCATAATCTAAGTACAATTGAAAGAGCAGACAAAAAGCAAAAAAGTGCGTTTTTTCTCTTGTCAAGCAACTTGTGCATTGCAGGCTACCTCCAGAAGTATATGATCCAAGTCTAAAGCATGTTATGTATATGCTTTAAGGTCCATTAATAATATGCTTTGAATGCTATTTCCAGAATTGTATACTTTAAAGTCCGATATTAAGGAATGTAAAAATAGGATATATAGTCTAATATTAAATATCATTCAGTGTTACTGTAAAATGTTTACTTTATAATATGTACTTCTTCAGCACACAAACGTAATGGCAACAGGGTAGATGGTAACCACAGGTGGTAACGTTACCTGTTTTGTGGTGTTTTGACTTCTGCCGTTTGTCAAACCTTGAATTAAAAATATCACAAACAGGGAATAAAAATGTTTATTAGAACGCAAAGCAAATTTTGTTGGTATTGTATATTAGTTGGATGTTATATACGTTTTTTTATTACAATTTATAAATTTTTTACATATGGCGACAGTCGTAATATGCAAACTGGTCCTTAGAAAACTAAGTTATAGGGTGTTTCATGGTCAAAGTAGTGTCCAAACGAAATCTCGGAATAAAGTCTACGTTTTACATTTCACTTCCATAATGATCTGTTTTCTGATGTTTAAGTTCGGGCCTCTGTTAGGACTTTTTTGGCACAAAAACCTTTGTAATTAATTACATAAACAAGGTATCAACTGTTTGCAATTCATTTTATAATTGTGCGTAAGGAATACATATGTTCCGTACGTAAAAGTATGATTGTGGATAAAAAAATGTACAGAAATTTCTTGTACTTTTCTAGAGAGTTTGGGATATTTCGTGAACTTACGGGAGTGACCGCGGCAGTAGTTGACTTCAGTAGTTTGCGAAAAGTTGCAACATAGTAGTGATATTCAATTGAGTTAAGGTATATAGTTTAAAAAAATAGTTGTGAATTTGTTGGGTATACTCCATAAAGATGACCACTTAGAGTGGTTGAACCGGCATTGTGTTTTAAATAAAGGTGTGATGTTTGGGTTCAAAATTGTGTTTTTATACATTTGCGAAATTGTGAATGATAAAGACTTATTATGTTGTAATCGAATTGAGTGATCCCACGGCATTATCAAAAATATAAACAAGTTGTTTCCTGTGTAGTCAAATAAACTTCCGGCGTAGTCAGATCTACTTCCTGGTGGCTACCCATGAAAGTTTCGTGGCAGTAGATTCCAGACCTCATTTCTGGCGACAAGGCGGTACTCGTTAGTAACTAGGGAACGAGAGGCCTTCTAGTGTGACTTGTCAAAGCTTAACACAAGTAGTTCACCGGACACATTTTCCTTCGGGATTGAGGGAACGGGACCGAGGCCGGCTTGTTATGCCTTTAACACAAGTAGTCGTCAGACCTGCTTTCCTTCGGGATTGACGATTGCGATGAGATGACCTGGCGGGTAACAGTGGGACCGTCGCTTGAAATGTCGGGTCGTCGCCCTGTATGGGGAGCGACCTATTATTCGAACCTCTTGCCTGTTACTCCTAAAACTGGGCCAAAACGTCCCGCAAGTAGAGGCACCTACACCTCGAAAGCGGATGTCAGTCTCGTCCGGAAAATTAAAAGAGGTAGACTTGTAGAAAGTCGAAAGTATCGGACTGGGATCCAGTTCCTCGCGGAAATGACCAATCTAGCATCCGAGGCAAATCCTACCTTACTCTACACCTCAAAACCGTGTTCGTCGCGGTGGGTTGAGGAGGTCCGGCAACAACGTCTGCACACAATCGGTAAATGCCACTAAACAATTTTTAATATATCGGACTAACAAGATATTTAAGCACAGTGCCAAATGAATATCTTAAATGTCCTATCTAACATAGAAGACCTCTAAAATCATTTCCAAAATTTTCAAAGTCACCCTATTGTGGACACTTTTTAATCTAACAAACTACTTTTGCCATTCCCTATCTTTCCCGGACTATGTAGAAAATGGAAACTAACCAGCGCCGGCCGATTGCAGATGCTGATTAAAAGTTAACCATCCATTTGCGGTGTTGTGAATAATAACAATTGTTGAATCTTGATAGCACTATAATCTCTCCGTGCATAATTAATTGTATGCTAACAAGTTTCCTCAAATTAATAAACTATACAAACAAACACTCGTGAATGCATATATAACGATAACAATGCTCAGTGGTCAGCATGTCCGATCCTGCTGACATTTCGTGTTGACGGGGAGTACTGCTGCCTTCGGAAATGAAATTTTACGCCGTTTGAATCGTGTTTGATCCAGTCTATCGAGGTGTAGTGAAGTAAAGTAAAGTTATCATTAAATATACATAAAGTCGGCTGAACACAAAATTGACTTTAGAATCACAGATCCTAGTACTCTTTCCACTGCAAGAGCAACATTATTACCCCGCCATAACGATAATTACTATTAAAAGAAGGGAGAAGAACTCTGGATTTAAGTTAGAGCTCTTACCGTAAGTTTCGGTGAATTTTATTATAAACCCCGAATGTTTGAAATAGTAAAGAAAAAATCCATGAAATTACATACAAGAATTTTGGAGGAGTTGAAGAATAAGTACTGAAGAGAAGAAGTAAATGATTTAATGAAGAAATTGAAGAAAAAAGGAATCCTACTACCAATAGCCTTCAGTTATATCAGTCTAGGAAAGAAAAGTGTTATGCAAGAGGAAACAGAGAAGTGAGGAAACAATTTATAAGTATCGTGTCTCACCTAATGATAATAGCAGGTTCGCAGCTATCAATCAAATTCAAGACGATGGACGTATTTGGAAAACATATTTAACTACATTGCTGAAAGGATATAAAAGTGAGCTTAGTAACCTATAAATAATATGGGAAATTATAAAAAATACATCCATTCTAAAAACTATAAAAATGGAACGAACTATGAAACATTCCTACAGGAAGCCAAAGATGAATTGTAAATAAAAAGGAAAATTCAATGAATATAATCGAAACTTGGGCGTTCCAGAATGCCCTGAACTGCAGCATAGATAAATGGTACATCATGCCAATAAAAAACATACACGCTTCCGCAACAAGATATGTAAAGATGACCAACATATCGGATCCTATCCATTAAAAACAAATGTAATACACGGAGGCACCGTTTTAAGCAAACTCTTTATTGTGGCTAAGTAAGACATTTTTAAGGAAATGGACTGGTCCACATAAGAGCACCTTACTAGACGGATGACATTCTTCTCATCAAAAATAATTTTACAGAGCTCCAGGTAATGGTAGACTAGATCGCCTTTGGCAAGCTTACTTCTACACTCAAATCACCAATATCATATTCCCTGAAGAGTAAACTAAATAATCAGCGTAGCTTACCCGTTCTAACTTGTGGAGCAACACACTGTGTCTTACAAAAAAATTTACATACAAACCCTCAACAACAGAGAGCTCATGAAAGAATTATACTGGCCATTATGCTAAACGACAGAAGAAGAAATTTGTGGATAATCTAGCAAAGTAAACTAGAGGACATGGTGGCCCGAACAGCAAAACTAAATGGGATCGGACAAGACACGCAGCCCTAAAAACAGATGATACCTGATGGAAGCGTATTCTCGAATGGAGACCAAGACTAAGACGTAGATCTACCAGTGGACCTAATACCTCGAGGAGTGATTACAACAAATGAACAGCTGGAACCAACGGATGAGAGAAACACAGCATTGAGAACGGTATGATATAAAAGGGAAAGGCTTGGATATAATATATTTAATATTTTAATAACGTAAATCATAATATTTTACACCAAATTGTAAACATAAAGGCCACAGCCCTTAAATGTTAAAATAAGTATCATGTAAGTATATTTCCAAATTTAAAATGTCGTCATTGTGATTATTTGAAGTCGGTATTTTGTTAATATGAACTATACGAAAACAATTCTTAATATAAAGTACCCTTAAAATTGATTTTATGAATACTCTAAAAACTTCTTAGTTGGTCGCTAAATTGTTCTCTTTTCACCACTATGCCGGAGCCATCGATTGCCTGATACTACCGATTTAATCATTGTTTTTTGCCGGTCATACTTTTGCACTATCTTAACAATTATATTTCCTAAATAATTAATGCCCCATCCTTATAGGCTTCCAGATGCAATTCCACATTCTCCTTCTCAGAAGTTTCTTGAATGCACACAATCTTGATTTTCATCTACAAAACGTTCATGTTATATTAAATTCCTACGTTAACAAAATAAAACGAATCTGAAAAATAACTCAATACAGTCTAAGAAGTTTCCACATTTCAATTTCCTTAATAGCCCCATCCATCGTCATTACCCGCAAACGTGCTGGCGGCTTGAGTTCGCAAAGTGCCTTCCAACTAAAATTTGTTTACCATTATATGCTATTTTATGCATTCGCCTCGTTTTAAAAACTTCCTCGTCGTATGCGAAAAGCACAAAATTGCTAAATTACCCAAAAGCAATGGGTAAAGACTCGCATTTACCTATAAATAAATCGCCTAGAAAATTTACCGAGTTATTTATTTCCATTCCGAGGAGACTGGAGAAGAGAGTAACGATGATTTTGATTTTTACTCCAAAATATCGTCATACATATCGTCCGCTATAAAACTTTCGAGCATCATTAATCGTGCACGCTCCATAAAACCCGCCAGTTTTGACGGTTAACGTTGACTATTTCCACTTTTATTACTAAGCTAATGCGTGGAGTCACCCTCCCCAATAAACTCCCGCTCACACGCTCAACTCTTCGCATCCAGCAGCACCGCCGAATGCGCTTCTGCAGCTGCGCTGCCATTTCGGAAATTATGGGGCTCTAAAAGCAAGATGACAGGTGAGGAGTGAATGCTTAACAAGGTTTTATGGTGGCGCGATGTTGGAAAAATTTCAGAAGTGATTTATCAAATGGCAAATAACTTCATGTAGAATGCATGATATGTTTGCGCAAGCCGGAAATATGAGAGAGTGGCAATAAAAACCGGTGACAAATCTGAATACTGATAAGGAAATGTTTGTTCTTTCATGGTGGTTTAGAATGATGTTATCGACGTGAAGGTTTTGGTGATTTTTGGTGGCAAGCGGAGTGAAGTTATTCCTGGTATGAAGTTGACCAAAGAACTTAATTATTCTGGCTGTTCGTTGAAGTTTCCTTTACTACTTCTTTTTTATCTGTTTTGGAGTGATTTCTGCGTCAAGTTGAACTTGATAACTTCAAACAAAATTATTAATGTAATACAATATATTTCAAGTTTATCAAAAAAGTAAAAGCTTCACTACGAATTACAAAACAAATTTGTTTAAATATAATAATATAATAATTTGAAGAGGCGAGATGTAAGACCGACATCTAGGATTTTCAAGAGAATCAGTACACAGAGGTTCCGAATCTGGAGCCGTTCCGTGTAATTGCTGTTCTCCCTTAACTCCTAGGACAAAATGCCACAATAAAATTTTTCAGGTTACTTCACCTGTCAGTGATATTGAATACTCTCTTCGAGGTTCATTCCTTTGTACGCAAGACAATATATATTATATATAAATATAATATATATTGTTACTGGTCGGGAACCTTCATCAATTGCGGTTCCCACAATTGAATGTCCTTTCGAACACTTCGTTATCCATTTGATGCATTTCGTTAAATTTGAAGACGCGAGATGTAAGACCGACATCTAGGATTTTCAAGAGAATCAGTACACAGAGGTTCCGAATCTGGAGCCGTTCCGTGTAATTGCTGTTCTCCCTTAACTCCTAGGACAAAATGTCACGATAAAATTTTTCAGGTTACTTCACCTGTCAGTGATATTGAATACTCTCTTCGAGGTGTCATTCCTTTGTACGAAGTGAGTATTCAATATCACAAAACAAAAATAAATAAAACCGATTGAGGGACAGAGCAGAAAATACCGAACCGTTTTGTCATTGCCTATTTATATAAAGATAGATAGATAGTGACACCTCAATTGCTTAGAGAGCCGTACTATTTGCAACGAAAAATATTTCATTCTTGCAAAGGAGTGATTAATTTTAATACAAATTTATATAAAGCAACTCCCTAGAATTATGTTCTTGGTTAAATATCATCAGAATCACAAACTCATCGTCACTGAATATTTCACCCACACACTAAAACGTGGAACTGTTGGAAGGAAAACGAGCCCCGGTAAATTTTCGGCAATGCCCTCACATTAAAGGGCACGCTTTTTCTCAAAGGCACTGTAACAAGTTCGTTCAACTTCATAAAGGCCCAGTAATGAGAACAATTTGAAGCCCTTAACGGGGATGTTCAACGGCGCAGACAGTCATTACACGAATCAAGAAATAAATATAAAGAACTGTTGTAATGTGACATGTCTTTAACTGGTGGTAATGATCGTTCATTTTAATTGGTGGCAGTTTATGCTCGAGTTCGGGGTCAGGCTGGAGATGCGTTGACAGAAAAAAAAATGAATTCAAGTTGTGAACAAGCATAAGGAAATATTTAACTTGATTTGCTAATATATTTAAGAAAACAGTCTCAACATGAAACAAGATGTCATTGTATAATGTTATATAACTTATTAAATAACGGATAAGTCATTTTTATTGGACGTACATTTTTTCATTTTGTAATTTTAACATTCGCTACATTTATGTTTTTTTTTTTTTGAAAACCCATTAAAAACATCAGCATTCATGAGCTAAATTTACAAGGGGTATTAGTAAAATAAGATTCCCATGATTTTTTAAAATAGACAGCTATATATTTTAACATAGTGTTATACATCAATTTAAAGCTTAAAACTGACGCTATTTTTCCAAATAATCGCCGTTTCTGTCTACACACTTTTGCAGACGATACTCCAACTTTTCTAAATCCGTGTTGTAAAATTCTGCCGCCATTCCTTTGAGAAACCGAATAACCTCTTCCTTAACTTCATCATCGGTACTGAAGCGTAAGCCACCCAAGTGTTCTTGTAAGTTTGAGAATAAGTGATAATTACTTGGGGCTAGATACGTTCTGTGGAGGGATGGGGCACAATGGTCTAGCCAAAATTTGTCAGCAGTTCTTGAGTTTTATGTGACACGTGAGAGGTCCAGCTTTGTCATGGAGAAGCCTCACACTACTGGATAATCTTTCTCTTCAGCGGTTCTGGATCGCGCGTTTCAGTTTTCTTAATGTGTCGCAATATCTGTCAGAGTTTACTGTTGTTCCATGAGGCAAAAAGTCGATCAAAAGCACGAATTTCGCATCTGGCGGTAACAGCGATAGGAAGCTCCATCTTCAAATGCAGCTAGGCCGGCACTTTGGAAGTAGCGAGGCGCGAGTGTAATGGCTATTGAGATGGGCAGCTGATGAGTCAAACAGTGTTGCCAGATTTCTCCCAGAACATCGCATTCTTTCTCGGCGACATAGAGAACCTTATTTTACTGATACCCCTCGTATATCGCTTCAACCGCTTTTAAAAATAAGTTTTTTTGGAATTTAGGACCTGTTGGATATGTTTTATATGTGATATTGTGGTATCCCCGTTTTCCATTTTGTTTTTTTTTTCACATGTATTGAGATTGGCATTTTGTATATTTCTGTAGCTTTTTACATGTTTTTGAGATTTTTGAAAATTTTGACATTCTTGACATTTTTGATAATTTTGACATTCTCGACATTTTGGAATTTTTGATATTTTTTATATTTTTTAGTTCGTGCCATTTTTGTCATTGTAATTTTTGACTTTTTTAACTTTTTTTTCGTTTTTGACCATATTGATATTTTTGGCATTTTTGACCTTTTTTTCATTTTTGACATTTGACATTATTGTCATTTTTAACATTTTTACAATTCTGAAAATTTTAGCATTTTCCTCATTTTTGACAATATTGACATTTTTGACGATTTTTGACAATTTTGACGTTTTTGATATTTCTGACATTTAGCGAATTTTTGACATTTTTGCGGGTTTTGACATTTTTGAAATTTTTTACATTTTTGAATTTTTTGATATTTTTAACATGTGTGACATTTTTGAGATATTTGACATTTTTAAACTTTTTGACATTTTTGACATTTTTGACGTTTTTGACATTCTTGACATTCTTGACATTTTTGACAGTTTTGAAATTTTTGATAATTTTGAAATTTTTGACATTTTTTATTATTCACGTTTTTGTTATTTTTGACATTTTTAACATTTCTGACATATTTGACATTTTTGATATTTTTGACACTTTTACATTTTTGGCATTTTTAATATTTCTGACATTTTTGACGTTTTTGACATGTTTTGCTTTTGTGACTTTTTTGACATTTTTCACTTTTTTGACGTTTTTGACATTTTACATTTTGAAATTTTTGACATCTGACATTTGACATTTTGACGTTTTTGACATTTTTGACATTTATAATAATTTTGACATTTAATACATTTTAAACTTTTTGAGTTTTTTTACTTTATTTCACATTTACGGTATATTTACATCTCAGAATTGTGCCCCTTTCTATCCGTAGTTTCTTAACCATTGACAACGGGGTCTGATCTAGACCCCGAAACGTTTGGAATATACAGCAATTTTCTTTGAACTGTGGTGTTATTTCCCAAGAACTACTTAGAAATTTACGGTAACGTTGACAATCTTGACGTTTTGTTAATTTTAAATATTTGTGATTTTTCATTTTAGGATTTCGACAGAATAATTTTGACAATTTGACAACTCTATGTTTTTGTGATGCTTGATGTAATTAATAATTAATACAAAAAATAGTCACAAATAGTTTAATTCCCTTGAAATTGATATCCATTACTCAGAATTACTCAAGCAAAGAGAAACAGAGGCAGGGAGATTACGAGCGACGGGAAGAATATTCAGTAAGAAGCTTTTGCTTCCATTGTTCAGTCTCAAATGGCTGCAGCTTTTTTAAAACCCGACTAATTCATAAATCAGTATAATAGCAGCTTAATCACCTTATTTGCATTCTCAAACTCAATGACCGTCCCCTCTCCCAAGATAGATATCCGTCAACATGTTATTCTCAAAATAACATAAGTTAGCCGTCAGGATGTTAAACCGTAAATAACGCATTCTAACAGGCGACCTCAGAAATCCTTTTACGCAGGAATATTTAAGATTTCAGAATCTTACTTTTGAGGCTATAGGGTAATAAAAAAAAGTAATTTTAATTTTCCTACACAATTTCGTTTTGTATAACTGAATTTAAAAATATGAAGTAAGGTTATCAATTAACAATCAACTATAGTACAATTAATCAAGGTTTCACATATTTGTTAATATTAACAGTTTGTAATATTAACTGCACATAAACGTTACACAAAATTTACTGGCTGAATCATCTAAGGGTTATTCTTTTAGCTCCCCCTGTTGATATTTCTCATCATGCCCGAGAACAATAACGACTCGGTTGCCAATTAAAGTTAACGGTCGTCAAGGGTTGACAGTAAGAAACTCTGGTGGTATTATTTTACTTCGTTTCCTTCTTATTTCTCGGTATGCTTAATAACTACTTGCATGTCCCGACAATCTCGTTTGGAATTTCAATTTATCCTCATTATTGTCCCTAACAAAGTTGAATAACTCGTAACTGTTCCTCTGGGAATAATATTCTGTTTAATATGAAATTGTTGTCGACGGCAAGAAGGGTCTCGGTATCCCCCTAACAGAATTTTTTTGTTCTTTATCAAATTTGAGGGCAGCACAAGAAGTTTATCGTTGTAAGGGAATTTCTTAAGAGTTGTAAACTTTTTTGCGAAAGGGCTAATAAATATCCTTCTAGAGTTCCTTATCGAGGGATTGATCTCCAGATAGTAAACAATTATGAGTTTTCGTTGAATTAGGGAACTTTGGATACTTTACTTTAGCGTAACTTTTGATAAGGACCTCAAGCGTATTAACTGAGGGCTAAGACTCAGGTACTTATGTGAAGGATAGACACAGAAACACCACTTAGTGTCATTAAATAGAACTAAAGGGTGTTCCAATTTGAGATCATTTGTTACATTTTTAATAAAATACACAAATTATTTGAGAATGATCAAATTTTTTATTTCAAATGATAGTACAATTGTTTCGGTTTAGTAATGGAAAACAGTATCTGGTTAGTGACCATCTGCTGCTAAACGACAAGCTTCTAATCATTTGCCAAAATGTTCGATAACTTTCTGGCATAACTGCGGTTCAATTACTTGGAAACACTCAATAATGTTCTCCTTTAGATCATCAGTTATTTGTGGATCGTTGGCATAGGCTTTTCTTGCAAATAGCTCCATAGGAAAAAGTCTAGAGGTGTTAGATCGCAAGATCTAGGGGGCCAATTAATGTTTCCTCTTCGAGCAATTATCCGATTACAAAATTTCTGATTCAAAAGATTGATTGTTTCTGCTGCTGAATGACTTGTTGCACCGTCCTGTTGGAACCACATATTCGGCACATTAATATGCTCCAATTCATCCCACAAAAAGTTAGTAATCATCGTTCCATATCAATCACCGTTCTCAGTAACAGCATTTCCATTGTCATCTTCAAAAAAGTATGGACCAATCACTCCACCAGCCGAAAAACCACACCATACAGTTACTTTTTGTAGATGTATCGGTCTTTCCATTATTTCATATTTTTTCATGTGGATTTGCTTCACTCCAGATTCGACAATTTTGCTTGTTAACAAATCCACCCAATTCAAAATGTGCTTCATCGCTGAAGATAATTTTGTTGAAAAAAAAATCACATTTTAAAGTTTCTGTTGTATGGCCCAAGTAACGAATTGACGACGTAGACAAAGTCTGTTGGCTTTATTTCTTTGGTTATCTGAATCTTGTAAGCCTTTAAATGAAGATCTTTGTGCAAAATTCGGATAAGGTGCTTTTTTGAATGTGCAATTGCTGTGCACGATGACGAATTGATGTTTTTGGTTGTTCAACAAGACTAGCAGTAACAGCTGCAATATTTTCTTCTGAACGTCCACTACGATGATATGTTTTGCTTTTTTCATTATTTACTGAACCAGTTTCCACAAATTTTTGAATAATTTTTCCAATGGTAACATTTGACGGACAAATTTCTCTTCCATATTCTGTACGAAATTTTCTTCTAACTTCTGCACAACATTCAAAATGGATTTTTAGCAAACACCCTTTCCGAATCTGGAGCCGTTCTGTGTAACTGCTGTTCTCCCTTAAATCCTAGGACAGAATGTCTCGATAAAATTTTCAGGTTACCTAACTTAACCTAACCTAACATAACCTGACAGAGATATTGAATACTCTTTTCGAGGTGTCATTCCCTTGTACGCAAGACAATATCCTAGATGTCGGTCTTACATCTCGCGTCAAATTTAACGAAATGTATCAAATACATAAAGAAGTGTTCGAGAGGACATTCAATTGTGGGAAGCGCAACTGATGAAGGTTCCCTGACCAGAAACAATATATGTTATATGTAATATATATTGTCTTGCGTACAAAGAAATGACACCTCGAAGAGAGTATTCAATATATCTGACAGGTGAAGTAACCTGAAAATTTTATCGTAACATTCTGTCCTAGGAGTTAAGGGAGAACAGCAATTACACGGAACGGCTCCAGATTCGGAACCTCTGTGTGTTAATGCTCTCGAAAATCATAGATGTCGGTCTTACATCTCGCATCTTCAAATAGGTATTTATTATCAAAATTTCACATTTACATTGATGTTTACCGTTTTTGGCACATGGGGCATTCTTTTTGAACGGGAGACTTCATTTTGTCCAAAATGTGGTTCAGCAGAAAGTGAGGGGTTCCCTAGAAAATTATTAAATTTAAGGCTGAAATAGAAATAAACGAATTTTCTGTGGTTTAAAGATCAATCAGATTGCTATATACCGGTCATCTGCATACAACTGTGCAACAGGAATTTCTAATTTCAAGACGGCGGATTCAATATGGCGTCCCTAAGTTCCTATATATCTTTTTGTGTCGGCCAAATTATCGTTTTTGAACCGAATGTATTCTAGGGATATTTTCGGATTCCTATTCTAGAATTATTAATTAAAATTTGAATTTCAAGATGACGTATGCGTAACATATTAGATTATGGATGCCATTTTGAAATTCAAATTTTACTTATTAATTCTCGAATAGGAATCCGAAAATATCCCTAGAATATATTCGGTTCAAAAATGAGAGTTTGGCCGACATTAAAAGATTTATACGAAATTAAGAACGCCATATTGAATCCGCCATCTTGAAATTAAGAATTACAGTTGCTCTGTTCTACCCAAGGCACCTAACTAACCTAAACTAACTGGTTGATATTTAAACCACAGAGAATTGGGCCGCCATATTGGATCCGCCATGGAAAGATTCCAAAAATACCAATACACATTTAAAAGTTTCGTTTGTGCTATCGCACGTTTTTTTCTGTCACACCAGATTTTGGGCAGCATGGGTCTCCCGTTCAAAAAGAATTTTTCGATTTTCAGAAAAACCGGTATGTTGTACTTTATAGAAAATTATAGGAAATCAAGTTGGAATATCGCTTTGTAGAATACAATTTAAAATATTCACATTGGTTGAGCCGTTTTAGTGAAAACAATGTAGATTCATTGAAATTCACTGAAATGTAGTCCCTTAATTACTGTTTTTTCTAATTTTTTGGAGAACCGTAAATCTCACATTACAGTAAATTATATGGGACCTTTCTGTAGTATTCCTTAATACAATGCCGTTTAAATCATCAAAATTGTCCAAGCCCTTTTTGAATAATTACTGAGCATACATAAAAAAATATGCCGGCGAATTAATAACCTCTTCCTTTTTGGAAGTGGGTTAAAAAAATTAAATAACTGACGCCTTTTAGACATATGATTTTCCAGTAGTTATATGGAAATTCATCGTATATTCTAAAAATGGTATAAAAGCCGAATGTTCTATGTTAAATAATTTGCTCAAGTGCGAATTGGACTCGCATACCACCTTCAAGATTCGAATATTCCAGTTTCAGACAAGCAGGGATTGAGTGAATTTTCTTATATTTACCCTAATCTTTTAAAGGAAGCGTTTTAAATTTACAAAGAATATACACTTTCATTTTCCAGACATTAGTTTTTTATTTTATCTGCTTTAGCATTTGCTTGATTTTTATAAGAATAGAAATTGTTTTAATTTTCTAATTTGGCCTCTAAAAATTCACATTAGAGTTTTGATTCAATATTAAACTTTCAGGGAAGCCTTTTATGATCTACTGTCTGAATTTTGGGGCTCTGAGATTGGAAGATAAAGGGCAAAATAGGTTAAGTTTTAAATTATAAATTATTAAATCTGTTATTTGAATTATTTGAAAATACAAATAGAATATGTTTTTCAAAATTTAAATAGTGTAGTTTCTAAAGTGGGAATTACGTAGATTTTTAACATTTTTGTTAATATGTTTTAAACAAATGATTTAAGAAAATGATGTAAGTATTTGTAATTCACATAATGAGCATTTTATCTGATTTATTACATGATGCGTTTAAAAATTGAATTTTTATTTTTCATTTAATTGTGTAATTTGTTGTGAAAATTACTATGGGGGTTTGCTAATAAGTTTTCTTATAAATTGAGAATTTTTTATATATTTATGTTAATATCTTGTAAACAATTAGTTTTAAAAATATGAAAAATATATATTTGTATTCCTCATAATCAGCCCTTTCATTTGCTGTATTGCATCATGCGTTAAAAAAATATTTTTTATTTTCCGTTTAATTCTATAATTTAGCCCCCAATATTAATTTTAGGGACTTCTTCGTATTTTTTCTGTAAACAAAAAAATATAAGTCTTATAGTTTGGGGAATGGGTAATTTTTTTAAATACTTTTTTTATTATCTATATATAAATAGGCTAAGACAAAATGATTAGGTACCATTTTCTCCTCTGTCTCTCAACCGATTTTCTTCATTTTTATTTTGTTTCGTAGCTACTGACGACCTTCAGTGCAGAATGCTAATATTAATTTATAATAATGGTTCATTCATTAAATAAAATACAATAAAAATTCATTATTTACGTCATAAAGTCAACGCCAAACAACTGAATGTGCCGCGTTCCGCCACCGCCAGACTCAAAACATTGAGTAATTATATATAGAGGGACCAATGCTGTTTATACTTAGAGCATGTACTACTGGAAGTGGCATGCAAGAGTTGTTATTGTTTAGTGGTAAAGTAATCGTTGTATATTATAATTATACAGGGCGATTTCAGATATGTTGAAAATAATTTTTTTCGTGGGTGGCACATAAGCATATTTAGGGTGTTTAAAATATAGAGTAGAGTGCAATTATAACTAATAAAATAATTATATAGGGAAGCCCATTAGCGGTTGAATTTACAGGGTTCTTGGAATAGAATGTGCAGTAAAATTACAGTTATACAGGGTGGTGCAAAAAATGTTATACATAGATGCATATATAGGGTGGCGGAAATGGAAATGCAACATTTCGTAACCCATAAGCAGTTGTATATATAGTTAAGATGAAATATAGGGTAAGAGGAATTATAGATATACAGGATGGTGATAAAAAATGTTAGAAAAGGAAATGATTTATAGAGTAGACCACAAAGAGTTCCATATACATAATGATTGAAATATAGGTCGGAGTAGAATTATAGTTACAGAAGATAATTAAAAATTTCATAAACAAAAAGAGTAAATATGGTGGGTCATAGGCAGTGGCATATACAGAATGGTTTACCTGGTGGTTGAAAAATGTTAAAAAATATTATGCATGGTCCATAAACATTTGCATATACAGTGTGGTGGAAATATATATTGAGATGGAATTATTATAATGAGGATTTTAATAAATGTTAGAGAATTGAGTGCAATTATAGCTATACAGGGGGGTTAGAAAAAATAAATATGTAGGGTAGCCCATTAGCAGTTGAATTGTTGTCATATTAAATTAAGAATTACGAATTTGAACACAAATAAAGTTGTATGAATTATATCTGAAAAAAACCTGAATTTCGTTACTTATTTGTAGAAGCGAGATGTAAGACCGACATCTAGGATTTTCGAGGAAACTATCACAGAGAGGTTCCGAATCTGGATCCGTTCTGTGTAATTGCTGTTCTCTCTAAAGTCCTAGGATAGAATGTCACGATAAAATTTTCATGTTACTTAACCTGCCAGAGATATTGACACAATTGGTCGAATTTCGACCACTGGGCGACAGCTAGTATTTTAAAATATTCATTAAAAAAATTAAAATAATATAGTTGTATTCGTCATAATGAGGCCTGTGATTTGATATATGACTTGATCCGTTAGAAACAATTATATATTTTTTTTGATTTAATTCTATAATTTGCCCCCCAAAATTTATTTTTCCAGTAGAGTTCAGGTGAGGCGCTATACCTATATTTTATTTTCAAAATTTTACAGCTTATGATTTCAGAGAGGGGGGAATTGGTAAATTTCTTATATTTTTGTTAATATCCTTTAATTTATTTACTTTCAAAATATGGAAAAAATATATTTGTTTTGGCCATAATGAGTCCTTTCATCTGATATATAACATGATGGGTTAGAAACAATTTTGATTTTATATTTTCCATTAAATTCTGTAATTTGCCCCCCAAAATTAAAAGTAGAGGTTTCCCTTATTTTTCCAGTAAACTTCAGATCCGACCCTATACCTCTAATTTTTTTCAAAACTTTACGATTTATAGTTTCAGAGATAAGGGGGGGGATGTGTAAATTTTGGTATATTTTGGTTAATATATTTTCACTAATTTTTTTAAATATGAAAAATATATATTTGTGTTCCTCAGAACGGGACCTTTCATTTGATGTATTGCATGATTTAAATTTTCATTTAATTCAATAATTTGCCCCCTAAATTAATATTATTGCTCTCTCCTTATTTTTCTTGTGAAGCTCGGGCAACGCTCTGTATTTTCAATTTTTGTCAAAATTTTAGCCTCAGTAGTTTCAGTGATGAGGGGAGAAAACGGCGTTTTTTTTTAGTTTTTTCCCCAAAAAGTACCCCTCAAATCAAAATTTCTTCTTTTAGGATATGTAATCCTAATCGGGTCACCAAAATATACAACAAATTTCAACCTTTTCCGTCCAGTAGTTTAGGAGAAAATGGCTGTGATGTGACAGAGGCAGAAATCCGGAGTGATATTATAAGGGTATCCGTATATTGTATATACGGAACCCTAAAAAGAAATTTGGGCTCCACGTTCGGTAGAACCGGAAATTGTAGGCAACTGGAAATAATTTACCTGAATCCAGCTTCTTTGAATAATTAATTTCATATTAATATTCCCAGTAGTTTCCCATATACATATATGCTCTATACAGACAATTGACTTCAATAAATTCACCCGAAAACTCCAAATAAAACGAAATCGCTCTCGCCACATTCCCATCTAATTGGAGAGGCTCTAGCAAACATCAGCCGTGTCGTTGATAAACAAACTCTTTCACATGGTATCAATTATTAGGTTCCGCAAGAGTGATCTAATTAATTGTTAGTATTGTCGAATTCGTTGACATAGCGCGTAAAATTGTGTTCAGCCGGTGTGGATAAATCAAAGCTTGTAATAACGAAAACAAATACTCGTATTGTCAGAAATGTCGTTCGTTGCACGCCGTACAAGCGGAAACACTGTGCGTTCAATGCGAGCGTAATAATAGGACAGCCACGAGGTAATCAAATTTTGCTTGGGTTTCAACAATGCAACGAAAAAACGTTGTGAATATTGGAGTTTCGTGCCTAATAATAGTCTCATGGAAATTTAAAAAAGGCATTGTGTCTGGAAATTAATAAACATTGATTTATATCATTAAAGTTTTCTTTATTTTACCTTTACTATGAACTGCAAACATAATACCGAATTCCAAGAATTTCTGCCAAGTGTGAATTTTCATAAAACCCGATAATGTATTTTTGTGTTAAACTTTCTTTAAGAGGGAAAGAAGTGACAAGATAATTAATATTCCCCAATTTACTTTCCATAAAAAGATTGTCTGCCATCAAGCAAACTATGCTTCGTCCACCAATAGCTGTACAATAAACGAATCCCATAAGGTTAACTGCTAAATTACTTAATAGCTAAAGTAAACGGCGAAAATACAAATTACGCGAACTCTATAGTTACATTTCCATTATAACCAGCTCTGCCTAAATTGGCTGCATACAAGATTGTCATATATTTAAGCAAATTCCTGAGAGTCGTCTGCCTAGAGCGTTACCATCAAGGTGGCGGACATGGGTAAACTTTATTTTGTCTATTCATGGGTTTTCTCTCCTCCAAATTTTTTCCTGTAACAGATAAGTATTTAAAAAATTGTATATGTAGAACAAAGTGTAGTAAGGCAATTTTGTAAAATTGCCCGGATTACTGGTTGTCTATACAGAGATTCTTCCTCACAGTTTTTCTGAGAGAAAGAGATGTCTATAAAATGATCAACCAGTATTCCTGTATATAAGTAATGTATTGTATATTGTGTAATACTTATCTGTGTATGGAGACGTTTCAACTCCGAGTCTGGAGTCGTTGTCAATCGTTTAGTGTTGTTTTCGAGGTTTTTTTCTAAAAAATTTTCGCTTTAATTTTGAATTTATTGTTTGTCAAAAAAGTGATCGCCAAACGACAAATTGTCAGTGTCAAATTTTTTGACAAACAATAAATTCAAAATTAAAGCGAAAATTTTTTAGAAAAAAACCTCGAAAACAACACTAAACGATTGACAACGACTCCAGACTCGGAGTTGAAACGTCTCCATACACAGATAAGTATTACACAATATACAATACATTACTTATATACAGGAATACTGGTTGATCATTTTATAGACATCTCTTTCTCTCAGAAAAACTGTGAGGAAGAATCTCTGTACAGACAACCAGTAATCCGGGCAATTTTACGAAATTGCCTTACTACACTTTGTTCTACATATACAATTTTTTAAATACTTATCTGTTACAGGAAAAAATTTGGAGGAGAGAAAACCCATGAATAGACAAAATAATTCAAGACCTCCTCAACAATCTTTTCGAAATTACTTATGGGTAAACTTGTCAAAAATAAGGGTGAACTTAGTCATTAGGTAAAAAGAACGCCATTTGCACAATTTTTTTGCTTACACAAAAGAAATCATAATCCAAAAGGACTTATAGCTAAATGACATAAATAAATTTTTCATGACGTCATTAACGTGGTCTGTATGACGTCATACACAATTTTTTTAAATGCGAAGCCACATTTTTTTTAAGGTTTCGGAAAATTTCATGTCCGAATATGACTTTGACCATGTTATTTTGAAAAATCAACCAATTATAACTAAATTAGTTGTACGGGTGTTTTCGACATCGCTCATTTCGAATCTGAAATCAGTTTTTCAAAATTCACAATCCAAGATGGCGGACCAATTTTTTGAAAAAAGTCAACCAATTGATGTACAACCAATTAAGGGTAATCGATGTTTTTAATCCTAATCCGAAAGATGACTGATTCAAAGAGGGTATTCCAAATTAAAAAAATTGACGTTGAACTGGGCCACTATTTGTTTTGAAAATTTTCAAAAACTGATTTCATATTCGAAAACCCCCGTATATCAAATTGGAAGTAGGTTGGTTGATTTTTTTAAATTGCCAATTTTCAATCTGATTACGAATCTGAAATCAGATTTTCGCAATCTAAGAGGGCGAGCCAGTTTTTCAAACAAAAACTGATTTCAGATTCGAAATCAGCGACGTCGAAAACCCCCCATTTGGCTATAGGTTGATTTTTCAAACAAACTTTGATCTTGGAATGACCTCGAACGTCAAGTTCAAGGTCATGGTCAAAGTCATATTCGGACCTGAAATTTTCGGCACTTTCCAAATCAGTAATAAAAAATGTTGATTCGCATTTAAAAAAATTGTGTATGACGTCATACAAACCCCATTAACGAAGTCATGAAAAATATATTTGTGTCATTTAGCTGTACGTTCTTTTGGATTATGATTTCTTTTGTGTAAGCTAAAAAATGGTGAAAATGGCGTTCTTTTTACTTAATGACGATTACTGACAAGTTTACCCTTGTCCGCCACCTTGATTGTAGCGCTTTTGGCAGACGTCTCTCGGGAATTTGCTTAAATGCATCACAACCTTGTATACAGTAAATTTTGGAACGTTTACTCGATGATGAGCATGACAAAAAAATTAATACTTTAACCCCCTGTAACTATCCTCCGTTATCACTTTCACTGGCGGCTGCCTAGAAACGTAATATAGTTCAGGAATTGGACTTAATACGATACATTCTGTCCATTTTCTCGATGACGATAAAAAACCGGCTCTATCTCTAAGACTATAACATAAACTCCTCCAAAAAGCCACAAGATAAACTTCTCGGTAGCATTATCTCACGGCCACATTATGCTGCACCATAGAAAAATAAGCTTAAATAAATGGGACCAACTCCAGTAAGATACTTTAAATTAACA
The DNA here is from genome assembly GCA_034190945.1 of Octodonta nipae. NCBI lineage: Eukaryota > Metazoa > Arthropoda > Insecta > Coleoptera > Chrysomelidae > Octodonta > Octodonta nipae. The sequence continues at coordinate 132,917,262 of CM067219.1, read as the reverse complement.
TTCCCAGTTCCATCCTAATAGAATGGTTCCAACGTAAAAGATTGATTACAATTAAACAGGCCTCGTTCCACCGTAAAAGCGTATTCCAAAATGGCCACCGATGCCTTTTCGAAGAAGGGTTGATTCTAATCTAGGAATCCCTTAAGCATCAGCATATCTTCCAAATTGATTCGAACGCCAGGGAGTATAAAATTCAACCATCATCTTGTCCGTACATTCTAAAAAACTGTACGGTCGTTTAGCAGTACTAACTAACATCATTATTAAAAATTCGCTTAAACCGCGTATCGATATTCGCTCTCCGGCATCAAGAAGACACGGGTTTGCGTTAGCGTCGCCACACACGTAACGGTTGAATTCACCCGGCATCCGGCCGATCCCCCTTAACATTATAGGAAACTGTCGGTTCGACGCCGGGTGAATTTGTCCTGCATGAGTTTACGCTCGAGATTCCGAAAATATCCCCACCAAATCGATAACCAGAAAGTGAACCCTGACTTGCTTCGAAAAAGCTTAAACGGTGCAAAGTACCGGCCAGGGGTTGGAACTCATATAGGGAATTCGGTTCCGTTTTTCAACGCCCTCTGTAATAATCCTAGAAGCTTAGGGCTCAGCAAAATTCCTTGTGAGGACGATATCACAAACGTAATTATCGATCGTCAAGATTTGTTGCGCAAGCGTGTTTGCATTTTGTATGCTGTCGGCTGTGGGCCATTACATTTTATTGGTTTCTGTTTTGGTGTCTTGTAAACGTAGTGCCCTACGTAATGGCCCTTAATCTTAACCAGTCGGCCCTATAATTGCAGTTGTAACGAACTGCATAATATTTCTAAAGTATACAAAATAATAAGACCATACCAGTAAAGTCGTTTGACAACAACTTGAATAACAAGTAAGTTGTGTTCCTAGTTTTAATCAATCGTCTAAATTGTTATTTAGGCTTTATTTTACAAAGAAAAACATCAAATGCTAGAAACACTAGCTCCAGTAAATAAATTATAAAGAGTTCTTTACTGCAAACATAAACAAGGTGTATTGTGAAAAATATTTTGAAATGGAATACACTGGACAGAATGTCCAATTACTGATTGTCTTCTCACAGTAAATGGACCTGGTATGCATGTATTTGTTGATTATGCTTTTCCCAAGGTTTCATATATGTTATTATCTCATGTAACAGAAGAAGTGCAGGAGACAGTTTTATATTCTCTGTCGAGAAACATGATAGTACCTAATTAATTTCACCAATAATAAGAGGTAAATCAATTGAAATGGCCTAACTTTTTATGACTTACATGTTATGTTTTCATAGAAGCTTTTGACAATCAGAAAAACAATAGAATTATTGTAATCAAGTATGTCCAACTCCGAAATTCAGTGAGAGTAGCTGAGAAAGTAGATAGGATGAAACTTTTTAGTATAACAATTGAAGAAACTTATTTGTCTGGACTTGTGGATCTGATCGAACCTGTTGTTATGTCATTTGAACCAAGAAAGATAAAAAGTTAGTCGTTCTTATAGATGTTGTTGAAAAATTCATATTTTGGTATTGTTAGGGAGATTACTTTGTCATGAAATGTAAAATATATTTATATTTTTGTCAACAAATCAATTACCTACTTTTTAACTTTGTCAGTGAAAGTTTTATGACATAAAGATCGTAATGAAGTTTTGTAAAAAACATTAAACATTTATTACAATTAATTTTTGACGTCAAAAATGAAATAATACACATTGTCAAATATTTTAATTTACATCTTAGAATTGTGCCTTTTTAATCCGTAGTTTCTTGACCATTGACAACGGGGTCTGATCTAGACCCCGAAACGTTTGGAATATACAGCAATTTTCTTTAAACTGTGGTGTTATTTCCCAAGAAACACTTAGACATTCAGTCATCTAGTGATACTTTTTTAAAACAATTAATGTAGATAACGTAGATTCCTTTTTCAAATTTCATTTCTGTTTATTAAATTACATAAAAGCATACTAAAGGTTTCTGTACAGTGGAACGAGACTCTAGGACCGCCGTAGAGGGCGCTAGTCGTTATTTTTGAACACAATTTATATCACTGAGTTTCTCATCTATTCTCTGTATGATCTGTGGTACCGGCTTCAATTTCACGTTGCCATTCTAAACGGCGTTAATGTGTCGAGCAAAGCTGTTGAACAACAATTTTTCAAAAAATCCACTTGACTAGGTTAATACAGTAGTGCAGTAATTGGTATCTTCATTTTAATTGTGACAAATGTTCGAGATAGCATATTGGTTACAAGAACCCAAACCATCATTACTTTATTAATATCACTTGAATAGTTACGGTTGTCATTCGAAGAGACATAGGATAAACTATTTTTAACGAATACTCTCTTCGAGGTGTCATTCTTTTGTACACAAGACATATATATATATATATATATATATATATATATATATATATATATATATATATATATATGTTCTAGGTGGCTTCCGGGAATTCATCCGCGTAGTTGATAACTGATCCCTGCCGGGATCGATGGTAAAATGACGACGTTTCGGCAGAGTCACATCTGCCCTCTTCAGGTCGGTTCGCATAATTCTCGTAGCCTTCTGCTTTCGCTTCTAGTTACTCGAATACTAAGATTTTCTGGAGCGAGCGCGCTGTTATATAGTCGCGGCTCGGCGCCTATCGGTTGACACCGTGAACGGCTACCTGTGATTGGCCCTTGGCGTTCAGTAGGCACGGCTCCATCCTGCTGATTGGTTATTTTCGGTTGAGTTGTTATTGGACGGGTACGGGCCGGAACGGTGTTTAATAGGATTTTCCAACAATTCGATAAGTTCTGAATTTCATTGCGTGCGTTTAGACTGTGAGGTCTCTTCGCTATTTCAATTGCCTCTCTTACGAGTCTTGATTTCGGGTGTTCTATATTTGCCAGTACTCTGGTGTTCTCAAAGTCTATTCGGTGTGACATCATGGTGGCGTGTTCCGCAATGGATGTTGTTTTTTCCTGCTTTCTTACAGCGTTCTGGTGTTCATCACGTCTAGCTTGAATTCTTCTATTAGTTTGCCCCACATAGGTTTTATGACAGTCTGCACATGGAATCTCGTACACTCCCTGTTGTTCTAAAGGGATCATCGTCTTCGGAGTCCTCAAAACCGTGCTTATTTTTCTGTCTGTATTGAAAATAGTATCGATATTGTGTCTCCGTAGAATTCTTGCAATACTGTCCGTGGTTCCCTTGACATACGGTAAATAAGCCTTGGTTATTGGTGTCTCATGCTCCTCGTCTGTTTGTCTCGGTTTTGACTTTAGGGCTCTTTGTATATTTCGGTCTGTAAATCCGTTTTGTCTCAGAGCTGTTTTTAAACTGTCCATTTCCTGTTTGATGTTATCCTGGTCAGCTAGCCTTTGTGATCTGGTTACTAAAGTCTTGACGACGGCTTGTAGTTGGGCTGGGTGGTGATGAGAATTAGCATGAAGGTATCTGTTGGTGTGAGTTGCTTTCCTATATACTGTATGGCCAAGGGTTCCATCTTGCTTCCTATTTATGAGAACATCAAGGAATGGCAGTTGATTGTTGGCTTCAACTGCCATTCCTTGATGTTCTCATAAATAGGAAGCAAGAATTAATGCCCGCGAAAACTTAAAAACAAATATATATATATATATATATATATATATATATATATATATATATAAGAAGACGCGAGATGCAAAGACCGAGATCTAGGATTTTCGGGGAAACTAGCACATAGAGGTTCCTAATCTGGAGCCGTTCCATGTAATTACTGTTCCCGTAATTCCTATTGTCTTGCGTACAAAAGAATGACACCTCGAAGAGAGTATTCACTAACTCGGACAGGTGAAGTTAACCTGAAAATTAAATTATCCGTAATTCATGACATAGGGATTACGGGTAACAGCAATTACATGGAACGGCTCCAGATTCGGAACCTCTATGTGCTAGTTTCCCCTAAAATCCTAGATGTCAGTCTACACATCTCGCGTCTTCATATTTTTAATGACTTGTCTGCTCATATTTCTAAGGTAAGTAAAAAAGACAACTCTATGGTATACAAATATACTTTCCCAAGTAATACATACAAATCCTACATAGACCTAACTAAATTCGCGGTTCCTGTTTGGATATCATTGTCATGGTGAAATCCGTTGCTTAATCTCAGGAATATCTGTCAACATTTTATTGCAAGTTTTGATAAGATATAAAACCAGAATCGTCGCGCTAATTTATGCAACACGCAGAAATTTTCTGGATTAAACCGGAAACTCATTTATTACAACCAAATTTTGAGGGAACAACACCTTCGACGCTGAAACAAACCCAAAGCGTCCATAACCCAACTTTCGGTGGATGTAAAAACAAATTGCCATAAATCTAAAAGAATTTAAATTAACCAAGTGTGCACCGGCAGATAAAAGAGATTAAAGCTCGAGGGAGTGGCAAAAGAAGAGACCGTCTAAATAACTATCGTAATTTTAGAGTGACTTGAGTAAATTGCTTATTATAAAGTTTTCAAGGGTTGTGTCGGTTTACTGCCACAATAAAACTTTCAAAGTTTGTTATGTGAACGGTTATAACCGAATTAATGGGGCGACCGTTAAGAAATTATGTCGGGTGTTCGGTTCGTTTTGAAAAATTTAATTGTTGTTTTGCAGTTTTCCAGGGACGATAAGATTTTAGTTTGTTGAACACAATAATTGCTTCAGTCATTCTCGAGAGTTGGTTGTAATAAAATTTTAATAAGCTACAACCGCCACATATTGTCAAATACACTGGTCACGATTCCGTCCAATATTTCCCATATTTAGTCCCGTCAATGTAGACAAGGAAATGTACAAAAATTGGTATGCATATTTGAAAAACAGTTATAAATCAATGAGGCACATCTGGAAAATTATGTATTAGGGGGCCCAGGGTCTCCAAAAAGGGTTCTTCGCGTTTTTCAGAAATACTTTTTTCATAAAATTAGATGAAACCAAAACTGTAGATCGTATAATTTTTTATAAAAAATGATTTTTTCTTTCCCTAAGTGTTTCTGAGTTATAACGATTTTAAAAGTTGAAGAAGAAACCCCTGAATAACACTTCAGTACATTTTTATGAAAGATGTTAAATACAAAAGTTTTAGCATATTTTCGGGCTATCTAACAGTGACCTAGGCTCTGACCTTGACCATAAATTTGACTGTCATATCAAAGTCATATGTTATTTAAAAAATGAGCACTTTCACATTTCCCCATAGCTATCTAACGGAGACCTTGGGCTCGGCTATGTAATTTACGCTCATTTCAAGGTCAAATACCATCATTTGTTATTCAAGATTCAGAAGTTGCGGAAATTTTTATGCAGATCATGACCTTGGTACTTACCTTGATCATGACACTGACCACGAAAAAAGTCATGGATTTTTACAAACGTGAACTAATTTTTTTATTTCAAAATGATCTTGACCGTGACCGTGGTCGTGGTCAACTCAAGTCAATGTCATATTTGGTTATTCAGTGATGTGTCCCACAAATCCAGAATGAAAATGGGGGCTCCCTTTGGTAAAAATCCATTTAGGCTTTGTCGTGGTCAATGTCATGACCAAGGACACATTGGACGTATAATTTTTTGGTGTTTCGGAATCTGGAATAAATAATGCGAAAGTTTTCATTTTAAAAATTACATATGGCCTTTATATGACAGTTAAATTCACGGTCAAGGTCAGAGTCTAGGTGACTGTTAGATAGCCCGAAAAAAATGTTAAAACTTTTGTATTTCACATTTTTTCTAAAGAATGTATTCCTGAAGAGTTATTCAGAGGCTTCCATAATTTTGGACCATCCTGTAGAACAACAGTAATGACATTAATGACTTTTGGATGCAGATCTAATTATTATGTTCATCACATACTAGATAACACAATTTGATATAATTATATTGAAAATGGTGATGAAATAACACGAGCATTACTTAATCAACTGAATCAAATACTATAGGAATATGAAAAACGAGGACCTACTGCAATACTATGGCTATAATATTTGACCATGAATTTGACTGTCATATCAAGGTCATATGTAATTTTCAAAAATGAGCACTTTCACATTTCCCCCTGGCTATCTAACGGAGACCTTTAGCTCGGCCATGTAAGTTTCGTTCATTTTAAGGTCAAAACATGACCTTGAGCATCACTTTGATCATGATACTGACCACGAAAAAAGTCATGGATTTTTCTAAACGAGAACTAATTTTTTTATTTCAAAATGACCTTGAAAGTGATCGTGGTCGTGGTCAACTCAAGTCAATGTCATATTTGGTTATTCAGTAATGTGTCCCACAAATCCAGAATGAAAATGGGGGCTCCCTTTGGTAAAAATCCATTTAGCCTTTGTCGTGGTCAATGTCATGACCAAGGACACATTGGACGTATAATTTTTTGGTGTTTCGGAATCTGGAATAAATAATGCGAAAGTTTTCATTTTAAAAATTACTTATGGCCTTGATATGACAATCAAATTCATGGTCAAGGTCAGAGTCTAGGTCACTGTTAGATAGCCCGAAAAAAATGTTAAAACTTTTGTATTTCACTTTTTTTAAATATATTCCTGAAGAGTTATTCAAGGGTTTCCATACTTTTGGACCATCCTGTAGAATAATAGTAATGACATTTGGATGCAGATCTTATTATTAATGTTCATCAAATAACAGGAGCATTACTTAATCAAGTGAATCAAAAATTATAGTAATATGAAAAACGAGGACATACTGCAATACTCTGGCTATAATATTTCATTATGGTTTCAGTTGCAAAAGAATTTCAAAGCGTTAAAGAAATGCTACCATATGTTTACGCGTCTGGACATTTCCCTTATGGTTAGTCTGCACACCTACATTTGCAAGATATGTTACAATTACAATACCTGATAAATCCTCGGGTTAACAAAATGTTTACGGAAAGATTTTTTACTATTAGGCGTTCAGATAAATTAAGTTGTGGAACTTCAATGGATACAGAGATCGAGCAGTCAATGATAAAACTGTGAAGACAAATGGGGGAATTGCTCTAGGGAGAAATAAGAAATATAGTGTCATAAGTAAATGGGTAACGGAAATCGTCGCCTGTTTGAAGGACGCTTACCACTATTCTCACTATATCCCTTAGCCAGTTTCATCGGTTTTAGATGTAACCGTTAGTAAAATTGAGCACAATCCACTTTTAACGTTTTTAGAATATGTGGTCAATTTAATTACGGTTTTCACTTAACCCTTGATGAAAAACGAAATAATTTGACCTACAAAATTCTTATACAACAAAACCTAGAGCTAATAAAGTTTTTCTTCATATTTGTTCATCATATTCACAAAATTAGTTAATGTCATCTACTTATGAAATTATTGAGTAGTGTCTTTAAATTGTAACATGATTCACAATGTTTTTAATCTACTGGGATATCTAAACAATTCTTCATTATATAAGTCAACTCTGTAAGAAGTCACTGTTAATATTTCCGCTAGACAGGTGGATGTACAACATATGTCGTGTAACCGAAAGTTATTGCGCAAAAACTCCAGAGAGAATTATAGCCGGTTCAAATGGCAGATACGGGAGTTTCACTAAGATATTAGCAACATCTTTTCCGAGGAAAAAGAAAATAGGCGATAATAGTGTAAAAGGGAAATAAATGTTCGAGATTTTTAGAGAAAAGAAGGAGCCAGAGGTCAAACATAAAGAAATGGTCGAATCCTTAGGATAACGAGTGTGATATCTCTTATACCGCCAGGGGATAAAGATGACCCCTCAAAGAACACTCTCGGTTTTTTTTATAATGGAGATCTGATCAGAGATTTTTTTGTTGGCGAGATTGATTCGGTGTTGTAATGAAATTCTTTGAATGCTGAAATTGTGAGGATTTTTTACTCTCAAGACAAGATTAAAGAGATTGCTAAACGAGATTATTGTGTAATGTGCTTTGAGCGGTAATTTGTTTTTTGAAGTAATGAAAATAATTTTATACAACGTATGTTTATGAACGCTCTGAAAGTCGCATTATAGAGTCAAACACAAAATTAACTTGAAATAACTAAATTAAACTTTCTTTTGTTTTGTATTTAGCTTCCATTAAAAGTTTTTCATGATAGCAAACAAATGAACAATAAAAAAATTCTTTAATAAAAAGCGTTCAGTACAGGCGCTTATTTAGTAGAGAAAGGGAAAGCGCCTCCTCCCATAAGGCGAAGAGTCAAAAGTCTCATAACAAAAACCTTTGAATACAGATACAATAAATTGATTATATCCAGAAACTGAGTAGTCAAGTATCTGCCCCATGCGCAAATTGCCAAATCTGACATAATAATCACGCAAATAGATTTCTTGTAAGCAGGTATTTTGATTTGTAAAAAAGATGAAAACTTAATCCCTGAAAAGGGTTAAAAATGGGAGATTGGCAACATTTTCACTTGGGAGAAACATATGAAGAACGTGAGGGCTGAAAAGGGACTAAAAATGGGACATTAGGAAAACGGACACCAGTGGAAATAAAAAACGGTCAACCCAGGAGAGTAAAAAACCGAAGAAACAACACTATAGGATAATGGTCGAAATATGACTAATCTCCTGTCATATTAAATTAATTACTTATGTGAAAAAAGAAGACATTTCCAAATTAATTTTAAAAAAATTCATGAAATTGTAATAGCGGCAACAAACACTGATAGAATTTCAACTGAATTAAGATTGGTTAACGACAACGGCACATACATTAATAACAATAAAGATATGGCCAATTTTGCAAATAAATATTTCGCAAACATTGGATGGCAAATGCTGGACAACATTCCAAAACAAACAACAGAGTCTTTTAATACTAGAAGCGTAAAAAAATCTTTTTTTTAAAATAATGTATCCAAACTCGAAATCTTAAGGCACATTAAAGCCCTCAAAAACAACTGTGCTCCTGGACCCGACGGTATAACAACAAAAGTAATAAAGATATGCATATGTATATTATTAGTCCTCTTCAGCATATAATTAATTTAATATTTTCAACCTAAATTGTACCCACAAAATTTAGATTGTCGGTAATTACGCCAGTTCACAAAACAGGCTGCAAATATAAAATATCAAACTATCGACCGATAAGTCTAATTTACAACATTACAAAAATATTCGAAAAATGTCTCAAAGAGCGATTTGTAACTTTTCTTTGAACAAAATAATGTAATTCGGTTTTCTTGAAGGAAAAAGTACGTCAGATGCCATGTATACCGTTGTTAATGAAATGACAAATGCCTTGCGGTGTTTCTTGACTTGGCGAAAGCCTTCGACACCGTACATCATCATATTTTACTTGAAGTATTAGGTTATGCAGGTATTAGAGGTTATGCGAGAAAGCTAGTTACCAGTTACTTTACAAATAGGGAGCAATATACGAAAATTAATGGATGTTTAAGTGAAAAAACGCCTGTAAAAATAGGCATTCCCCAAGGAAAGATTCTAGGTCCGATTCTGTTCCTAATTTATGTAAACACACTTTTGTCTTTGGAGATAAACGCTAGAATAGTATCACACGCAGATGACACCGTTATAATATTTAGGGGAACAACATGGGAAAGTGTCGAAGAAAAGGCGAAATCAGGCCTCTACAAAGTTAAAATGTGGCTAGACATACATCAACTATCCTTAAACGTCAATAAAACTATAGCATTTGGTCTATATAAGACTAACAAACCTCACTTTAATAATATTAAAGTTGAAAATATAAACGAGTCTATCAAGTCTCACACAAAATATTTAGGCATAATTATTGATGGGCATTTAAGGTGGAATGACCACATTCAGTATGTAATAAAACGGACGCGCAGCTTAATTAATAAATTTTATCAACTACGGGATATATTATGCATATCAGTTTTAATTATTGCCTATCAAGCTTTCGTTGAATCGCTGTTTAGGTATGGTATTTTGGTATGGGGTGGTTTATATAAGAGCCATTTAAAAAACCATTGTACTCTTCAAAATTACATCCTCAAAATAATTTTCCGAAAAGACATAAGACTGCTATACACGGACATTGCAAATCTAAGACAGCTCTACCTGCATGCAGTATGTGTGCAATCATTTAAGAACCGTAATGCACTGCAACTATGTACAAACACGTTTTATGAAACACGAAGTTACACTCAACAGCTAATTAAAATATTCAAAAAAATATCAATAAAAGATTTTATACATACTTAGCTGCTAAAATATTTGATTTAATACCTCCACTGACAAGGAATGAAACTCTGTGAAAAAATTTGCTAAAATATCCACAGAATTTATTGCAAAAAATTACAAAAAGTTTAAGCAGCTAGTCGATTAACATTGCTTATATGTAGTATTTGAAAATCTCTACCAGCATTTATTTAAAATTATTATGTTTATGTATTATAGGGAACAAAAGAAAAAAAAGGGTTTTTTGTTTCGTATGTATAGTACAGTGTGTCCGGTTATGGACTAGCAATAATCTAAATAAATGTAAAGCAATTATTTTAATACACAAATACACCATATACTAGGGCCCAATACCCCACCCCGCCATATAGCAGTCATTTTGTTTTTTTTTGATAACTAATTCGTTACGTGTGAACAAAAACGTTCATATCTCTTAAAGTTTTGGTCTTACTGAGATAATATAGGCTTATTCGACGGACAATAATACTGTCTATCAACAACATTTCAAAACAAAGTGTTAACGTTTTCTTAACTTTTGAAAAAAAAGATGAAGTGCAAAAAAGGTCAAAAAATTATGCAAATCAACAAATTATTGCATATCATTGCAAAAGCAGTGCCGATAACCTTTCATTTTTTTTCACTAAATCGAAAGTTTTTAAGTTAAGCTACAATACAATATTAAATTCACAACTATATGTTTATTACTTTAGGAGTTATTGTTGTTTGAACATAGCGTAACGCGCAAGCACAACAGGCTTTTGTCGGGACTTTAAACAGGTAAACATTAAAACCACATAAAATTCTTATTAATTTTTATTTGAAACTTTTACAATCTTTTATACACGTTAAATTTCATCCTACAGCAGTTGTTCAAAGTGCCCACCTCTAGCTTGTAGACAAGTTAATGCTGTGTGTGGTATCTGGGCAGTTGAGCGCTTAATTAGTTTTAAGTCTGATCTTATTTCTTCGGCGACTGCCATAATTTTAGCGACGAGGTCTTCTCTGGTGTTTGGAACTGTAGCATACCCCTTTTGCTATATATCACCCTACAAAAAATAGTTCAAGGGGGTCAAATCAGGAGAGCGAGCTGGCCAGGGTGCATAGTTATTGTTCAATAATTTCCTCACTGCTCGAGAATAGTTCGCGGGTGCACCATCTAACTGCAACCACATATGTTGACGGTATAATAAAGGTAACTCTCTTTTGTGCTTGCGCATACGCTATGTTCAAACAACAATAACTCCTAAAGTAATAAACATACAGTTGTGAATTTAATGCTGTATTGTAGCTCAACTTAAAAAATTTCGATTTAGTTAGAAAAATTAAAGGTTATCTCGACTGCTTTTGCATTGATTTGCAATAATTTGTTGAATTGCATAATTTTTTGCCACTTTTTTTGCATTTCATTTTTTTTTCAAAAGTTAAGAAAACTCTGACACTTTGTTTTGAAATGTTGTTGATAGACAGTATTATTGTCCATCGAATAAGCCTATTTTTATCTCAGTAAGACCAAAGCTTTAAGAGATATGAACGTTTTTGTTCACAAGTAGAGAATAGGTCATCAAAAAAAAAACAAAATGGCTGCCATATGGAGGGGTGGGGTATTGAGCCCTTGTATATGGTGTATTTGTGTATTAAAATAGTTGCTTAACATGTATTTAGATTATCGCTAGTCCATAACCGGACACACTGTATATTACTTGATTTTTTATTTTTTTTTATTCTCACTGACTTCATGTTATAATTGTGACATGGGACGCACTGTACAAGTGTTGGGTCAGTTAGAGTGCAAACCAGTTTGTAGAATGGCTTATTGATTATTTGTATACTGCCAAAATGTTTATAACAACTGTTTATATCATTTTACTAAATAAATAAATAAATAAATTTGGAATGTTGGAAAGGGTAGATTTACGCTGAAAAATATTGATTCCAAGATATATTCTATCTCAAAAATACGACGAACCGGGGATATCAATGTCAATATCGTTTTGGATTCCTTGAATTTTGAAATTATGTGAAGTTGGGGATGGTTTTTTGCATTTTCAAGATTATAAAAGGAATTTATCGGTTTAAATACACTTGCTATTCAAAGCGGCAAAAAGAGAAGAATAAGATAATGAGAACTAGATGAATTAGTGCAACATATTCAATCAACAGAAAGTAAATAAAAATGACAGTATAAAAGTGTAAAGCTTTATAAAAAATCAGTTTTTAAGAAAATATTTCCTCAAGGACTCCGTAGTTTAAGTCGGTATTCATTTCTCTACACTACTAAAAATAATGTGAGGACAATACAACTAAATAAATATCCAAAACAAATATATACCTGTTCAATCATTATCCCAATCTGAAATCGCCTCTGTATCAATATCAGTAATGAACTGCTTCCAAAGTAAACTTTTCGAGCAATCAATGCCATTCCTTTCCCTTCCTTAGCAGTACTTTTCGATATTAAATTATTCCACGTATACGTAAAACTAAATTTGTACTTTAAACTGGGAAATATCAATTTGCCGGCGAAGTCCAAACTTCAAACAAAAGTTTGCTATAGCACTTCGCTACTTCTTGTTGGCGTAGCCGAAAAAGAAATTTCCAACTTTGAATATGGTTTGGACTTTCCCAACTAGAGTGTTGCCGCAACTTCTTGATATTTAAATAAAATTTGTCGCAAATTTGGTCTTGCCGAACGAACGGGATGTCATTTTACGAATTGGTGAAGAAAACTTCATTGTTGCGACAGAATGTTTCTCCAAAACCAGCATTTTGCGGAAATTCTTCAGGGTGTAGTTTCGCCTGAACATTTACTTTCAATATTCCAATAAAGTTAAGAATGATAACAAACGTTTGGTATACAATCGATTTCAAGTTACACCGATAGACAATATTTAACGCATTGTCTCTTAAATTTGGTTAAATTTGGTCTTATATCCAACTTAAGAAAAGATCTACTAGAATTCCTGGAACAATATCTCTTAATAATGTCCCGCTTGATAGCCCGGATCAAATAGTTAATGGTTTCGCAGAATACTTCAAAAGCGTATTTGTCGACACTCCCCCTAATCAACCTCTAGAAGCTTCTGAAATTAATTCCACACTTATTCAATTACCTATATATACGGAACAAGTCATTCTAAAGGTAATCAAAAAACTTCCAAACAAACTGACATCTGGAAATGACAAAATACCAAGTTTTTTAATTAAAGATTGTGCTCACGTCCTAGCTTATCCACTTTTAGTTATCTTCAATAAAATACTTGGAATCACATACTTTTCCTAACTGTTGGAAAGTGGCTCGTGTATGCCCTAAAAAAACGGAAATCCAGTGGACATAACTAACTATAGACCTATAACTATTCTGAGCAACTTTGCAAAGGTTTTTGAGATTTCTGTCTACAATGTTATCTACCCCCAAATACAGAACCGTATTTCTCCATTTCAGCATGGCTTCATGAAAAATCGCTCTACAACGACTAACCTTATTGAATTTACTCAATTCGTTTCGGAAGAAATGGACGTGCGAGGCCAGGTGGATGTAGTGTACACAGACTTTTCAAAGGCCTTCGATAAAATTGATCACTCTATTTTGGTAGCAAAATTAAGAAATTTTGGTTTTAGCAACGAACTATGCGCACTACTAACGTCGTATTTATCGAACAGAGAACACTATGTGTCATACAATTAATTTTATTGCTATTTCAGGCGTCCCGCAAGGTTCCAACCTAGGACCACTGTTGTTTCTTATTTTCATTAACGATATTTTACTTGAACTGGACTGTAAGAGATTAGCTTTCGCAGATGACCTAAAGTTATACCTACCAATAAATTCTGCTGAAGATTGTCAGTTATTACAAACACAATTAAATAAATTTGATTCCTGGTGTAATTCAAACATGTTATTCTTGAACATATCAAAATGCAAAGTTTGCTCATATACTCGTAAGATTGAACCCATTCACTTTGTTTACCACCTCAAAGATATTCCACTACTTAGATGCGATGAAGTCAAAGACCTTGGTGTCCTATATAGCAGCAAATTGGATTTTTCTAATCACTTTTCTGTCGTAAACTCCTCATCCATGAAAGTCTTGGGTTGTATAGTCAGAAACTGTGGAATTTTTACAAACTTAGAAGCAATAAAAACACTATTCTTTAGTCTTATTCGTACCAAACTGGAATATGCGTCTTTATTCTGGAGCCCCTTTTATAGCAATCACAAGAACACATTGGAAAGTGTGCAGAGAAAGTTTTTGAAATTTCTGTCTTTTAGGTCTAGTGGTACCTATCCACAACAGGGTATTGTTCAAAATTATCTACTTATGAGCTTAGGTGTTCAATCCCTCGAACATCGATGAATTAATACCAGCATAAGTTTTTTATACAAGTTACTACAAAACCGAGTTGATGCACCAACCTGGTTGGAAAGAATTAATTTTGCGGTACCAAATCATAACTCTCGCAGAGGTCATGCTTTCTATATAAATCAATCCCGGACAAATCTTATGCTGAATTCACCTATTCATAATCTGTGCCGAAACTTTAATAGGATTAGCTCAAGCTGTGATATCCACTATAACAATCTCTCATATATACTTGCTAAATCTAATGAAATGTTTTTGTCTAAATTATTAAGATGACCTTTGTTACCTAATTATTACTATATTTAAATAAATGTTTTGTATTTGTACCGACATACCTCATGAAATATTAGTTATCACACTAGTAAAGATATATTAATCATTATATAGTAACTATTTACAGTAGTAAATATATATTTAATTTAATTTCTATAAATATATGTATGTATAGTTATAAGTAATCATATTCCATATTTACCTTGTAATTGGGATTTTCGTGTTGGGTAATAAAGCTTATTATTATTAATAAATTAATTAAAAGCTGCCAATAGCCATGTAGATGAAAATATAATGAATTGTACAAAGGAGTCTTCAAAACAAAGGCCTGGCATGTGAGGTTCACATTTGTGAAACGGCAGCTCTTTATCTGGAACATTTGGACCGTGGGTTGAGTAATAATATTAAACAAAAGTAAATTTATTTAAGGGCACCAGACAGTTTTAATAACCTGAAATGTAAAACATACCCTACCAATAACAAAGCGAATATGAAGGTAATTCCTTCCACTCTCACCGGCTATATTTATTATAACTTCATGTAACTTTATACTGATTATTATATTATAAATATTTTTATTTTATTCAAACATATCACTTGTGTAATTATCAATTAAGAAATATTTGCTCTGGGGCAGTTCATAAATAGTTATGATCGGGTGAAAATGCACTGAACAAAAACAAATGAGAATTGTAATGAAAAAACATAAATTACATACAGTACAAAAAGCTAATTCAAATAATATCTTAAAAAATGTTATGTGTCATATGACAGAACATCGTAACTTATACTTCTATCATAATTGGTACACTCGCTACTTGAAAATGTAACCATCTAATATGTTGTGAAATATCCACAATACCTTAAACAACAGAAATATGGCTATACGAAAAAATTGTTACAAACATCAAATAAGCAAATTCCCAGTTGGTTAAACTGTTAAATGGGTCCAAGGAGTAATAATCTACAAAAATGCTATTAGAAAGTACTCACGTGGTGATGTTATAAACCCAGAAAAAGCAGCACAACGTACTTAATATGAACACAACCGAAACAAGAAAAAAGGAATTTCTTTGCTCGATGCTAAATCGAAATAATATCCCCTCATTATACAAAGCGTTTTAAAAAATTCGTGCTGTGTATAGAACTGATTCAAATAATTTGAAGACGCGAGATATAAAGACCGACATCTAGGATTTTCGGGGAAACTAGCACATAGACATCCCAAATTTTGAGCCGTTCCATGTAATTGCTGTTACCCGTAACTCCTAGGCTAGAATGTCACGATGAAATTTTCAGGTTAACTTCACCTGTCAGAGATATTGAATACTCTCTTCTTCAAAAGAATAACACCTCGAGGATAGTATTCATAAAAATAAGTCAAAAACTCCCATTAACATATGCCCTAAAACGCACACTTAGGAAGTTATATTGCCTTAAAAACGGCCCAAACAAAATTGTTTTCCACCACCTTTATTAAATAAAACTGCAAAGCTCAATTGACAGTTTATCAATTACTTCAATTGTTAAGCGTTGTGGCGAAGTCAGTCTTTTATTTGCCATGGTGAACAGATTTTTGATTTTTTTTTGTCTAATAACTTAAAGAGCAGAGTATGAAAATTACTCTTAGGTTACTCGAAAACCATTGGAAATATCGATTTGGACAAAAATAATATTTTTTACGTAAAATTGTTAAGATTTATTAAATCTGTAGAGAAAATTAAAAAAAATAAAATAAAAAAATACGGGCCGAAAGCCCCCTCAAAAACGTAAATAGGACGCATATGATTTGCAAGTCGAAAACGGACATGTTATTTATCATAAAGAGTTTTTTTAAACTTTTGCTACCTTTTTTTCGCTTATTTTTTTGACAAAACCCGAGATTTTATTGCTGTCAAATCCAACATATCAAAAAAGAAGAGAAGGTTCGTTGACACTATATATTTTTTGTCATTGGTAAATGATGTTGACACAAAGTTGGTAGAAAACTTGACACAGCTAAAGTAAAATTTAGTATTCCGCTACTCTGAATATCAGAGAATACCTACGGTCACTAGAAAAATGACTTCCTTCTATCACTGAAGAATCACCATCTGAATCTAAATACTGAACGGTTGTTTCTGCTTCAGTCAGTTCACAATCCATTGGTCCTCCTGAACATTTCCAGTATTTCAAGAGACACAACGGGAACATTTTCTTCTCATAAATCACAAGAAATACAAAATAATCAATTTGGTTCAACTACCCACACATTTATTTAATAAAACTAGCGGTCGCCCAGTTGTCGAAATTCGACCCTATTCATTAAACTTGTAAGTTGAACATTATTAACATTATTTTGTCCCTATAAGAAATAGAGTTGAGGCGAAATTTGAAAAGTAGGCCAGGTGCCTGTTCTATAATCAACTTGTAAGTTGTAGTTTTGTAACTTATAGAATTTCCTTTCGTGGTGCATATTTCAAATACTATTTTAGAATTTACAAGTTGTAAAATAATTTTGTTGAATTAGGAAACAAAATTCTACAAGTTACAAGTTGATTATGAAACAGGCCCTTGGGTCATGTGCAATGGTTTTTGAAATATGATCTATAAAATACGTAATTGCGGTCATTTGACCTCTTCAGCCTCTATATGGGCAACACTTATTTCTGATCATACTAATGATTTTATATAAAGTAATTTAACAAAAATCTAAATTGGCCTTGCTCTATACTTGGAGTTTTATTTAACCACTGGATTATAAATAAAACGGGGAAACTCTCAATTACTTAATTGTTTATGAGGAAATAGAAGGCTTATTTACAGAGCTCATCCCAACAATCAACTGGAGCACTCCTTTGATTGGTAAAGGCTTGGACGGTAGCATTTGTTTGCGGAGTGTTCTGCAAAGCACAGGAATTTTCTCGTTTTAATTTCCGGTCGTTATCAAATTAGGGCTGGTATCGTTTACTGGTAACGAAATAACAACACATTATTTTTCCCCTAAATGATTATTTTCTTGAAAGAAATTTGAATTTATAGTTAGCGAACAGGGTAGGACACCTTTATTTAGAATTTTAGATATGCCAATAGTCAACGATTTATCATAATTATCCTGCATGCTTTTAGGTGAAAATCTAAGAAGATTTTATAGATTGGAATGGAAATGTTTTATTAGTTCTGATTTTTAAAAAGAATATTTTAGGAGATTACAACTTCTACATATAAAATTTCAGTTCTTAAAGGAAAAGACACAAAATTACTTCACACAACTATCTCGAAATACAAGCTAATAAAATTGGCTGTATAAAAATCCATACAGATTTGTTTTTATATTTCCATTTGCCTATTAATAATTGCAAATTTTACAAAGTTTAAATAACTATTGAAGTTTAACCACTTTCATCTTGCTGGAAAGTTATGAATTGAAATAATAACTAAAATTTGCAAAAATATACAGGGTGTAAATATTTTGAGTGCATATATTTTAGGTGGAGGTAGTATACACCAAATTAAACAAAAAACTCTTATACCACTATGGTCAGTAGGCCTTAATAACCAAGAAAATCCCTAAAACATATTAAGTAAATTATTGTCAATCCGGCAACGTCGCTCGCGTTCGAAGCAGATTCACTCTTAGCGCGAATAATAAAGGAATGACTACGCCGACAAAAAAAGTAAACACCTGTGTTTTTGTATTGACTGATGATATTGACCTTAGAATTAAATAAAAATGTATGAAATATTTTGTTGAAAATATTTACGTTTTTAATACAAGGTATTGCAATTAGAATTTGTATTTGGCGGTTTCTTTTATGCAATTATACAAAGTTGGGTAAATACATATGATATTCAACTCAAGAGATCTGTATATGTAGTTTTTTACCAGTTAAATTATTCGAAGAGTCATTATTACTGATTTAATTAATATTATTTATATTAGACAAGTAAATATGTAATCCTTCTTACCGAATTTATTATAATGATAGAACTGAGTTGAAACAACGAATTATTCACAATGCGTTGTCTAAGGTCATTCTCGTCAATAATTGGAGTCGTGTAAATTGTCGATGTTTTCTGAGGAACCAACGACAGAAATTGAGTCTTGGTTGAAAATCATCAATTGAAAGCCCTTGAACCCGCTGCATGTGATATGGATAGAGCAATTGTTCCCGTAATGTTCTATGAACAACAGTGTGAGAAATTTGCAGCTCACTTCCAATACTCCGTGTGCTACGATATGAGTTGATGTCGATAAGGTCTAGTATTTGATCCTCAGCAGCTAAGATACGATTATGTCGCTGTTGTCCGCGATTGTTTATTTGTGGTATTACACTACCTGTTTCCAGAAGCCTCTGCGAAACAGCTACGAATGTCCTAGCATTGGGCAGGCGTCTGTTTGGAAACCTTTCCCTGTATAACATTCTTGCTATTCTGCAATTACGTCTGCTTTCCCCATAAATTAAGAGCATGTCATGTATTTCCCTAATTGTATAATCGGCCATTATTTATCACAAATAAATACTATCGCACTATTCTTAATTTTCGAACTTACACACTAATCACAACCGATTTTATATATTTAAAAAATATATTAAATGGAAAGCAAACGACGAAGTCTACATCAAATAGATATCATTCAAATCACTTTACCGTTTATCTATTCTTATTTACAATAATCGAAATCGCAAAAAACAATCGTAACTCTCAGTCGTCGTTAAAGTAAAAAATGTAGTAAACAAGTTGGTCTGTATGCCACGTTGCCATATCTATTCGGAGAAACTTACACTAAATTATAAAAGCATATTTCGAGTTTAAATAATCAATTTTCATTTTTAATGTGGCTATTAAAGATGTATAAGCTATTGAGTATTTACATATTTAGATTTACCGACATTTTGAAATCGAAATTATTGTATGATTCACTGTAGCAAGGGCTACATATAATCTAACTTTATGTGCTCTTTTTGGCAAAACTATAGTTTATTTTAGAAAATGTTATAAAGCTTTTTGATTTGTTTTTGCCTGAAGTATTGCTCTTCAAAATCTTTGCACTCAAACCGTTTACACCCTCTATAACCAGATGTAGAAATATGAAATGGGACTATATTTCAACAATAAAAATAAATAAGCCCATGCTGATAGGAAAGTATTTTCTGGAAAGTACCGACAGAAAACTTTACTGGAACTGGCTAGTCAGTCACACTATCTATCTGTTTATCTATTATATTTGGTTTACTAATTGATGATGACAACTCAGAGTTGTTGAAACGGCGTTGAATGTTTAAAATAAAGGTTTGGTGTTAGACTGCAAAATTCTGTTTTTGCACACTATCTGTTATTATTGAGCTTCAGCATATGTATGTTTCAGTCCATGATTAGATCATTTTCCCACAATCTCAACACTATAAGAGTTTCGTTTCCACTTTCATCGATTAATTCATCTCATCCTGCACCGTCAGAGAATACATCGATGTCCGACATGTCGCGATTATCTCCAACTTGTAGCAATTAAGAGACTTAACCTAGCTAGTAGTGCACACTGAAAAAACACAGAAAAACGGCAAACAGGCTGTAATCAGTTACTGTAAAGGCCGCGCGAAGCTGACCTGTATCATTAGCTTATCATATTTAAAATTGGTTGCCGTAGCAGCAGATGATATATTAGTAATACTAACCGACCCTCGCAAATTCAATGAATATAATGTCGGTATTGAAATGATAAAAATTGACTTCTATACAAACTTCGGTGAACCAATCAAGAAAATATATCTTCAACCAAAGAATCCTCATTTTGAAGATACTTTTGTGGTGAGGGGGGGGTTGGGGTAGTTGCTAAAATTCGTTCCTTATCTACCATTCTATTGAGCATAAAATGTTTAACAATATATATAGATTTACCCAAATTTTACATGAAACAGTTTAATTTCAATACTCTAACGGAGAAAAACTGCTCATAAATCTACCCCAACTGAACAGAAGTTAAAAAAGACTGAACCAATAACAAAGGAGCTGCTGAAAGAAACCAACCCTACTTCAAACTGGAGTAATAGAAGGCGGCAACCATCCTCAAACTCAGAATCGTTATCCAAAAAATATGAAGATTTGATAGCTATAAAAAAAGAATTGGCCCAAAGACAAATTGAGTTAGTGGAGTTAGAACTGCAACATAAAATGGAAACAAGAGATATGGAACAAAATGCTCATAACTTAAAACTGAAGTGGGAAGAAGATATGCATGAGCCGCAGAAACAAAATTTAGAAGCAGACATGAAATTAAAAAAGCTACAAATTGAAAGACTGAAATATTTATAAAGATTTTGATTTAGTGTTTTCTAGTTATATGTGCTATTTTTTTTGTTGGTTTATTTTGAAAAACTGTTTTGTTAATTTTGTTGTGGGATTGAGTTTATTTATTTAATATTAAAATACTGTTTTTTGCAGAATATTTTTATTAATGCCATATATATTTTTAAGTTATCAAAACAGAATTTTACAAATTTGCAAAATATGCATTAATGAATATTTCCCTCAATTGTGGGCCATTAATGTCATTTTGAATAGCATTTGGAATCTGACCATTGTTAATTAATTGATTTAATTCATGCATATTCAATTCTTCAGGAATGGGGGGAGGACCTGCATCACCTTCAGCTATGCAAACATTGTGTAGAACAAAAGTTGCCACAATTAATGGTAGTACTCTGTCAAGTTTTAGTCTACATCCATATGCTAAAATGGGGAATCGTCTTTTTATGACTCCAAAGCAGCGCTCAATAACATTTCTAGTCCTTATATGAGCTTCATTGTATTGCTGTTCAGGCCTTGTTGTGGGATTTAATAGTGGTGTAAATAAGTAGCTTTTATTTGGATATGCACTGTTTCCTAAAAAAATCAAAATATGAAATCAATTTAAAAAAGTCTATACTAAATTTACCTAAAGGAAGACAATTTGGGTAGTTCTGCTGTTCAAAGTCTCTGTAAACGGAAGAGTTACTAAAAATGGTTGAGTCATGAACTGAGCCAGGCCAACGTGCAACAACATTGAGTATTCTCAAGTCTGTGTCACAAATAGCTTGAACATTAATTGAAAAGTACCCTTTTCGATTTCTAAACACCTCAGCATCCTGACTTCCTGGAGAGATGATTTTGAAGTGTGTGCAATCAATAGCTCCAATAACTCTTGGAAATGATGCTATATTATAAAATTTTTGCTGGAGGTGTTGTAATTGGTTATGAGCAGGCATTTTAATATAAATAGTTTTCAACTTAGCAAGGCTTTCTGTCACCCTTTTGACTATTCTGCAAACTGTTGACACATGCATGCCACTAAAATCAGCTACTGTCTGGAGATGTCCACCTGTAGCATACAATCGTAAGCACGTAAGTAGCTGATTTACTGGTGAAACCACATTATTGCTGAAAAAAAATGTAAACCATGTGATCTAGACTAAATTTGCAATTAAGTACCCAGCAAAAGGAAATTCTAACATGTGTTCTATTTGTCCCAAAATTTGCAGAACTGACTGCTTTGAAAGACGAAATCTTCTTCTAAAAGAAACATCGTCTAGATTATAGAAATGATTGCTTCTCTCATATAGCTGTCGGGGTAAACCATTATCTATGAAATCTAAGATTTCATCATCTTCATCGTAATCTTTATACACTATTTGATTATTCATTTTAATTTGTTAATTATATGCCCAGTTAAAACCACTTCAAAGAATAAATCAATCCAAATTGTTCAACAAAGAAATATAGTTAGTTTTTACCAGTGGATGTATTTACTCACTGGTTTTTACAATCATGAAGAAAGAAATATATATTTCTTTCATCATTGGTTTTTTAGAAATACACCACAGATCATACAATAAAGATAGATGGGCAACTCAATGTTATAAAATGTGTTCACATTTTGTCCCATGAGAGGTTAGAATATGCATAATAAGCATCTTCAGAAGTCCTTCAAGTACTAAATTTGACGTTTGTTGAATTTGACAGATCATCACCAACTAAAAAGAAGGAATTTGCAGTTTCTGGTCCCAAGTCTCACCAACAGGGGGCTGTACTATCGAATTATTTTCATGTGTTCTTGGAAAATAACACCACAATTGTGGTGTTATTTCCCAAGAACACATAAAAATAGTCAAGAATATGCCACAAATAACATTTAGAAGACAACGTACCATCAGAATAAATGAAACTCAATATTGAAATTAAATTTATTTATTTACAAAAGATAAAAATACAAGATATTATGAATTATTCAACAAGCACTAAAATTTGCTTACCCGTGTTTACTTGGTTTTGTGACTCAGCTGCAGGTTTCATCTTAAGACAATACAAATGATCATCGTCAGTTTACACTACTGCCATACATCTATAATCCAGCTCAGACACTTCAGTGTTGGAACTTCCTTGATATGGGATTTTTATATTATTTTTCTAATTATCAGCAGCTTCTTAAAAAAATAGCATGTATCTCTTTCACAATAGCTTGCTTGTTTTCATTGGTTTACCTGTCATCATATGGGGGTAATAATCGTGGTTTGTTGTTTTCCTAGAGTGTATAAAAAAATTCTCTCCTGAACTTCTCTCATAACCTGAAATTAAATAATAAATGAAATAAATACAAGTAACAGTATCAGAAAAAGATAAGCATACCTGGCATGTAACTTTTTTCGATGTTTATTCTTTGAAGCCGTATTTTCTGACACTTTTTGTTGGTTGTAAAAAAAACATGCTTTAAATACTATTTAGTTTGTGTAGCTTCTGGCGATATACAGTACCTTAAAACAATGTATGAATACTGCAAGAATGGGATTCGATACAAAATTCTACCCCAAATTAGAGAAAAATTAATTAATAGCTTCAACTTTCTGACAGCGACAAAAAACAAAAATCCCATCATTTGTCATTTACATGTACTAAGGGCCGATAAAGAAGATCACATTGTGTCACCTGGATATATTCGATTAACTGTCAAAAAATAGTACTTGAAGGAATTCTGAAGGGGGCTACGTTTACAGTTCACCGACAGCTGGACCAACATTGCCTATCTGAGTTACCACCCCCCTGAAATACACAACGGTCGTAACTGTCAATTGTCCATCACCTTTAACGTATTGTTTTGTGGCTAATTTACCACTCCATGCCATTTAAGCCGGGGTTTGGGTTTGGTTTAAATTATAGTGAGCTTAAAGCAAATTTAAGTGAGCTTAAAGTGTGGTGCAACGGAAAATTCAAAATAAGCCAAGTTTAAACTTTAAGCGGAACTGGTGCAATCGACCATTAGTGAGATACTCTTTACAATAATTCCAGTTCATACATCAACCTCTCTCTATATGCTTACAGGGCGAATTTTGTGAACCACCCTATATGACTATAACACTTAATATTCTAACCATCCTGTATAACAATAACAGTTTATCTTCCAAACATTCTGTATATGCGACTGGTTGTGGATAACACTAAAAGCACTTTTTGGTTGGAATTTTTTTAACTACTACTATAAATTTATTTTTATTCCGCCCTATATTTCAACCCATCGTATAGATACAACACCTTGTAAAACTATAAAACATTTATTTTTCTGAAATTTTTTTATCACCCTGTATAACAATTCTTCTCCAGCCTATATTGCAACCACCCTATACGCAACTGCCAATGGTGCGTGACTATAATTATACTCCAGCATATACACCACCCTGTATGTGCATCTGCCCAATTTAACATTTTTTGAACCAACCTATTAAACTCTAATTCCTATACTCCAACCATTCTTTATTTGTAACTGCTACGGAGCTACCCTACAAGTATAATATTCTTTGACCATTTCTTAAAACAACTTGTATAACATATTTTCTACTCCACCCCTTATCTTTCAACTACCATATGTAATCAACTGCTTGGGTTTCACGATATATATTTTTTTTTCTAGCTTTTTTCTAACCAACCTGTATAACTACAATTACTCTCCACTCCACTCTATATTGTAACTCCTCTGTATATGCAACTACTTATATGTCATCCAACAAAACATTTAGTTTCTAACGTATTTTAACCATCTTGTATAATTATAATTCTAAAACGGCCTATATTTCAACGAATTTATATAAGCATATAAAACTGCTTATTGGCTACATATAACATTTTTTTAATTGTTTTCTATAATATTAATTCATAACCAGTTTCACTATTGAGGAAAATGCATCTTATTGACAAACCTCGTATACAGTTATTGATAAAAGTCACATGTGATGATTTCGCTTTAGGTTTCTATTGTGGTGTTATTCCCCAAAAAAACATAAAAATAATCAAGAATATGCCACAAACAACGTTTAGAAGACAATTTAGGTTTCAAGACTAGGCATTTTTTTATGGAGACTAACTTATTATTTTCAAAATATTACTAATAAACAATTTTCGATACTATTCTAACTTAAGTGTAATCCATATATATGCAGACAAATTGAAAACATTTATCTGGAAATATTTTGCTGAAATTCTGATCTATTTTCAATTAATTTCATCTTAGATTTCGAATAAGAATTACTAAAATGTTTTTTATACCAGCGCATTCACCATATATTATGATATATTAAGAAGTCGGGTGCAAAATTTTTCCGATTTGTTGCAAAATGGACCATTCCATGTCATTGATGATGAAATTTCAATCTATTTTCAAATAGTTTCATCCTAGATTTCGATCGAGGAGTTCCGGCTAAAATGGCGTGGTGACCGGTCGTTTGTGAGTGTCCTAGAATAAGAAATTTGAAATAGTTTAATTAATATATTTAACCGCATCTGATCATTCCATTTTGTTTTCCGTATCGTGCCCTCCCTATAAAGACGCTGATAAAGTGAAAGACGCTCTGGAAGTCTAGGTTGCCACGCCATGTAAATAAAGTTTCGTCAATATCTACATAATCAAAACCGTGAGCTAGGATAGGATTAGAATTCAGTGTTATTTGAAGTTCAAGGATTAGTTTAATTTTAATATTTTCCGTTAATTGTACACGGGTTTGCTGAGTTTTTTAAAAATGTTTTATCTACATTATAAAAACACTTGTTTATGGTCAATAAGATCGAAAGATCAAAACCACTACCGGTCGTAAGGCCAACCTTGGAAGAAGAAGAAGATTTCGTACAACAATAACTAAAATGTTTTAAAACCAGCGCATTCGCCATAAACTATAATACAATAAAAAGTCTCTTACAAGATTTTCCGATTTTTTCCAAAACAGACCATTCTGTGTCATTGAAATAAATTGAAAAAAATATGGGACCAATCTGGAAGTATATTCTATCGAATTAAAAAAGAATGATCGAAATCGCTTCATAGTTGCCAGAGAACTGAGGTATCAAAATCCAAAAAAAATACAACCGAATAGAGAGCCTCCTTCTTTTATGAAGTCGGTTAAAAATTAGAAGGTAGAAAACCAAATAAAAAAATATCTAACGATTTTCTTACAATTCTGCTACTTTCTAGTTCGCAGTCATTGTTTTCGATTTCTACAAGAACTTTTTACGGTAAAAATACCGGGTTTATGCAACAACTCAACTGGTGTTATTCGAGGAAGACTTTTTATTTGTTATCGATCTGCTTGGAGTTCATTTACTCCGGCCTCAGCACATCTTAACAAATTATACTCTGATCTTCTGGAAGTAAACGGCTAACGACCTATGGCAGGGCCGCGTGAGAAGTCCGTGACTTACGGCCGGGAGAAAAAATTAGTCTGTTGGTGAAACGTTAAGAAAGGGAAACAAACCCGTGTGGAAGTTACGTAAAGTTATATAAACCGTTCCAAATTACCTTTTTGTGGCATAAACGTGATGTATGGAGGTTTTCTATTTACCGTAAAAAGTATTATTCAGAAATTTTTACTTCAACATTACTTATGCTTCAAAGAAGTACTAATTATGCGAAAGGTATTACAGATATGAAAGAAAATTTATTAACATTTTGTCATAAACAAGCACAATTTACACAAAGAGTTGTTACGTTTAATTTTCGTAAAATTTTTGATTGTTATATCGTGGTATAAAATGCAAATTATTTACCTCCCTTTTTCTTAGTTATTCCATTGCATTGTCATTGTTTTTAAATGTTGAATCATTCCTGTTCTCTTTGTATAATTATTTTTCAGTAGTTGTTCGTTATTTCGCTGTTTTGTTTACCGTAACAGTCGTTTACTGTCAACTGAAGGTTGGGTCTGCCCTTAGGCGTTTTATCGCTGTCGGACACCGCTACGCATTTTGTTGAATATCTAATACTGGGAGTGTACGCGGTTGAATTTTGGATGTAATGAACCCGATTTTTAGATGAAGAAAATTTTGGCATGGAAATTCTTGGTGTGTTATGATCTGAGTTTTGTCGTTTGATGAATGTCTGTGATGAAAGTCATTTGTCAGTGGATTTGAAAATTTCCAGAAGTTAGTCGAAGGCTACTAGTTGACAGAGAAGGTTGTTGGGGTGGAGCGAGTTGAAGATTAATCGTGAAGAGTTAAGAGATTATGTGGGCATCTTGCTGTGAAAAATTGTAGAAGTGCTATCTGAATTTTTATTGGGTTGTGTATGCCATCCATTTATTGGAAGCGGTCGGATGCACCTCAAAAATTGTCTCCGTTAATTGTGATTGGATATTTTTCTGAAATAACGGAATCAATTCTCGTTTGAGGATCGATACAATTTCACTTGGCCGAAGCTTTGGTTGGAACTCCGCTGGTTGTGAATCTCGTCGAATCAATTAATTACCATCATTTAGAACCAAAGTCACATGGAGGTCCCCTTCAACCAAATTAGTTTTGAGTTTATCGGCTGAATCGTAGTTACCGTAAGCTGCTGATTTGCTGGAGCCTTGAGCGCCCAGAGATAATTTGATCGTACTCATCATCGTAGTATCACGATTGGTGGTTCAGAAACCAGATCTGTCCAGTTTCCAGTTCGAGTGTTAGTACGTTGCTAATCTAAATCTAAAGGTGTGACTTCATTTCTGACTTAAAGGTAATTTTACAGTTTCATTTATTCATCTATTTGATTTTCAATATATTTTTGATATCACACCTTGAGTTTAATATTAAATATATGGAGTCTTGTTTTATTTTAAACATTTTATAACTTCTGTTTGGATTTTTGAGTTTAATAAACATATTGAAACATTTTCTTGAATATAGATATATATGTTTAAATGATAATATCAGCTATTGAGTTTAATAAACGCATAACTACTTGTTTTACATTGTTATTAAGTGTATTTACATGATATGAATAGAATTTTGTGGTAGTAATATTTTTGATTATGCATATTTATATTAATGTAAAGATTGATACTTTATTCAACACTCATGTACAAGCGTCGTGAGAGCTCTTAGCGTCGGCTTACCGTATTGCTGTATTGTTTATGTGAATATTTTGAGATTATCTTTGAAGAATTTAGTATTTTGAATAAAGTGAAATTAGTAGTATTTTCCGCTTTGAGATATTTCGGTAAATTCATTATTTGATTAGAGTAAAGTTAATAGATCATTTGGATACATTTTGAGGAATTGTGTAGTTGATAAATCGGGCGTACTAGGATGATTTTGATGTTTGGCGCAATTGTTTAAAGTGTTATTAGTTGTTCATATTTTGAGATAATATTGAGGTATTGATTATCTGTGTAGTAGAAGTTCAGTTAGTACATATATTGATTTAGATATTTTGAAGATATTTTGAACTAATAGTAAACATTAATTGTTTAACCTTTCGGGGTAGTGAGGCAGATAATCTACCTGGCGCCCAGAACAACTTACTCAAAGGTAAGTTATCATATAATTTTGGCTTGGCTCTGTTATTTGGTAAACTCACCCCGTCTCCTTGAAGCTGCCGTGCACTCTGACGTCATCGCCTGCCAGGAGGGTCATCTGTCAGGGCAGTAGCGTGGCAGAGTTGCTTTTAATTTTTTACACAAACCAAAAAATAATATAAACTTTTGTTTAAATAATTAATTTAATTAAAATTAAATTTCTAGATAAAAACACACCTTCAGCTTAAATAATAATGAAACAATAAAATAAACTACCAAAATATATCTATTCTCATTTACAATGACTAATGTATATTAAATGGTACAACAAAATGCATTGAAGAACAAAAAACTAAATTCAAAATCTACAAAAGTAACTTAATTGAAATATAAAATATAAATATTTTCTGCAACAATTGAATACTGTTTCTGAAGCCGGTGCCAAGATTAAGAGCAAAGTTGCAAAGTAGAACTCCTAAATGTACTTTCCAAATTAATTTCTCTTTAGCTTGGTCCCGATTTCAGAAAAAGTATTTAATTGCTGCCGGAAATTGTAGAATGCACATTTCGAGACAACAACTCTTCAAAAAAAGTATAACTTTTTTTGTCGGCTCAAGACAGTTTGAAAACCTTTACTGTGAACATTATAAGTGACAGAACCGATAAAAAGTTAAAATCTTCAAGTCCAACCAGTTATGCTTTGGAGAATTATGCTAGCTAACATGAACTTATTACAGCTTTCATGTAACTTTTTACTGACTATAATAGCACAGTATACAATATTGTCACTTGTGTTTTATTAAACAAATATAAACTTTAGGGTAACTTGCAAATTTATCAATCTATATGATTTGGTAAAAATACACAAACAAATGAGAATATAATGAATTAATAAAAATAAAAAAAAGGCTACTAATGTATCATGACAACGTGTTTTATAACATGTCTTGAAAAAGTTCTAGGCCACTCTGTTAACAATATTATCTTACCTTATACAATTGAAAATTTATCAACTTAATTCCATAAACAAATAAAAAAAATATTGGTACTCTTCAAAGATGTCTTCATAAAGAACACATTAGAACCACTCAGATTATAGACTTATTTCAAGACTTTATAACTCTCAGAAACTGAGACTAAATATATCCAAAACCATTTCCAAAACCTGTCAACATCCAGCTAAATAGTTGTTTCCATAAACCATTATTAGCACACCCACTGTTCCATTACATTACCAATCAATGCGTAGTAAAATATGGAAAAATAATCCACAAATAGCCAATAGTAAAAATATCCCACTTTGTTAAATAGCTTAATAGATACATAACTCTTCAAATATGACCCAACTAAACAATATCTAGCTGGGTCCCATAGAAAAATAATTACGGGCCAATCCAAAAATATGTGGCCAAATTCAAGAATAAACGCCCTGTAGTTAAAACAATTACGGCCGAGTATTAAAATATATCTCTTACGTAAAATACAACTCTGCCATAAAATACAAATTTTCCAAAAACATATATAGCCTAGCTCCGTAGTAACATAATTCCAGCAGTAACACATTAAAATAATATTGATTGTTTCAGTCTTAACTTAATGAAAACTCATTTTTAAGGGTACTTATAAACAACAAACACAGGGTTAAATTTTCACTATTTATTTATTTTCATGTAAATATCAACACCATAATTAAAAATGAAATAGTTTCTTTTCTACATCTCTGTCTCAACCAAAACTACTTCCAATTAAACAACAACACTCACAACAGTACTCAATGTTTAACTATGGGCAACCTTCTATCTGGAATATTTATGGACATAGAAACGCTAATTTTCAAACATGATCTTAGTATCAAAATCCTGTATTGATACCGATACTTATCGACAATTACAGATACTGCACAACTACTTAAACCAACTACACCCCAGATTGAATTCAAACTCGGAACAGAACTAAACAACACACTAAATTTCCAAGGCCTATCAATAAAAATACAAAAAAACAAACACACTTTCTCCATTTATGATAAACCATCACACTCTGGCCTTAGCATCAACAAAAATTCATACCAACTTCCCGGATATCAGTGTAGATTACACAGACTCGTAACAATACCAATTAACAAAATCGACTTTCTTAATGAACGTCAAAGAATAAACATTCAATTCACTGACAATTTATTAAATAAAAATCTAAAGAAAATTGCTGTAAATGAAGTATATTCCGCTGACCCCAATCTCATACTTAAATTATACCATACTTTCCCATTAAATGGAACTCCTTCACAAAAATCTTCCAATTTTTACAGAACCAGAACATATGTACAGCCTTCACAACAAACAACAATTTATGTAAGCATATAAAAAAAATAAACATATGACTTATAAAAATTGTAATTCGGGTGTCTATAGGTTGAACTGTGGGAGTTGACCCAACTTTTTTATTGTTCACACTGGAAGATCTTTCAATTCAAGATGGCGTGAAGACACTAAAGCTTTTAAAAATCCACAACACAATATATCTACATTTGCTGATCACTTATTATAAGAACACCATATACCTCAAAATATATTCTAAAATTTACATTTACTAAACAAAAGTAAAAAGTTCTTCTTGAATCCCTTGAAATCAACAGAAACAAAAATTCTTCTAACTCTTCAATGATCAAACTGATACCAATTCATCTTACTTAGTTAATTCAATATCAATTTCTAAATAATATATTACATTATACATCTTTTCTCAAAACTGTTTCATAAATGTATAAATTTACCTGACCTACACCCCGCCCACTTCCTCGAAAATTCCCCATAATAAGGCCACACCTTTAATCTTTTTATTACCCTACATGTAGTTTCTTTATTCCAAAATATAAATTTAGTATTGATTGTATTTCCAGTTTCTGATGAAGCCAGACTTGGCGAAACATATGTTAAATTAAAAATAATTTAAAAAATTTAACAAAGTGTAAATAATCTTATAATATTACATTGGTTCATGACAATTCCACTTCAAAATTGCTTCACACTCACCTTCTAATAACGGGTTATAAACTCTTCAATTTCTAACTTTCAAAACGAAGAGAGAAAATAAACGGACCCAACATTTGTATTTAGCAACTAATATTCTATACTAGTCGGCTTCTTAAAGGCTAACTGAAAACATAATAAGCAAGCCAACTTACTATATCGACGACAGTGGAAATCACAATTCCTCTCGCTCAGTACCAGATCGAAATTTTATCCTCCCTTCGTCATAATCTCCAGAAGATGAAGGAGTTGTACGATTTAAGAGCATTTTGATATATTTTGGTGGAAGCGCTGGGAAATATTTCATTTTCGTTTGTTGGGGGAGCAAGAGACGCTATTTGTTCTAATGATAACAGTGGTAAGTAACTCTTGCTTGTAGATCTCATAAATCCTGAGGAATCGTTGCTACAAATACAACTACCTGTATAGTAACGATCATCTTGTGTTGTTTATCATTTCGTTTAGTACTGTATATTTTTCTTTTACTTTCAAATATCCATGAAGGATATTTTGTCCTGTGAACTAATTTTATCTCTGAGATAACTAAGGAAATTTAAAGTCACAGCCTGACAAAATAATTAGCACAATCCAAGATCCTAACGAATTCGAATTCTAAATATAACATCGTAAAACAAAGGAATCGTAATTTATCCGTTTGAGTTTAAGAACAATTAGCAGAAGAGAAAATAAGAAGGCAAGAAAGAAATCAATATCTCGAATTCGGCACTCGTGAATTATTTGCTCGAGAGGAATGTCAAGTATCGTCTTACAAAACTGCGTATTCATCTAATTGGACCCTATTTCGTTCCCTAACGAATTCATGGCAGAATAATTTCCTTCCACGTTTGATCGATCTCTCAGCCTTTCAGCTTCAAGGAGGCGAATATCTTTTGTTTTTCGATCGTACGTTAGTCATTTTGTTGGGTTAATGGATGAGCGTTACGTTCAAGCACTCTCACGATGAAAAAAAAATGCCTTAAGATGATCTAGAACTACTGGTATTCTTAAATTTTTAAGGCTTATTTTCGAAGTTCATATATTACATGAATACATGAATACTTTAAATCTTTCTAACAATACGTTTTTTTTAACTAAATACTTTGGATAGTACTAAACTAAATCGTTTGTCCATCCAATCAATATGAATGAATTATATATTTATTCCTTTTACGTTTCCACCCAACCAGTCAATTCATACCTATGTTGAATTGTTGCAAACTGTGTCACATATTTGGATTTGTCTGAGTGGGAGATATGTCCTGTTCCACTTTCTGGTTCCGAGATTTTCTGTAACAAAAAGGAATCACAAATGTCGCTAACCAATAATTAAATAATTCACCTGATAAAGATAACAAATACAAAGCTACTGAAAAGTTGTGAGATCAACCTTTTCAAGACGATGAAAGTAAAAGAAAGCTTCGAGCAACGTTTTACATTGTTTTACCAGCTTCAGTCTAACAACAATTAAATATTCTAGCATACTAAAGTGTAGTAGTACGTTAGTGAAAAAAAAACAGAATCTTCAAAAATTGCCACCTGAAGCAACAAACAAACAAACTTTAACTAATTACATATTAGTATAGATTCAAGCCCATTTTAGTGATCAGAAAAAATAAGCTTTTAATAAAAAACGATTTGAATTTCGAGAATGTCAGTAGCTTATAGCTAAATCATTATATATTTGTAAGTCTGTCCTAGAGCAGATATCAACACAACCTTCTTATTGATATATAATATAAAGCCATTGACAACGAAGTCCGAATAGACTTTGAAATGTTTGGTATTCCTGCAATACACGTCGTTTTATTTCTATTGTGGTGTTATTGCCCAAAAAAAACATAAAAGTAACTTCTTTCTGTATTTGATAGATTTCGTTAAATTGTTAAATTTGAAGACACGAGATATAAGACTCACATCTAGGATTTTCGAGAGAATTAGCACACAGAGATTCCGAATCTGGAGCCGTCCAAAGGAATGACACTTCGAAGAGAGTATTCAATATCTCTGACAGGTGAAGTCACCTGAAAATTTTGTCGTGACATTATGTCCTATGATAAAGGGAGAACAGCAATTACACGGAACGGCTCCAAATTCGGGACCTCTGTGTGCTAATTCTCTCGAAAATCCTAGATGTCGGTCTTACATCTCGCGTCTTCAAATACAGTTTTCTGATTGGAAGTCATTCTGAAGCACATTATTCCAAAGAAGTAGGCGCTGCAGAAAAACCATAGAGTTCAATCTCCTAAAGTAGAAACATGCAGAAAATACAGGGTCACACGAATAGAAATAACTCCGTTCTCCTAAAATCCTCCTTCTGTTAAGCAAACCGACCCCGCTCCCTATAATTCATTAAAACTTTTAGCTTTCGCCATGACACAACAACAACCTACAACCTTGTAGATGATAAACTTCTCGTCACTCTCAAGACATAAAACACTTTAGTTCTTGTGTTCCAAGTAATTGTCGACAGTTAACAACACACTTTGATCGGGTTATCCTTGAGCGAGAGAAACAATTTCTCTGAGGAAGCGTAATTTAATCTCCCAGTCTCATGTTTAACATCCAGCTTAGGTAAATACATGATGCGCTCATTTCGCATACCTTTAACGAGTCCATTTAACTTCGTAGAAAACAAGTAAATAGCCGACAGCCATTCCAGCAGACATGTACAAAGGGGTAAATAAACTTATCTTGTTTGCGATCTATTTGCTGGAGGAACTGGGAAATTAATAATTCGGTGGAGATGAATGGAGTTGGGCAGAGGATATATTATTCTATGTACGGACGACGGTGCTAATTTATATTCTAATATTGCAGTTGCTGGAAAGGTGAGTACAAGCAGGTAGATGGTGGATGTAACTATTCTAGGAAACTAATTCACAACTTTCGTGCTGGTCATCTCGGTTATTAGTTATCGAAGCTACTCAACAACTCAGTGGTGAAACACTACGTTTTCCAGTCACGCTTGTTATTGAGAAGTTATCTGATAATGTTATTTGGTTCTACTAATTCAATTTGAGACCTGTGTTTATTTTAAATTCGAATTATTACTTACCACTCTTTATCGGCGACTTCGTTCGCATGAATATGTTGATATGGACTTAGTTATTTTGCTACAACTAATAAACTATGACTTGTCCATAAGCACTACAAAAAAATTACATGTAAATATTCTTGTATTCCTTTTCTTCTGTAACTTATCTCTGTTCGTTTTATCGTCCACTTTAAAAATGCTTTCTAAAGCACTGCTGGATAAAAATTCTATAGAACTAGTAATTTTTAAACGATCATTAAACATTATGCGTCAGTATGGAGTTACTAATATCTAATACTCATATTATCCCGACTTGACCATACAATGTATGGCATCACACTCCCTCTTTATGGAAAAATTCACTAAACCCCAGATATCCTAGATATCAAAAGAGTTTAGCTCTGTGGCAGCCCTTGCCAGGTTTTCAAGCCCGTGGTTGGAGTCGTGACGGCAGTTTCCCATGAATTTCTTGACGGTCCGGGCTGTCCCTAACAAGACGGCTTTTTGCATTTGTTTGTAAAGATGTTCGTCCAGACCGAGGTATTTTAAATTGTTTAATAGATGTTTTGGGACTAGTCCCGTTGTTGACATAACAATTAGTACAGTTCGTGTGTTGTTCATGTTCCACTGAGTCTTTATTTGAAATTCCAAATCTCTATATTTGGTTGTTTTCTCAGCCTGCTTGATATTTATATTATTGTTGTTGGGAATTGCTATGTCAATTAAAGTTGTTTTCCGAGAGACTTTATCTACCAAAACTATATGTGGTCTATTGTGAGCAACAGACCGATCGGTCAGTATCGTGCGGTCCCAGTACAGCTTGTAGTTGTTATTTTCTAAAACAGATTCCGGTTTATATTTATAGTATGGTAATCTTACCGACTGTGATAATTCATGTTTCAGTGCTAGTTCCTGGTGAAGTATTTTTGCTACAGCATCGTGTCGTTCTTTGTATTCAGTTGCAGCGAACGCTTGACAACCTCCTGTGATATGCTGGATAGATTCAGATGTTTGGCAACCGTACCTGCATCTATCGTTGTTAATGGAAGGGTCTTTAACGATGTACTTTAGGTAGTTCTTAGTTGGAATTACTTGATCTTGGATTGCCAATATAAAGCCTTCCGTTTCAGGGAACATATGACCAGAGATCAACCAGTAGTTCGACGCTGCACTGTCGACATAATCTTGGTTGATGTCATTTATATGTCTTCCATGAAGGGGCTTCTCATTCCTTTTCAGCAGTTTCTGATCTGTGGTCTGGTGGTGTAATTGGACATATTGTTGTGTCAGTCGCAGTGGTGTTGAGTCATCAACCTGGCACATGACTCTATGTAGATCAGAAAATTCTGCGAGTTTCTGGAAATGACTACGCAAAATAGAAATTTGTTGATCTAATAATTTACTTAGATCTGTCAATCCTCTTCCTCCTTCATACCGTGGCAAAGTTGTACGTTCGACAGAGCTCTTTGGATGGTGATTTTGAGCTTTTGTTAGTAATACTCGAACTTTTCGTTGTAATTGTTCAATGTCTGTCTTGCACCAATTAACTATACCGAAAGAGTAACTGAGCATTGAACACGCATAGGTGTTAATAGCCTGAAACAAATTTTTACTGTTTAGTTTGGTTTTCAACAGTCGTCTTACCCTTCTATAAAACTCTGCTGTTAGGTCCTTTTTCATAGTCATGTGATCAATACGTTGAGCCTGCTTTATTCCAAGGTATTTATAAGTATGACGTTCCCCCATAGATTCAATTGAGGTGCCATCTCCCATTTCGAAGTGCCCCTGCTGTATTTTGCCTTTAACTATATTAATAATTCGGCATTTGTCTAGGCCAAATTTCATATGGATGTCAGTAGAGAACCCTTCTACTATTTTAAGCATATCATGCAGCTGTTGTTTTGTAGTTGCCATCAACTTGAAGTCGTCCATGTATAACAAATGGTTTATCTTTAATGCTTGTACGTTGTTGTTTTTGAGACTGAACCCAAAATTAGTTGAGTTCAGTTTGTTTGAGAGAGGGTTCATGGCAAGGCAGAACCACAGCCGGCTAAGAGAGTCTCCCTGGAATATACCCCTTCTGATTGGAATAGGGTCAGTTTGTATCGAACAGTTGGCTTTATTCAGTGAGATTTTGGTTTGCCATGTTCTAAAAAGTTAATAATACAATTATTCACTTTATAGAGTTTCAGCACCTTAATGAGTCAATCATGTGGAACTGAATCAAAGGCCTTTTTGTAGTCCACATATGCCATGTAGAGATTTCGTCGCTTGGCGTGGGCTTGATTGCAGACAACGGAAATTATTATTATTATATTAACCAAATATGTCGCCAAGCTATTAACCTATACATTAAGTCACTAAGTCGATAATTTTACATGGCCTGGGTGACAGAAGAAGGCGGAGATCGTCTGTATTTTTAAATCAAATAATACTTGTAAAAATGTTTGATGATAACTTTGTTATGAAACATAATTTTACCTGCGGCATTCACTTTAATTCACTTGCCCCAATAGTCAGCAACCCGTTGCGTCCGCTTCCCCTAAATAAACTTGACCATACCCACCACATTTTCTCGTGTTCTCTCATATGTAAAATTCACTATTCACAAGCATTTTGAACGATTTTTACAGCATTTCAACAAAAATCCAAGATATAAAAATTGAAATAGCTGATACGAGTATTTAAAATGTATTCCATATATCTCTATCAGACGGACGCAGTTAATATGGTACCGTTGTGAAAATATCGCCTTTAATTGTATAAATTACAATTCTGCATAAACTACCTATCCGACAAAATCTATATTGAGTTTTAATATATATACAGGGAGAGTTTTTTTTAAGATCAGTATGAGGATCTCGGAAACTAGCGGAGATAGAGAAATGGTTAAATTGGGAAAGATTTGCAGTTTTACAGGCCGAATTTAATGACACTTTCGGATTTTTGTAAAAAGTCATGGCTTACTAGATATTTTGAAAAAACGAAATTCTGTTGATTTAGTCAAATCCCTCTAGATCCTTTGTTTTTGATTTTATAAAAAATGTAAATATCAAAATTAAAGGAAATTGTATCCCGAATATGATTGGCATGTTCTCGTTTGCGTGACAGCTCTCGTTTTCGAGATATGACACACAAACATCTTTTTTGAATGGAAACCATAGTTGGCTATGACCTCAAAAAATTGGATATTTTTGGAGCTTTTCAACGATCTAATACTCGATATAGATATTCATAAAAATAACGGAGTTATGGATGCTTTTCTCTTTTATTTTCATTTTTAACGTAGGTAGCCATGAAAAAGATTGTTTTCACTTTGATGTTTCCTGATTTGCGAGTAATTCCATTAGTAGTGCTGAACTGACTGTCGATATTGACAAGTTCTCGTGATAACTGGAATATTCTAACGAAGAAAAACTGAATATGGTGGATTGTTATATCATATGCCATAAAAATTCAGTTAGTGCAGCTTATGAATACTTTCATAGATATTTTAATCGTAGTAAACCTGCTCTATGTACATTTAAGAGGCTTTACGATGGTTTACGCAGATATGAATCTTTTACTAACCCACCAAAGGAACGTAAACAAATTAACGAAGCAGCACAAATAAGTGTTTTGGCAATGGTAAATCAAAATTCATCTACATCAACTCGTGAGATTGCGGCAGAAGCTGGCACATCTCAATGAACTGTAGTTAAAGTACTGAAAGCGCACAAGTTCCACCCGTACAAATGTTCAGTTTCTCAAACTTTGCATGCTTGTGACGAACATCCACGTATTTTGTTTTGTACATGGTTTAGAGACATGTGGCTTGACAATCCACTGTTTCCATTAAAGGTGTTATGGTAAGATGAAACTAAATGTAGTTCAATATGTTCAATAGACACAATGAGCATATCTGGGCTAAAGAAAACCCTTTCCATGTAGAACATAACGACCCCACATAAAATTTGGTTTTAATGTTTGGAGTGGTATCATACGGTTTACTATTCTGGGGCCTTTTATCTATGACGAATCACTTACTGGTTAGCGCTACTTGCATTTCTTGCAATACACTTTTCAAGACATGTTGCATAATTTAATTTGAGAACTCGTTTAGAAATTGAGGATGGAGCACCTGCTCATAACTCGTTATTAGTAAAACAACAAAACAACACTTAGATAATATCTATCCAAACTCTTGGATAGGAAGAAATGGCCCACGCGAATGGCCACCCCGGTCTCCTTATTTGGCAGTTATAGACTTCTATTTATGGGTTGCGCTAAAAAACAAAGTATACAAAAGAAAGTATGAGACAGTTGGTGACCTAAGGGAGGAGGTATTACAAGCAATTAAAGAAATTGATAGGCCGTCTGTGAGGAAAGCGGTAATGTCAATCTTTAAAAGATGCAATTTTTGTATAAATATCAATGGTGGACTTTTCGAACATAAATTGTAAACATTATTATATACTTTAATTTCTTAGGTTTTTACTAAGTACCTACATATTTAGTTTTTTCGTTATATCTAATATACCTATTAAAAAAATAGTTCAATGTTTTTTGAAATAGTTATTAATAAATCAGCTATTTCATGGCTAACTACGTTAAAAGTGGAAATAAGAGAGAAAAGCATCCATAACTCCGTTATTTTTATGAATAACTGTATAGAGTATTATATCGTTGAAAAGCTCTAAAAATGTCTGATTTTTTTGAGATCATAGCCAACTATGGTTTTCATTCAAAAAAGATCAGTTTGTGTCATATGTCGAAAACGAGAGCTGTCACGCAAACGAGGACATGACAATCATATTCGGGATACAATTCCCTTCAATTTTGATACTTACACTTTTTTTATAAAATCAAAAATAAAGGATCTAAAGAGATTTGACTAAATCGACAGAATTTTTTTCTGGATTTTCTCAGCGAAAAATCTTCCGATCGGGACTTATAGACGCTTATTATAAAGGTTTTCCGCTTCCTTATATTTTTCCGATTCTATTCCTCTATAAGTTTTCATAACACAAGCAAAAAAGAAAAGGAAACAACATTTTTATGACTTTTTATTGCTTAAATAATTTACTTCTTAGAATCCATTAAAATCAGGTCAGTTATTTTCTATTAACTATTACTAATGTACTTAAAAATCTCTATCGACTGGGGTACTATGTTACTGCTTGATACACTATAACTATAGTATTAAAGTATAAGCTCATAAGCTTTTGGTTAGCTATCTAGTTAATAGACTTCAGCGTGTAAAAATTCACTAACTAGTGAGTTATGTAAAATAATAACTGGCGTTCCACAAGGAACAACTTTAAGGCCCCTTGTTCTCCTACACTATGTGAACGGTCTCCTGAAATCTGTGCTAGATTATATCAGAATATGCAGATGTTATTGTCATTCTAGCGCACAAATTCTTTATACAATATAAGAGAACTAGGTCGTATGATGAACTCATACTTGAGCAGGAGTATGGGAGAAACTGAGCCGTAGCAAGTCAACTCCAGTAAATTTTTTTTTTGACCTTGTGATTTATTTATAGTGAGCGCGAATCAAAATTTTGAAGGACATTATTTTTTGCAACTACTGTTTCTCATATTTAACATCAGTTCCAAAACAATCACGCAATTTTTTGATAGGACCAATCTTATTACCCGAACTGCTGAATAGATAACTTTATTTGAAGTTACTGCAGGCCGCTTTTTATGATCTAAGAGAGCACTTACTCACCAAAATCTTAAACGATTGGGCACCACTCTATTTTATACAGGTATTGTGTAGCTTTTTGGATTTTCCAAACTGACGCGGTTGAATTTTTACCAATGGGGTAGGACTTTAAGTAACCGTTTTATTAAAAATACCAAAGGATTTCGTTTATTCTATCCAGGTATATTATTTGATATTCTGTCATACAGAGTGTTAAAAGCTGACATATACAGTCGCTAACCTTAGCCCCTAGATTCAAAAAAATAATTCGTGAAATCTACCACATTAAATTTCTATGAAATTATAGTAGGTACTTTTAAAGTTATTGAGAAGAAACCAATTTCTAGCGGTTCTATAGAAAGTCGAAAAAAATGTCTTCCAGTTACCGAGAGAGCGGATTCTGCTTATTCCGGATTTAGACTTTTTTTCAAATTAATTAATTAATTAACTTGTAAGCGACTTTTTCAAGCATGAGAAATACAAATGTTGCTTACCTTGCTTCGACTACATTCGTTTAGTCTTTTTCTCACAACATACTCTCAAACTTCACTTTATTAAACTTCTCACACTGAAGCAGATATTGTTAATGACTACATTTTGGATATAGCCACCGAAGTTGTTTCGGGATTTTTGTTTTAAGAAATAATAATTGGCCATCCGAAATTTCAGGTAAAAGAAGAGTAGTAGGTAGTAATTTACAACTTGTGTTTCAGTATGAGAAGTTTAATAAAGTGAAGTTGCAAAGTATGTTGTGAGAAAAATACTAAACGAATGTAGTCGAAGCAAGGTAAAGCAAAATTTGTACTTGTCATTTTTTAAAAAGGCCTATACAAGTGTGGGCGAAACGTCAGAAAACTTTGTTTATAAATTGGTTGAGATATATAAATAAATTAATTCGAAAGCAGAATCAGTTATGACTCTGGCCGGGAAAACCTATGTTCTCAGTTACTGAGATGTCCAAAAAATACAATTTCTTCTTTCTGTAGATACTTACTATTTACTTTGTGCTAATTGTTTTGTACACTTATGAAGGGGTCAACTGTATATGAGATTGATCTTAAATAACTTAAGTGATTTAAATCCTTGAGAATATCGCGCTTGAGAAAAATTGACATTAATTACTAAATAGAAAATATATTATCACTTCCAACTCAACAATAAAATTTTGATTATGCGTAACTCTCATTTCATATATTCATAACAAATCTTGATAATAACACAAAAGCTAGATATTAACGAAAAATATTTCCTGCCAAAAATTGTATGTGCTTTGGCAATAGTTTTATAAAACGTGTATTATATGTCCGTAAAACGTCTGCAGATATTTTTCAACGAAACAATCCGTTGCAGTAAACACAATATATGGCTTTGACGTGTCTCTTAAGCTTGCCAAATCCAATTATCCGAACCCTTCCTCGCTGCACGCCGCTGTACATGAAAGACTTCAAAAATTATATCTCCATCCGTCCAACTAAACGTCTCTCCGCCAAATCTGAAATGAAAATCTCCGCTAAACGGCATACAAACAGTATGTTCCCTTATCAGTTGTTAACAAGTTTTCCGTTGACTTATCTCGTGAAGAACGCTATCGTCAAATTCAATACGCGTTTCCGAGTTGACTGGGTCACTTCTCGAGATCCTTGTTTTATCTTAAAATGTTTGCGACCAGTCAGATCGGCCCATATACAACGCTTATCTCGACTGGACACTCGACTGCTCCATACATTCCGACTAGCCTGCGCCATTATCGGACTTTTGCGAAATTGTTTACAAGTAAATTCCATTTTATTGACTCCTGGGAGATTCAAGCTGCGACATAATCAGGATCCATTGTGGTTATTAGGTCACGGGAAAAATATTTTGATTGGTAATTTAAAAGGAAAACAAGTTGTCTATTCTGGGATTATCTCTGTTTTCTGTTTGTGTTTGTTCGGTTCCATGGATTTGTTGTTTTGTTTTGAATTCAGATTAGAATTATTACTTTGAATCTTCTACTTAATCGAACATCTATAGTATTAGATTGTATAGAACTTCAATAGTTCATTTATACAAGAAGCAAACTAAAGTCTCGTTGAAATAGACTAGGTACTAAATCAAAACTTCATATTTGAACAAAAACAAAATAAATTACGATACCAACGAAAGCAGTAGGAATAAGTAATTGTCCAAACCTGAAAATCTACAAAACCATGGTAGAACGTAGTACACTATATGGCTCTGAAATATAGGATAACTCAAAAAGTTATACCATGCAAATACAAGCACTGGAAATGGAGTTGCAGTATATCTCGAACCCAACATGGTCCTAATGAAATCAATAAGCAAAAAATTACTGTCTACCAAGATATGAACAAAATAGACAGGCTGGAGATTAAAAGTTGACATAGTATGGACACTTGAACTGAATGGGTAAAGTAGATGGCCTAAAAAGATTTGACGGTGGACTTCATAGGGAAAGAGGAAAAGGGAAAGGCGTCGGAGAACATAGTTACAAGGCCGTGAAGAGCCGATAACTGTCAGTCAGTTGTCCACGACTGATACACAAGATAGAACACAATGGCGTATTGGTTGGGGAAAACGGGGCATGCTGTATAAAAGACTGCTAAAAACTGAAGGAAACTCAGAAATTCTTTATGCTTTTGATGAAAAGTTAAAACAATTTCACTTATCAGTAACTAAAATTATTGCAAATTCGGTACTGACTCCAGCTAGAGTACTATTCAGAAAGGAGCTAAGACTTGATTTGGCATTTGGCTCACGAGAAAAACCGTCACATGAAATTAACGATTACGGTCCGACAAATCATGCTGACAACGCAAGGACGCAAATGTTTTCAGACTAAAGACTCGTTACGATCTTAAGGCAAATATAGTCGGATTTCATGAGAATTTTTTATGTGGAAATAAAGAAGATTTATTCTTTTACATTATTCCTCTATAATTTCCAAATTAAATAATAAATTGTTTCAATAACTTTGGTTTAATTGCGAAGCCAACTCTGATTGGGCTAGGAATGTTATTAAGCGGAATTATAGCGAATGGGCTTCGGAGAATATAAGACAGATCAGCTACCAATCCATAGCCGAAAGTTCATAATACTAGCAACAATGCCGGGTAAAAGCAACCTTGTCAGTAATTTCACAAACAACAAGATGGGCGAGCACAAGTAGTACAAGGGTCTCAAAAAACAACTCCAAAATTTGGTACCAGTAAAAGGGGCCACTTGCCATAC
Organism: Octodonta nipae; assembly: GCA_034190945.1. Classification (NCBI taxonomy): domain Eukaryota; kingdom Metazoa; phylum Arthropoda; class Insecta; order Coleoptera; family Chrysomelidae; genus Octodonta; species Octodonta nipae. Next base: position 132,873,670 of record CM067219.1, on the reverse strand, counting down.
TTGTGTGCATTCAGCATTTAAATAAATAATAAACCAGAATAAAGTGAGTTCTGCTTTACTATTTGTTAGTCCACAGAGGTCCCGATCTCAGTCTTCTTGACTATGTTCTGAGGGGCTGTATGAACAATATTATTCTGCATAATTTAGCAGTCTCTAAATAAAATATATATAATATACAGGGTGTTTTGTAGAAAGTTCGCCAAACATGGAGGGCAGATAGGTGGGCTCATGTGCAATATTATGTAGCCGATATAACATCTAGATAGCTTACGGTTTTTGTTTTTTTTTTAATTTTCTTTTTCTTAATTCTCAGACTTTTACCCTTAAACTATTGTAACTCTTAAATTTTTCGCAGTATCTTCACCGAATAGAGTGAAATCGAATCTATGATGTTTCTTTGCTCATATGCATTTTATATTTGACACAAATGATTTGTTGAAAAAATTATATGAGTTCACAAATTGCGAGGTTCCATAAAAAAGTAATTAAGTTATACACTTTAACACGTTACAAAAAAAATAAGAAGCTGATCGAGAACTTCGAATGCTTACAAAAACTTCTGTACTTCAACCCTTTCCAACGATATATCACACTTATTGGAAAGTAATCAGTATCATAGTAAAATTTGAGATTTTAACTGACAAGGTAAAAACCACAATGAATTAAACCTACACCAAATTGCAATAATTTGTTATAAATTTTGTTCAAACCGGCTTCTACCGCTACCTATGCAATCGTTTTTCTGACTCCTACAGTGGTAGTCTTTAGTCTCATCTCATCCCATATTATTTTAAAAGCAACATTTATTCTTGCTCTTAACTGCTTGTTGATTTTTTATTTCTCTTGTATAAACGAGTTGATGGACCCGTCCCCATACAAAAAAATCAAAGGGGGTCAGGTCTGGGGACTTTGGAGGCCCAAGTAGACCGCCAACTCTGTTGATGCACGCGTTTGGGAATGAATTGTCCAGGAGTTCTCTGACAGTTCGACTATAAAGTGCTTAACAGCCAGCTTTTTTGAAAATTATTGGTCTGTCTTCCAATGGAATTTCATCTATCAAGATCGATGATCCCGCGTTGTTTGGAACGCAACATTGATTCTTTCCCTTAACTGCTCCTTGGTTTTTATTTATATCTCGTAATTGACTTGAATTTTTAATGAACGATTTATCGATCTTATTAGATGAAATCTTATTGGAAAACAGACTAATTATATTAAAAAAAATGGATGTCCAGTAGAGAAGTTTTTGTAAGCATTCGAGGTTCTCGATATGCTTCTATTTTTTTTCTGTAAAGTGATAAAGTGTTTAACTTACTTACTTTTTTATGGAACCTCGCCATTTGTGGACTCCTTTTTCAACAAATTATTTGTGTCAAATATCGAATGGAGATAAGCAAATTAATATCATAGATTTGATTTAAGTTTATTCGGTGAAGATACTGTGAAACATAAAAAAAACTTACAATAGTTTAAAAGTAAAAATCTGAGAATAAAAAAAATATATTAAAAAAAACAAAAACCGTAAGCTATCTAGATGTTATATGAGCTACATAATATAGCACATTAGCTTACCTATCTGCCCTTCGTGTTTGACGAACCTTCGACAAAACACCCTGAATATTTGACGATATGATTTTTATTAAATATCAAGTAGAAGTACATAACTTTGATGACAGGGTCTTTATTTGAACCCGGTAGAGAATTGTTGCGGACAATTTCAACAAGGAAACGCTTCGTTAGTGTTAACTTTTTTTCGAGCCAGCCCTATCAAGAAAAAGCACCCATTTCCAGACAATCTCCTACTGTTAATTGCATTCCTCCAAAACTGCTAATTCCTATCCGCCCAGCCAACAATATTACGGCATTAGCATATTTGGCGGCCGAGCCTGACTACTAACAGCCATTTCTGAAATCTTTACGAGGCAATTTTTCTGGTTTTTCTTGGATCTAGTTCGCATACAGCTCAGCCACAATGTATTCCAAAAGATCTGATAAATAAAACTCATCTAATACAGGAAAGATTTAAATCAACATTAAAACTCCATTCGGCGGACGAAGCTTTGCCAAATCTGAAATGAAAATCTGAAAATCTAGCGCTGTTTACGGCGCACAAACAATATGTTTCTTCTATCATTCGATATTAACAAGCTTTTGGTTGGTAATCAGTCAAGCAGATAACATCCAGTTGATGAGATTGTTAAACGAGAGAGAAAATGGCCAAAGAAGAAAATTACAACGTTTACATTTATTCCAAAATGCTTGTTTTGATATTTTGACTGGGGTGACCTTAATTTGACTTGGCATATCTATTAAATTCATTAATAGTGTTACAACATTCATTTAACGCAACCAAAAAATAAGAAATTATCGAGAAGTTAATCATTCTAATAAACACCGTTCAAATATAAATAATTTGGTCAAGTGCGAGTTGGAATCGTATACTAAGGGTTCCGTACCACCTTTTAGATTCTAATATTCCAGTTTCAGACAAGAAGGGAATGAGTGCATTTTCTTATATTTACACTAATATCTATTAAAGGCAGCGTTTTAAATTTATAAAAAAAAATACACTTTCATTTTCCACAAATAGACTTTTTATTGATTTTTATAACATATGTATATAATTTTCTGCCCCAAAAATTCATTAGAGTTTTATTTTACTAATAAACTTTGACAGAAGCCTTTTATAATCTACTGTTGGTTTTTCTGAAGATAAAGGACAAAATATCAGAATACATATGTGGGAATTATCGATGTTAATATCTTTTAAACAAATGATTTAAAAATATGATATTAAATTTTTATTTTCCATTTAATTGTATAATTTGTCCCTCAAATTACTTTGGGGCTTTTCTAATAATTTTTCTTATAAATTTCAATTCAATTTCAAATTTTCCACTAATAAACTTTCATTCGCTTGATTTTTATAAGAATACAATGTATTTATTATTCTAATTTGTTCCCCAAAAATTAACTTCAGAGTTTTATTTTACTAATCAACTTTGAGGGAAGCCTTTTTTGAGGCTCTGTAGATTGGAAGATAAAAGGCAAAATAGGTCAAGTTTTAATTATAAATTACTAAATCTGTTACGCAAATTATTTAAAAATACAAGTAAAATATATTTTTCAAAATTTAAATAGTGTAGTTTCTAAAGTCGATGTTTAATATTTTTGTTAATATCTTTTAAATAATTAAGCAAAAAATATGATACATTTCACATAATGAGCCTTTCATCTGATATATTACATGATGCGTTTGAAAATTGAATTTTTATTGTCCATTTAATTGTATAATTTGTCCCTAAAATTACTGTGGGAGTTTTCTAATAATTTTTCTTATAAATTTCAAGTGAGCCCCAGTACCCATAATTAATTTCAAAATTTTAGGTAGTATGGGTTCGGAAATAATGCGAGAAATTAGCATTTTTTATAGCTTTATATTAATATCGTGTAAATAATTAATTTTAAAATTATGAAAAATATATATTTGTGTTCCTCATGAGCCCTTTCATTTGATGTATTGCATGATGCGTTAAAAAAATATTTTTATATTTTCGGTTTGATTTTATAATTTGGCCCCCAATATTAATATTAGGGATTTCTTCGTATTTTTCCTGTAAACAAAAAAATTTAGGGTCTTACAGTTTGGGGAATAAAAGGGGAATGGGTAAACATTTTTTAATATATTTTAAAACATTCTTTAAAAAAAAATAAAAAAATATCTTTGTATTCGTCATAATGAGCCCTGTGATTTGATATATTACATGATCCGTTAGAAACAAGTTTAATTTTTTTATTTTTCATTTAATTTTATAATTTGCCCCCCAAAATGAATATTAGGGGCTTCTCCTTTTTTTCCCAGTAAATTGCAGGAGAGGCGCTTACCTCCATTTTTTTTCAAAATTTTGCAGCATATAGTTTCGGAGATAAGGTAATGGGTAATATTTTTATATTTTTTTTAATATCTTTTTATTAATTTATTTTAAAAATTTGAAAAAAATATATTTGTTTTCGTCATAATGAGCGCTTTCCCAATTTTTTTATGTTTTCCATTTAATTTTGTAATTTGCCCCTTAAAAGTTTTCTCCCTAGTAAACTTCAGGTCAGACCCTATACCTCTAATTTTTTTTCAAAACTTTACGAATATAAGGGGGAAGGAATGGGTAAATTTTGGTATATTTTCGTTAATATATTTTTAAATAATTTTTTTTAAAACATGAAAAAAATATATTTGTGTTCCTCAGAATTGGACCTTTCATTTGATAAATAATACGACGCGTTTGAAAAAAAAATTAAATTTTCCTTTAAATCTATAATTTGGCCCCAAATTAATATTATTGCTTTATCCTTATTTTTCCTGTAAATTTCGGGCAACGTTCTATATTTTCTATTTTTTTTTAATTTTAGGGTCAGTAGTTTCGGAGATCAAGGGGGGGGAATATCGATTTTTTTAGTTTTTCTCCCCAGAAGTACCCCTAAAATCAAAATTTCTTCTTTTATGATATTTATACCTAATTGGGCCACCAAACTATATATTGATACCAAATTTCAACCTCTTCCGTCCAGTAGTTTAGGAGAAAATTGCTCTGATGTGACAGAGGCAGAAATTCGGAGTTATATTATAAGGGTATCCGTATATTGTATGTAGGGAACCCTAATTAACAATAGCAAGAACAGTATTTCCGAATGGCTCGATTCAAAGCAAGCACGCTTCGATTATATTTTCTCATCCATCAATTTCTTGTATTTTCGACGATACTATTTAAGCACGATTGCCTTATGTATCGAACAGTTTACAGTAAATTGACGTGAATTGAATCGATAGAGCAAAGCGATCATCTGTTTCGATAGTATTAGTCACTTTATGTTGTAAATAAGTGATTTTAATTTGGTAAAATAAAGACGTTTATAGTGAAAGTGAATATTTTTGTATTAGAGCCCACGCAATCTCACTTCTGGCACCAAGAGACAGCTTTTTGCGTGACAAGACGCCGATTCATTAAAATTTGTATAGTTTGATAGAGAATAAAGTATTAATCAATAGCTATATGTTAACTATAAAATAGAAACGAAAGCCATATGTATGCTATCTTGATATCTTGGTACTCGATTTTAAATGTTTAGCATTCACTATCAACTTTTGTTTTTTTTTTAGAGCAGTGAAAATTCCTTCTCACTGATTTTTTTGTTTTGTTTTTCACACATTACGCTTATTATGTGTGTTCGAAAATTCCCAACATTGGAAGAAATTGAGTAAAATAATTTTCTGTCCTTCTAGTTTTACAGTTTTTGAACTTACTATACTTTTTTATAAGAGTATTCGTATACGCAGCCTTGTTTTCCAACTTACCCAAACTATCTTTCCACAGCATCTCTAGAGCATCTATGTTCACTTGCTTTTGGTTTAAATAAAAATATTTATCGTTAGTCTCCACAAAGAGCTCTAGGTATTACTGCTAAGACTTATGTTGATTTATACGAAACGGTCCACGACATCTTTGCAAAATGTGCAACAAATCCCACAAACAGCCAAGAAGAAGTTATAATGGTCAACGATTCTTTCGACTCTGACCACAACATTTGTTTGAATGACAGCTCTGATCCAGTAACAGAAAGGATAATTATCCAAGCTGGCAGAAGAATGAAAAGCAAAGTAACTTCCTGATCAGTCAAAATCCCGGCATTTTTACAGAAAGATTGTTTAGGTGCATTTATGTATCCTTTATGTTATATCTTCAATTTAATCATATCAACTTCTGTTTTTTTCAAGTCTGGAAGATAGGTAAATATCTTCAGTATACAAGTGGGTGATCGAGCTGTTATAAAGCAATTTCTATTTTAAATAATTTTTCAAAAATTTTGAGGAGTATTCCCTACCACCTTTTATATCAATGAGCAGAGAAAATTATATCTTTACATCAGCTTGGATTCATAAAATTTCGTTAAACAATTAGTAGTCTTTTTTATCTTTTTAACTGATGTTATGTACATTGAATTCTCCAAAGCATTCGATAAACTCTGTCACACGAGACTTCTTTTTAAACTCTCTTATCTTGGAGTTCCTAAAAACTATTTAAAAATCCTAAAAACTTATTTACATCAAAGATCCCAAGCGGAGTCCCTCAAGTGTCAAATCTATTATATCCATGACTTCTAGAAGTTATGTTATATGGAAAATATTAGATTCGCTCTTCTTATATCCTGTGTCTATTCGGTAAATTTAATTAAACATCCAGGTTAATGTATTAATAATATATTTTTGTTAAGGACAGTTTGGTTTAATCTGTTGCTTATACCATTTGAAAATTGGTGCATTTACGGCAGTGAAGATAATTGTTATATTTTTTATCCAAAAAGTTTTTAAATTTTTTTGAATTTATACCCGGATACTGGTCGGATAGAATTAAACCAATTTTATTTCCACATGTTACTTTTTGAACTAGTTTTATAAAATCTATCGAATATTGCGTTCGTGAAGTTGATATACAGGCTGTTCCTAAATTGGAGGTACAAACGAAAAGGGGAGATTCCTTGAATAGTTTTAGGAAGAAAAAGTCCCATAAACATGGGTCCGCAAAAGTTTCGTTTTTAAGATACAGAGTGTTAAATTTTGAATTTTTTTCAAGTTTTTTTCTCATAGTATCTGCACTTCACAAGATATTCAAATGAAATTTGGCATAGATATTACAATTAAGAGTTTACACCTTGTGACATGACAATTTCGATTGCAAATCTACAGGGTGATATTTTTCGGGAACACTGTCCATTGTTGTCCTTCAGAACTTTTTTTGGTGAGCCACTGGTACTTTCAAAAATTGTAAAGAAAAGCTTTGTTGTTATAGCAAACTTTATGTTCTCTTGTAGTTTTGGCGTATCTACTACCGATTTCGAGAAAAAAAATTGAATTATTAAACAAGCAATGATTCTTAAAGATTCGAACTGGTATAATCATCAAAAAAATGTATTACTGCAAGAAACGTACTACTCAAAAATTAATCATAATCAAAAAACTAAATAACAACACAGTAACTAAACTATAGAAATTGTTGAAAATGTCCTCCCCCAACCCTTATACAAGCTTCTGTTCTTCTTCTCATAGACGATCGAACTCTTTCAAACACTCCTGGAGTATTCCTAATTGTATCAAACGCGCCTATTATACGATTTCTCAGTTCATCTACGGTATTCACTGGCGTTATGTACACTAGAGATTTCAGATGGCCCCCTAGAAAGAAATCTAAACTATTTAAATCTGGGGATCTGGCGGGCCATGGCTGATGTCCACCTCGTCCAATCCACCTGTTTACATAATTTTCGTTCAAATACTCCCTAGCCAAAAGCGAAAAATGAGCAGGAGCACCGTCGTGCATGAACCACATTTCACGTCGCATCATAAGAGGTAGGTATATCATCCAATATCAAGGGCAAATCATTCTCTAAAAAATGTCTGTATGATTGACCAGTAAGTCGCCCTGGCAAGAAGAAAGGACCAATCAAATAATCGCCAATATAACCACCCCACACATTTAATGAAAATTCCTCTTGAAAATAAGCTTCTGCAATTTCATGTGTATTCTCCTTAGCCCATATGTGTTCATTATGAAAATTTATAATTGAAGTCCTTGAGAAACAGGCTTCATCAGTGAATAAGATTTGGCAATCAAAATGAGGATTGTTGAATAGTCTGTTGAGGTACCACTGACAAAAAATAATTCTTGGATGACAATCTCGAGGCAAGAGCGCCTGCATCCTCTGAATATGATAAGGATAGAGCAAAGAATCCCGCAAGATCCGCCAAACAACTTGATGACTTGTATTTAAGGTAACACTAATTTTTCTTGTACTGGTTCCTGGATGTTCTTCTATTTCGTTCAACACTGCCTCTTCGAGTCGTGGTGTTCTCACACTTCGTGGTCTACCTGCATTAATATTTTTCGCAGAAAAAGATCCAGTTTCTGAAAGACGCCTGTGAATATTAGAGAACATCCGATGACCAGGCATCACTCTATTGGGATAGCGTTCCATGTAAAGACGCTTAGCTTCTCTTGAATTACCATTTGCAATACTATACATGAAATGCATGTCACCCATTTCGGAGTTCGTGAAATTCGGCATGTTTTGATATTAAAATGCAACCATCTTTAATTTTCAAAACACAGGAGTTTAATTTGATGTGTCAAAACTAACAATAAATTTATTCATTCACCACAGCCTACTAGGTAGGTAACTAGATTTCTATGACAATTCGGGATTTTCTGAGGATTTCAAGAGAATCATTCAAAATTTTTTTCTCGAAACCGGTAGTAATACGACAAAACTACAAGAGAACATAAAGTTTGGTATAACAACAAAGCTTTTCTTTACAATTTTTGAAAGTACCAGTGGCTCACCAAAAAAAAGTTCTGAAGGACAACAGTGGACAGTGTTCCCGAAAAAATATCACCCTGTAGATTTGCAACCGAAATTGTCATGTCACAAGGTGTAAACTCTTAATTGCAATATCTATGCCAAATTTCATTTGAATATCTTGTGAAGTGAAAAAAGAAAAAAATTCAAACTGTAACACTCTGTATCTTGAAAACAAAACGTTTGCGGACCCATGTTTATGGGACTTTTCTTCCTAAAACTATTCAAGGAATCTCCCCTTTTCCTTTGTACCTCCAATTTAGGAACACCCTGTATAAGCATATATTGTGAAGTGATCGTCTAGAAGGTACAAGTAAGTTTTTGTAGAACGTGAGCCACCAAATACAGCAATGGTACCTATAGATAGTATTTCACAAGATAACTAGAAAGAGCTAAATGTGACTTTAGTCCAAATTACTATTTTCGTCTAGATTTGTTTTTATGCAGATTTTGCAAGTAATTTTTCAATAATATATGTAAAATTTATTGCTTCATACAATGGGTTAATTTTGTTTTTAATTTCTAGTATTCTTATACAAGAATAAGTTTTATGAATTTTCTATATTTTTTACCTAATTCTTCTGTTATTATTATCTTCTGCTTTTTTCCAATTTTCTTATAGTATATAGAATCTGTTTAATTTACTTATATTCTGGTTTATATCTTCATTTCCTTCGAGATCGCTTTGGATGTCTTCTAGTTTAATTATGTCTACAATTTTTAAACGTTCATGTTGATTTTCAGATGGTCCTAAAATAGGATTTCTACTCGTACTCTTTGCTTCTAAGTTGTATTTTCCTGGGTAATAAATTATTTCGAAATAAAACTCATGAAATATAATATGTAAAAGTCTTCTTCCACTGTAGTTTGTATATTCATTTACCCTATAGGTTTATAATCAGTGCAAACTGTAAATCTTTTTTCCATGAACCAATGCTGCCAATATTTTACTGCTACTTTTACTGCTAAACACTCTTTTTTTCGGGAGTCGTTCAATTACCATGAAATATTTGCACATATTTTTTTTGTTGAAATACTTTCTGGGAAATAACACAAGTGATGAAAATTGCTGTATATACCAAGAAACTATAGTTTCTTAACCATGGACAACAAAACAAAAAGTATTTAAACATTGAAAAATATGCCACAAATATCATTCACTAAAGATGGTTTTTCTTCGCCATCGGTTTGCGGTTGTTTCAAGACGGAGCCGCGTCTATGCCCTATATGCTGGCCTCTATGTAAATATGTATAGGTGAATCGGGCTCAAAGGTTGCCAAAATAGATTTCAAAAACAATATTTTTTTAATGGTCTCAACGGACTCTTGAAATTTATCTGACCAGATAAAGTATTGTCCTTTACTTAACAAATTGTATAAAGAATCTAAAATAATCGAGATATTAGGAACATATTTCCCTTAAAAAAATATTTCACATAGAAACTGACGAAGGTTTTCTTCCAAGTCTTGACTTTTTAAAACTTTTAAACTTGGTACTCTGTTTCCTATTATTTTTATTTGGCTTGCCATAATGCCAGAATTCATTTATATCCTTAGTGTCCAGTTTCATACCTCTTATTTTATAATGTATTCTTATAAACACACTAAATTGAGTTGCTCTGAATAGAGAAACAACATTTAAGCTATTTCAAAAAAAGTTTAGTATTTAAAAAAATTCTATTGACAATTTCGCCTCTACGTTGTTTGCATCAACCCAGCGTGAATAACGTGAAAAATTGTTACACCAGCTGGAAGGTGGGTACGACATACCCTAATATAGAATTCTCGATTTTGATAACTAAAATAACTCTAGAATACTACTTATTACTGTAATATATGATTTAACATTAGGAAAATGAGGTAGTATGATAAAATAACCCAGTTCTAGTTATGAAAGTATTTATATTTCTATATAAAACAATGTCGTTTTTTTTACGAACGAATCGACAATATTTTGAAACTATGACTTAATATCTAATTATTTGGGAAATTCAGATCAATTGTACACACAAAATGAAAGAATGAATCTGTCTTATATAATTTAGCTTTGACATAACATACAATCAATATCGGATCAGAAGACAATTCTGCAGAAAATAGAACTGCTATAGTATTCATTGTACATAAAAAAATCTCTATGCCAGTGTCATCTGTACGCCACAAATCATTTAGATTCTGTCCATTAGAGCGATTCAAATCTGCTAAATACAGAAGTCCCAAAAACGACCAAAGTAATGTCTTTCATGTGCTCTTGTTATTGCCAAGACAACACAAAATCCTCATATTGATTGTCACATTATTTGTATAGAAAGAGTATATTATTCAACATAGGGTTTGCAGTGGAAAGTGTCCAACATTTATATTCTGTTTGGGTACTTTTAGCTGAACCCGTTACACTTCGTTGATCTCCCATAATATTTTCCGATCTTGTGTGGGTGTTTGTAGGATGACAGACTTTTTGCCATTTAGTTCCATCATTAGCAGTAAAATAGGATCCACGTACCTCATTAGTAGACACAATATCTTCCGACTGTAGAATGTGACCTTGAGTGTCCTTTACATCAGAATCTGCATTCTGTTGCGAATCACTTTCTTCGCTACGCTTAGAGCAGTGATCAGTTTGCACATCACTCCCTGATTCGCCACTTTCATTATTGGAAATTCTTCCAAAATCTGAGCAAGCAGTTTCTGATTTTGCTCATAAGACATTTTGGAGTTAACACAACCACAAAAAAGGAAATTTGATTCATATAAACATACAATTAGTAAATAACCAAAACACAAAATACTTACACCGACTAGGTTGGGTATGGCGTACCCGCTTTATGTTTGCGCCCCTGCAGTTCACTCAACATCCAGAGCAATACAGTTACTCTTACTTAAAACCACACCCAGCACCACTCCCTCCAGCTACTGAGCCTGCCGAGTTCCAGGAATCGCAAAGTTAATAAATATTTATTGTTTTACAATGAGATACCCGACCTCATTTAACCCGGAATAACGCGGTTTCGATCTCATCACCAAGTGTACTGAACTTCATATGCATATATGTACAACACCCATTTTTATGATTAGCTTAAAAAATCTATAATTATTAATTATAAGATATAAATCTGCAAAGTGTGAAGAAAATCGGAAGACGTAATAAAATGTTTTCTATATGAATTTATCAATCCCTTACCCCACCTCTATAAGTTTTTGGCAGAAAATGTAGCCTCTCACTGTTATAAGTGATTCAGCGGTGTAGGGTTAAAAGCGTAACAAACTAACAAACTCACTTTAGCCTATATAATATTAATTAGGACGCGATTTGAAAATTTTTCGTGACATTTCATTTCTGTTTCTAAGTAAATTTATTTTCATTTTCAGACTCAACTTAGCAGAGCAAAATCACTATTTACTGATTCTTTTTACAGTTATGATCCTAATTTACAAAAAAAAAATCAAAACAAGTTTTCCATTCCATTAGGCCCGCTCTCACTCCTCGTCTAAATCCTTGCAAGCTTCCACCGCAGCCCTCATAACTTGCACCTGTTCCACCTCAACCGACCCCCGTGCCATGCCATTATCCTGATTGCACCGAGTCGCGAAAAGAGAGTCACCTGTAGGACTCTTGTGATTGATGAGCGCCATGGCACTATACATGATTGCACAGAGAGAGACTGTAATCGCAAGTTATACATCAGACCCATCCTGGAACGCCGTTAGTTAAATGCTGCTGTCAAGAATTTAACCTCTACGAGGGTAGAGCAAATAAAAGAGAGGGAGTCATCTTTACCTTAAATAAGGGTTAGACTACAGTTTACATAACCTATAGGGTTTTAGTTTGACATTTCCCAAAACTTGATGAAACTAACTTTTAGCATAACCAAAAATACTGAGAGAAAAAACTTTGGATTTACGGAGGTTCAGATGAGGGAAACATAGGAGGAAAAAAAAGCAGCATCAAGACTGACAAATTACTGTAGAGGAAGCTTCTTAGCAAAAGCCCACAATTATAAAGAATAAATGACAATGGTAGTGGATTTCAAAAATTGCATTTGTTCGTCCCGTCACACACAACACTTCTTTGACCTTGAAATACTCATGCTAAATTCTCTTCATTTATAGATAATCAAATTACGCTAAACAGCCAAATATAAACAGCCAAATATAACATCCAATTAATAAACAATACCAGCACATAATGTGCTTTTTCTTCTAATACATAGTAGAGACAAGGCTGACAAACTTTGTTGCTTTCCCGCAATTTGTATAGTGTATTGTTTAAATTTGATTGAATTACTTCATTGATTTTTAAACTTCTGCACCTTTTCCAAAACCTTCCATCGCGCTAATGCTAATTTTAAGTGTTCTTTGCGTGTAAAATAAAGACAGTATTAGTGATTCGTGAATTGTCTTCCGTGCTATTCGGAAGCTTTTGATTCCGTCGTAAGACGGCCGCTTTTGTTATTATATTACGATTTCGCGAGTTATAGTTCCGGTCGTAACAACCGCTAGACCGCTTTCATTTGTTTCTTTTGTGTTATCAAAAGCCCATCATTTGTTTGTTAAACCCGCATTTTTTGTTTGCTCAATCAATGAACATTATGTCGCTATTTTTTGTATAACGTGTCGTCCAGACAAAGTTCTAAAACAGTTCCGACCAGCTGCGGGGCTACCCCTGAAAAAAGAAGAACCAAGAAAACACCACCTGCAGAGCTTCGACGTAAAAGGTCAGTGATTAACTTTAATTTGGTGATTTCATTTACGCAACGGCACGTATTTTATTGATTGTTCCGGTAAAGGTCCTTCGTCAATTACATACTTGCATTGAACCAGCATTGAACTAAAACCGCAACATCTAATTCATACTTTTTTTTGGATATTATATGTAATGTGCCATCGAAAACATTACAAACTTTATATGGGGATTAAACAGAAAAACTGTCACGCTGCAAGCATTAAATAACAAGTTCAAAAGCTGACTATAAAATAAATCATAGATACTATAGCAAGTAGTAAATAATTACAATTTGGTAAGTTTGAAGACGCGAGATGTAAGACCGACATCTAGGATTTTCAAGAGAATCAGTACACAGAGTTTCCGAATCTGGAGCCGTTCCGTATAATTGCTGTTCTCCCTTAACTCCTAGGACAGAATGTAACTATAAAATTTTTCAGGTTACTTCACCTGTCAGAGATATTGAATACTCTCTTCAGGCAGCAATTATACGGAACGGCTCCAGATTCGGAACCTCTGTGTACTGATTCTCTTGAAAATCCTAGATGTCGGTTTTACATCTCGCGTCTTCAAATTTAACGAAATGCATCAAATGCATAAAGAAGTGTTCGAGAGGACATTCAATTGTGGGAAGCGCAACTTCCCGACCAGAAACAATATATATTATATTTATGTATAATATATATTGTCTTGCGTACAAAGGAATGACACCTCGAAGAGAGTATTCAATATCTCTGACAGGTGAAGTAACCTGAAAAATTTAATCTTTACATTCTGTCCTAGGCGTTAAGGGAGAACAGCAATTATACGGAACGGCTCCAGATTCGGAACCTCTGTGTACTGATTCTCTTGAAAATCCTAGATGTCGGTCTTACATTTCGCGTCTTCAAATTTAACGAAATGCATCAAATGCATAAAGAAGTGTTCGAGAGGACATTCAGTTGTGGGAAGCGCAACTGATGAAGGTTCCCTGACCAGAAACAATATATATTATATTTATATATAATATATATTGTCTTGCGTACAAAGGAATGACACTTCGAAGTGAGTATACAATTTGGTCAGGTTTGGTGAATGTTTTTTCATGTAAACTTTAAAAAAAAAACAAACAAAAACAAATCAATGTTTTGTAATGTCTAGAGTACGTTTACGCCGAATGTATCGCCAGCAAAGTGAATCTGAAAGAGAGAGAAATCGCGAACCGCACGGACAGATATCTAACAATTGTTATGAAATGTTGTCAAGCGTAGTATGATAATAGCAGGAGAAGACGTATGACCTTTAGAGTCCGATTTTCATAGATTTGAAGTTTAGTTCATGAGTGGTTAGGAGAACAAGGATTTGGTGCAAGTGGCTGAACAGTTTACCGCCGTATGAGGTCTTTTGGAGTGCAGCATTATCGACTCCATCTTGTGCTACCTCTGTCCGCTGAGCACCGACAGCGACGATTACAGTAGTGCAGAGAACGACAACATTGGAATGTGGAATTGAATCAGGTCACCTACTCTGATACTCTATTCTGCTTGGGTGGACGTGATGGCCGGAGAAGGGTTAGACGACCTCGAGGAGAAAGACGCAAGGGTTGCTACTGCACATGGAAGTAGGTCCCCTTTCGCCTTTGATCGAAGCAATAGGTCAGCGCAACTTTATCTTCAGGAAGTAGTGATGCCTTATGTACTCACTTATTCAGCCCATGGATACCATATTTCAACAAGATAATGCTCTGCCTCATGTTGCTCGAGTTAGTTTAATTTTATTTGAAGAGAAATCTGCTGCCATGTCCGCCCAGATCCCCCGATTTCATCCCCATAAACAGTTCTGGCATGTGATGGGTAGAATTTGGAGGTTCTAGGACATGAAATACAGGTAACTCGGGATAGTATTCCACAAGTAGAAACAGACCAGCTTATGGAATGAATGCGAGACATGTTGGGGGGTTTATAGATTCCCGCGCTGGACAAACACATTATCAACAACCTTAATAATAAATAAAAATTTAACACCCTTGTATTTTTATTCAAATATTAATCATTTACTCCTTACTACAGCATCTATGTTTACCAAACAATATTTATATAATATAATTTAAACATCTCGTTCTCAGTGTTGCGATTTCATTATGAGAATAGTTAACTATACTTGCTGGTGTTATTGACTAGATTGAGAGTGTTGAATATTGACGCCAAACAGATTACCCTATTGATAATTTCGGTGTGAAGTTATTATTAAATTTTATGATCATTTTGAGATACAGGTTTTCATAGAAATATTATTTAATATTGAAGCTCTCGACCAGAGTTAGAGGGCCTTTCAAAAGTATTCTAGAATTGTTTACGATCGTTGTGAGACCTTCTCAAAATACTAAATCGAGGATTGATAGTAACTTCTTTTTAGGGTTCCGTATATACAATATACGGATACCCTTATAATATCACTCAGGATTTCTGCCTCTGTCACATCACAGCCATTTTCTCCTAAACTACTAGACGGAAGAGGTTGAAATTTGGCAGCAATGTATAGTCTGGTGACCCGATCAGGAGTATATATCGTAAAAGAAAAAATTATGATTTTAGGGGTACTTCTGGGGGGAAAAACTAAAAAAATCGACCTGCCCCCCCCAGATCTCCGAAAGCACTGAGCCTAAAATTTTGAAAAAAATAGGAAATATAGAACGTTGCCCAAACTTTTCAGGAAAAATCAGGAGAAACCATTAATATTAATTTTGGGGGGCAAATTATAGAATTCAATAAAAATTTAAAAATAAAAAAAATTCAAACGCATCATGTAATATATCAAATGAAAGGTCTCATTCTGAAGAACATAAATGTATTTTTTTCGTATTTTAAAAAAATATATTTAAAAAGATATTAACGAAAATATACAAAAATTTACCACAGTCCTCCCCCTTATCTCCGAAACTATAAAACGTAAAGTTTTGAAAAAAAATAGATTTATAGATTCCGACCTGAAGTTTACTGGAAAAATAAGGAGAAACCTCTACTTTTAATTTTGGGGGGCAAATTGCAGAATTAAATGGAAAATATAAAATTAAAATTGATTCTAACCCATCATGTTATATATCAAATGATAGGGCTCACTACGACGAAAACAAATATATTTTTTTAAAATTTTTAAAATAAATTAATTAAAAGATATTAACAAAAATATAAAAAAAATTACCCCTCACCTGAACTTTACTGGAAAAATAAGGAGAAACCCCTAATCTTTATTTTGGGGGGCAAATTATAGAATTATATGGAAAATTAAAATTGTTTCTAACCCATCATGTTATATACCAAATGAAAGGGCTCATTATGACGAAAACAAATATATATTTTTATATTTTTATAATAAATTAATTAAAAGATATTAACAAAAATATAAAAAATTTTACCCATCCCGCCCTATCTCCGAAACCATAAGCTGGAAAATGTTGAAAAAAACAATGCAGGTACATACCCTCACCTGAACTTTACTCTAAAAATAAGGAAAAACCCTTAATATTTTTTTGGGGGGCAAATTATAGAATTAAATGGAAAATATAAAATTAAAATTGTTTCTAACCCAGCATGTTACATATCAAATAAAAGGGTTTATGATGAAGAAAACAAATATATTTTTTCCATATTTATAAAATAAATAAATTAAAAGATTTTAACAAAAATATAAAAAATTTTACCCATTCCCCCCCCTTATATCCGAAACCATAAGCTGAAAAATTTTGAAAAACTGGAAATATAGCCCCTGACCTGAAGTTTACTAGAAAAATAAGAAGAAACCCCTAATATTCATTTTTGGGGGCAAATCATAGAATTAAATGGAAAATAAAAAAATATAATTGTTTCTAACGGGTCATGTAATATATCAAATCCCAGGGCTCATTATGACGAATACCAATATGATTTTTTAATTTTTTTAAAATGAATATTTTAAAATATATTAAAAAAATTACCCACGCTTCCCGTTATTCCCCAAACTCTAAGACCTATTTTTTTTGTTTATAGGAAAAATATGAAAAAAACCCTAATTCTATTATTTGGCCCCCAAAATGTGTATAACAAAACTGAGTTAGAAGTCCTCAAGTCGGACTCGTTAAAATGAAGGTCCCATATTGGGAGCAGATCCCCACTGAGCTTAACTGATTGAATATGATTGCTGGGTGTACAAGAGTCAAAAGGCTCTAGTAGCAAGTTCCCTTATAAAGAGGACGAAGGTAAAGTCCATTGCCTGACTACGAATTCTGGTCCTCAGGTACATGTGACATTCATAGAGGTGTCCAATGAAATAAACTGCACGAGGCAGGTAATAATTTGTTCGTAATAAGGTCTCAGAAAATAGGGATAAACTGAAGAAGATTTCTGAGTCATTTACCTATGACGACAGGCGGTAGGAAATTTGAAAATGAAGGAGGAAAACTCTGTAGGCACCACCACGCCTGGGTGCATATTTGAAAGGTAGACAAAGAGAGATGTAAGATGTTTTGACCGCCCTTCGGACCGGTCAGTTTCATTTAATATGACCCTAGTAACTAGGACCTAGTGAGCACAGATTCATGAAGGGCAGTAAAATACCTTTTGAGACGGTAGCAGGTAATAATATTGACTTTTTAAGGTCTTAGTTGAGATTGAAGCCATAAAAGGTGCATGCCGAAAGTTTTTATGCCTATAGCTCTATTCCAAGCAAAGTTCGATTAACTGTCATACTAAAGGATATATGTCCTATAGCTATAATTAAATCGACGATAGTTTCTGTCTTTACTTGATGAAAATGTAATATTTAATAAAAATTGGGCAATTTTTGTGGGAGAACCGATAAATGTTATCCCTCTCAAAAAATAGCCCAATTTTTATTAAATAGGAACATTTGTTTAGCTTTTAAAACGTATAACAACTTAGGAAAACATATAAGAAACAATAAAGATAAAATTAACAAAAATAACAACTTGGGTGTCTATAAGTTGACATTTGGTAGTTGCCCTAGTTTCTACCTCGGTCATACGGGAAGATCATTCAAGACAAGATGGTATGAACATACCAAAGCTTTTGAGTGCCACAATTACAATAAGTCAACCTTTGGCGACCATTTATTGAATGAAAATCATGGACCTCAGAATACGTTCCAAGTATTACATTTATAACAAAAAGGTAAAAAAAATATCTTTTAGAGTCATTAGAAATTAACAAAAAAAAACAGAATTCACCATACCTCTCGAATGATCAAACCCAAACCAATTCATCAATTCAATATCCCATAATTTTAATAATCCTCTTAATAGCTCTCTAATTGTATCCATATATTTCTTTATAATAGTTATAGGCATTTAGTTCTACTTTGTATTCTGTAGAAGCCAGTAACCTGGTGAAACAATTGACAATAGGAAATAAATATTTGTGAAAATTACCTAAGTGTTTTTTTTGATAAAATTATCACTAAATCGTTTCCTAATTGACCTACACTGATAGGTATATTTCTGAGAGCAAGAAATCTTCACAGTCTTGAAGTATTCTAGGAGGTTCTAATCCTGTACAACGGCAAAGAGTCTTATTACTCTTCTCTAAGCTCTTAACACCATTGATAGATTGTGACTCTTTTTTGTCGCAAACCAAAATCAGCATCTATTTTAGCGACAATTCAGAGAAAAAATATTTCTAGAGATTGTCTGAAAGCTTGAGAAATTGTACAATAGCGAACATCTTGAAAAGCTACCGCAAATTTATTTTAGAAGAGAAGGAAGAATTGCTGCCACCCCGTACTATTCGGAATTTTCCCAAACTCCAACTGAAAATAGTAGCTTGCCAGAATATTTTTGACCTTTCTTATTCATAAAAGCTTTTTAATCTGCAAAAGAGCTGCAATCTGAAAACGTAACACGCGGTTGTCATTCCACGGGAAATTCCTTAAATTCCTATTCCAGAACATTCACGTTGCCATCCTTTCCCTTCGTTCTTAGACGCTGTCATACATTTGCTTTTTCATTGTAAATGTTTTAAAAAGAACGCGAATGCGCTATTGTGCTCAAATATTTCTAAAACGTTGTGAAACTCTTTATTTACGGCATACCGTTCTTTTATATTCCGAAATTTTTGTTTCTCTTTGTTTATAAATTTTAGATAGCCTTGTTGGATACAGCTGCTTTCAGAATAATAACTTTATTACTGTTCCCTCCACTTTCACTGAAAATGATTACATTTTGTTGTTGAGAAATATTATGTCACTTTTTATTATTTGAGTAACCTACTTTCACAAAAGAAAATTAATTAAAATGTGTATAAAATGAGATGCTTTTATTATAATGTAAATAGGAGACAAACGAGTTGAAAAAACTTTTTTTTTGTAGTTACAATCTTCCTAAACATACACCCAGCATGTTAAAAACTATGGTCTAGGGAGCATTGTAAACAAACGTACCCGCGATGTTGCAATATCTTCTCTGCCAACTTTTGGTCGAGAGCTCATTTAATATGAAAACTTTAAAAAATGGTTTTTTAATGGAACTGTATTCACTGAAGAGATATAAAGTGATTATAATTTGCATATGAAGCTTTACAAGCATTTTGAAATCAAAGTTATATGCAGGTGACTGTAAAAATGGGTACAAAATTCTTTTTGACAAGACTGGATTTTTTAACTAGTTTTATGAATTATTGATTTCTTCTCACCTGAACTGTTATCTTTCGAAACATTTGCAATCAAACCGCTTACACGGTGTATATATAAATATATTAAGTGATCCAAAAGTATGGAAACGGCAGAATAGCACGGTAACCATTTTAGAGAATAAAATTAAATATATCAAGTTTAGGTCTTTTCCCTAACTGCTTACTAGTGATTTTGTCCATGATCTTGACTTTGACCATGAGTGTAATTTCAAGTCCAATTAGAATATTTTAAATGGAATTTAACCCTGGAATCCGAAAGAGAAATTTTGGGTTCAAATATGCCTCTAAACTGATTTCGGATGAATTTACCCCTCATTATGCAGGAAACTTACGAAATTATTTTGATTAATTCTTAAGGTTTTAGATTAAGGATAAAGTGCATAACCGAAGCCCAATATCATCGGGGAGTTTAAACAACGAATAGGAGATGAAATCGCTGCAATGGATTCAAAAATGATTCTGGACGCTGTATCAACTATTTATACCCACACGGCATATTGTTAAGAAGTAGACGGCAACCACAGGATCAACTGAGCCTAAACTTCGCCTTGTTTTCTCCAGCTGTGTTGCAATATCTTGTGTTAACTGGTTGTCTACATACTTTACCTTGGCTTAACTGGCTGGGTACTGCGCCTATACAGATTGAATGCACACTTAACGTTCCGTCAGACGACTGGTTCGAACTATTAAACAAATCGATTTGACCTTGAAATGACCGTCCAGGTGAAATTTTTTAATTGTCAGGCTCATATTTGAACGAACATTTTTTCGCTCTTTTATAATACAGGGTCAATATTGGGGGCCTCAATTTGACCTCAAAATGACTTTCATGGACATGGTCAAGATCAGCACTAGGTAGCCCAAGGAATATCCTTAACTTAATGTATTGAACTTCTTCCCCTAAAATAGTTTCCTTACGAGTTATTCTCCCATTCCCGTACTGTTGGGTCAACCTGTATATCCACATATTTATTATTGAAATAAGAACACAATATAAAATAAGGATCACCAAATATTTTAAAGACCGATGATGTTCGTTCATCAAACACCACTTAGCACTAATTATGTTGAAACTTTAATGAAATCCATCCAATTAAACATGATGTTTTAGCAGTAAACTGTAATTAGAATAATTAGATACGGAGCAAAATGATATTAAATATTAAATATATAATTAACTATATAATTGGAGGACATAATGTATATTTTTTTAATCCTTATATAAATAAGTCACTAAATTAATTGTTCATTATAGTTAGAACAATTGGACCTGGCGCCTGATGGCATAAACATGCATTATACTTCTTAATAACATACATAACTAAGTCTTTAAAATAATTATTAATTACTAGCGGTCGGCAAGTGGTCGAAATTTTATCAAAATCATTGTTAATAATTTGCAGATAATATAGCTATATGAATTTGCATAGTTCTAACTTTTTTTTTTCTAGTATTATACACTTTTTTGTGTACTTATACAAAATACCATTATAATTAAGTAAAAAATTTCGCAATGGATAATAAATTCAGTTTTGTTGTCTTACGGTTCCAATTAATGTACATGTACGACGCTTAGGCATATTCAAGAAGCAAAATCAAATAACGTTCTTTTCCTGAATAAAAGGAATGTACAAATTACGATTTTGTAAAGTATTGATATTGAATTTTTTCAAATAATATACGGAATATTTTCACATTGAATTAAAAAGATACATTAACCTTACAGCTAACAATGCTATGAAATGTCAAAAGGAAATCAAATTAATCATACACGCTAAAACGAATATGACCGTGAATTATTGCCATGATGTCAGATCCAACTATTTATCGTAATCTTACTAATTGTATTCATATAACGGGCGTTGTAATCTTATTCAAATTGTATGTAACGACTAACCTTCAAAATATTAAAATAATAAAATATTATCGGAAACACATTGATCAATTGTCACACAATACATAATTCTAATTTTAGTTTACAAACCATATTTAGAAAGAAATAAAAGTTTCCAACTTGCGAGTGCCACACAAATGGTTATTATCAAATAATATATTTTTTATGCCTGAAATCTAAATAGTGTAATAATGTGGAATAACCCTCGGAACCGATCAAAATTTGTTAGTTTTTTCTTTAATTTAGTTTGTTTTTCGTGTCAATACATCTTACAATTTTCTTTCCAAGAAATCAGGTGGCACTGTTTGGCACTGACAGTGTGGACATAAATTATGGATTTTTTATTTTATTTTATTTAATAAATGAAGCAATTTTATAAAAAATTAAGCATTCTGCACTAAAGGTCATCAATAAATAATAAACTTTATTAGCAAAATCGAGAACATCAAATATTTATTTGACAATATTTTGCGCCTCCCTCAGTAATTCTTTTGTAATTCCTGATTCTGAAAAACAAGATGTTATCTAAAACTTGATACTATTAACAATAATATTCGAAAAAAAACTGGTATTCTGATCTCAATAATGTATGTGTGAGACTGAAGTCAAATAACCCAAAGATTCTTACTTACAGGAGACACGCCGTCATATACCCTGTGACTCTCAAAATCTAACTGTCCAGGAACGATAGAATGGCGTATATATCCTTACTACAGAGCCTTTTTAAATGTCACTTGTTTGTCTAACGGACTTTTAGTTTCGAAAATATGCAGAGTGAACTTTTTTACCGGCAGAACTTTAAGCCCCGCCCTACTCTATGTTTCGGTACCTGTGTCTATATCTTTTGCTCTTCTGCCAAACATCACCCAAAATTTCAAGCTAAAGCTAATATTTTAGCCAGCGCTGAAGCTGCCACCGATTCGACTTCAACGACAGCATTGTTGATCAATTCAACAGTTGCTATTTCTTATTTGCACTACTAACATTAAACGCCACTTAGCACTAATAACGTCAAATTTTATTGCTGAAGAAATCTTTTAATCTTATTATAACAACCGTGCAAAATATGGTAACAAAAATCTGCCTCCTACATATAATAACTAATAGTCTATTTGTCTTATGTAAGTAACTCTTCTTCAACATAAAAACTTTAAATTACATTAAAATATTTGGTGCAGGCGTCGGATAAAATAAGCCTACATATTATATATAGTTACATATGTATAGATCTGGAAAACAGTACAAATATGTCCCTTAATCATACCTCTACAAACTGTATTGACAATATACAGGGTGTCCCAACGAAACCGAGCCATATGGAATATTTCCCAAAATAGTGTAACCCCATCACAAGTGACACATCGTTTCAAAGCCTGCTTAAAAAAGAATTCAACGGTGTGTCGTTTTTGATATTCCATCAACATTTAAATAATTTGCGAATGAATAATTGATTCCTGGATATTTTCTGATCTGTAATGTTATTGACAAACAATAATTAAAATAGATAATTCGTTTATAATTTTAAAGACTTTTGCTATTACGATAAGGAAAATGAAACTAACAATGGATAAATAATTTTGTTATAACAGATGTTGGATATGGTCTCCATCCACTGCAACGCATTATACAATCGTATCTCACATTAATTGCGCACATTTGAAAAAACATCTGGAGTAAGTTGGCCACATCCTTTTTGGATATGATGTCTCAGATCATCGAGTCTGGAAGAATAGCATACACGCAGGTCTTTAAATACCTCCAAAGAAAATCAGACTGGGTCAAATCTGGCGACCTTGCTGACCAATCGAGGACACCTCTTTCAATCCAGCTATCAAAGTTCGATTATTCTGAAACTCTCTAATTCGATCACCGAGGATTTCTACCAACACATTTAGCTTTAGAGGATACTGTGTATGAGCTTCTCTTAGGACGATTTATCTCACCATTTAAATAATAGCAGGCTGCGTCATAAAAGCAAATATGGTATAAAAAGTTGGGATTGTTGTTTAGGTGACCGGACAATGTTTCACAGAATTTTATTCCTCTATCAAAGTCGTCTTCATTTATTTTCAGTTCTAGTCTGCTTGTGTAGGAATGGAACTTATTACGTTTCTGAATTCTGTGAACACTACTTCATAGAACACCTTATGTTAGCGCAATTTGTCTTAAAGATTTTTTCGGTTCCATTACAACATGTGATGCCTCTCATTGGAATTACGAGCAGTTTCTCTAGCACAATACACTGAATATAAAAAAACAATAATTTATTTTTTTTCCGCTCATTTGTAAACAATTTTGTTTAGACGTAAGACTTAAGTACACTGAAGCGGCTATGGAAACAAACTAAGACATTAACTATTTTTTTTCTCTTCTTTAACAAAAGAAGTTAGTAATTTTTTATAATAAGAGTAATAATACACAGTGGCGCAACTCAAAAATCACACATGGAAATAGTACTCTTCCTCAAACAGACTAAACAATGGAGACCATATCGAATCTGTTACAATAAACTGATTTAAACTCCATTGTCAGTTTTTTTGTCGTAATAGCAAAAATCTTTTAATTAATATTCGTTAATAACACCAGAGATCAGAAAAATATCCAGGAATCACGTTCTAATTCGCAAATTCCTTGAATGTTGATGGAACGATACACAGTCGAATTCCTTTGCAGGCTTTATAAAAAAATGTTACCTACTTATGGTAGTGTTCCGTTTTAAAAAAAATCCTTTGTCTTCTTAGATTATTGACCCTTACATTTTGTCCTTCATTTTCTCTTTTTCTTTCATTCCAATTCACTTGATTCCTTACCTGGCTGACCTTGGCTTCATTGATTATTTGTATATCTCGTTTGATTCTACGGTTTCACTTACTGTCTATTTCTATATTCAAAGTTTCTTGAATGAGGTCTTATGGACCTAATTATGGTTTGCATATCTTGCATTATTATTGTTTTGGTTATACCTGTTCATATAATTATTTTTAAATCTTTGAGTATTATATTTTTGATTAATTTGTTGCCTTCTATTATTCCTTTCAAAATGTTCAGGTGTTGTTGAATTATTGTCTATTCGTCCCAAATAATTACCAAATTGTGTGATGGTTATAATATTTTGCACTAATATAGTCTCTGATGTACCTTCTTCATAGTTCCGAGCTATGTTTAGTATTATTTCATTCTCTCGCATAGAGGGTTTTAGATATTTTGCTGAAATTATTAGTTTTAAGACATGCTCTACCATATTTCCTCTTCTGGGGTTAAATTTGTCGAAATATATTTTTTTTCTAAATAAGGACTGCTCTACTTCTCCACAAAAATAATCATCGATAGCCTTGTCAAATTGTGCAGGTCGCTTTCTAGTGATGCGAACCAAATACCTGCTGTGTCAGTTATATTTGTTCTGATTCTCATTTCACTTCCTCAAAATTTTCTATTTGGCTGTATTTATTCGTCATAGCTTTTATGAATATGCATGGGTGTATTGTTGAATTTCTTCCATTACATTGGATATTTATTTCTGTTATTTTACTTGCACTTCCTATTAGGGTTGCACTTATTGTTTTATTTTTTTTTTTCTTAAACTTTCTTCATACTGTTTTTGCAAATTCCTTTCATTTTAGGTCAACTTGTCCTCCATTACCTCCCCATAACTATGTATTGCTTCTCTCTATCTAAAAGCAATTTCTTTAATTGTGTTGCGCATTCTCCTGCATCATTTCTTCAACATTTTTGCAACTGCGATTTATATCAATTTGAACATTTTTTACGTTAGTCAAACAAATTTTTATCACTTACCAAATGACATTATTAAAACTAGCTGTCGCCCAGAGGTCGAAATTCGACCAAATGTGTCAATATCTCTGGCAGGTTAAATAACCTGAAAATTTTATCTTGACATTCTATCCTAGGACTTTAGGGAGAACAGCAATTACAGGGAAAGGATCCAGATTAGGAACCTCTGTGTGATAGTTTCCTCGAAAATCCTAGATGTCGGTCTTACATCTCGCTTCTACAAATAAGTAAAGAAATTCAAGTTTTTTTCAAATATAATTCATAGGATATTATTTGTGTTCAAATTCGTAATTCTTAATTTAATATGACACCAACGCAACCGCTAATGGGCTACCATACATATTTATTTTTTCTAACCTGTCTGTATAGCTATAATTGCACTCAATTCTCAAACATTTATTAAAATCCTCATTATAATAATTCCATCTCATTATATATTTCCACCACCCTGTATATGCAACTGCTCATGGACCACGCATAATATTTTTTAACATTTTTGAACCACCCGGTAAACCATTATGTATATGCCACTGCCTTTGAGCCACGGTATTTACTCTTTTTGTTTATGAAATTTTTAACTATCTTGTGTAACTATAATTCTACTCTGACCTATATTTCAATTATCATATATATGGAACTCTTCGTGGGCTACTCTATAAATCATATCCGTTTCTAACATTTTTTATCATCATCCTGTATATCTATAGTTCCTCTCACCCTATATTTCATCTTCCCTATATATACAACTGCTTATGGGTTACAAAATGTTGCATTTCCATTTCCGCCACCCTGTATATGCATCTCTGTATAATATTCTTTGCACCACCCTGTATAACCGTAATTCTACTGCACCTTCTATTCCAAGAGCCCTGTAAATTCAACCGCTAATGGGCTTCCCTATATAATTATTTTATTAGTTATAATTGCACTCTACTCTGTATTTTAAACACCCTATATATACAACTGCTTATGTGCCACCCACGAAAAAAATTATTTTGAACATATCTGAAATCGCCCTGTATAATTATAATATACAACGATTACTTTACCACTAAACAATAACAACTCTTGCATGCCATTTCCAGTAGTACATGCTCTAAGTATAAACAGCATTGGTCCCTCTATATATAATTACTCAATGTTTTGAGTCTGGCGGTGGCGGAACGCGGCACATTCAGTTGTTTGGCGTTGACATTATGACGTAAATAATGAATTTTTATTATATTTTATTTAATGAATGAACCAATATTATAAATTAATATTAGCATTCTGCACTGAAGGTCGTCAGTAGCTACGAAACAAAATAAAAATGAAGAAAATCGGTTGAGAGACAGAGGAGAAAATGGTACCTAATCATTTTGTCTTAGCCTATTTATATCTAGATACGAACAGGAGAAAATATGAAACTGTCACCCTGTATGTTAAAGGACAACGCCATTGTCATTTCCAGATAAAACATTAAACACCACTTTTCACTAATTACATTGAAAATTTAATGTCGAAAAAAAACCTCTTTTAATCAAATAAAAACGACCGTTCAAATTACTGTAACGATACTCTACCTCCGACCTATTAAACACGATGAATTCTCTAGCACTAAAATTGTAATTAGAGTAATTAGATTCGTCGGAGCAAAATAAATATTTCAAATATTAAATATCCAATTAAGGATATAATTGGAGGACGGTAATATCCATTACGTGTTGAAGTCTTTCGTTCATTCATTCAAAGACAAGCAAAAAAATGCTCTTCAATTTCCAGTTCTTGACAAGAAATATATTAAGATAATTCACGTTTATTCTACATCGCGAGGAGGGAAACGCTGAGTATAATGAGAAAAACAAATGAGGAGTGGGTTTCGAGTTTCCAGAAAAGAAATACCCCACTTCTCGTAACCATGTCTATTTGCCTTAATTGGAGTCGCTAATTGGACATTTGAAGAAGAACAAGAACAAGAAACGCATAGAAAGAGAGCAGGAGGAGTACTTTCGTATTGTTACGAACTTTTGAGACTTCAATTATATCTTGTGTCTCGTCTCTTCACGAAATAAGTTACACGGGATGTAGAATGAAATTTTATAGCTTTCATGACCACTTTTTCTTTGTTTATCCGGAAAAGTTCATTATTTTTGTCCGCAGTGCTGGAGATGTTTGAATTCACGTCTCCGGACTCAAGAGGGTGTATCTTGAGGCAAAAAGTACACGAGTTTTGCGTCTTTGCAAACGCGAATCGTCTTCTTTGTGTGATGTATAACTTGTGAAATAATACGATGGTGAGGAGGACTTGAAACATGCGATACAGAATGCAAGTTTGTTACTTGGAGTTGTCTTAATTTATATTCATGTTAGGGAAATAAGGGCATGCAGGTATCTCATCATGGAACTGACATTCAAGAGCTTTGCACGTTTAACAGCTCGGTCAAATGTTTTATAAAACATCTATGATATAACTTTGACATATATCTTTTATAACATTTACATCAATAGTACTTTTTACAAAAACTAGTTTTCGCCCAGTGGTCGAAATTCGATCAATTGTGTCAATATCTCTAGCAGGTGAAGTACCCTGAAAATTTTTTCGTGACATTCTATCCTAGGACTTAAGGGAGAACAGCAATTTCACGGAACAGATCCAGATTCGGAACTTCTGTGTTATAGTTTCCTCGAAAATCCTTAGATGTCGGTCTTACATCTAGCTTCGACAAATAAGTAACGAAATCCAAGTTCTTTTTCAGATATAATTAATAGGACTTTAAATGTGTTCAAATTCAAAATTCTTAATTTAATATGACAACAATTCTACCGCTAATGGGCTACCCTACATAATTATTTTTTCTAACCAACCTTTATAACTATAATTGCACTCAATTCTCTAACATTTATTAAAATACTCATTATAATAATTCCATCTCATTATATATTTCCACCTCCCTGTATATGCAACTGCTCATGGACCACGCATCATATTTTTGAACATTTTTGAACCACCCGGTAAACCATTCTGTATATACGACTGCCTATAAGCCACTGTATTTACTCTTTTTGTTTATAAAATTTTTAACTATCTTCTTTAACTATAATTCTACTCCGATCTATATTTCAATCATCATATATATGGGCTACTCTATAAATCATTTCTTTGTCTAACATTTTTTATAATGATCCTGTATATCTATAAATCCTCTCACCCTATATTTCATCTACCCTACAACTGTTTATGGGTTACGAAATGTTGCATTTCGATTTCCGCCACCCTGTATATGCATCTCTGTATAATATTTTTTGCACCACCCTATATAACTGTAATTCTACTGCGCCATCTATTCCAAGAACCCTGTAAATTCAACCGCTAATGGGCTTCCCTATATAATTATTTTATTAGTTATAATTGCACTCTACTCTGTATTTTAAACACCCTATATATGCAACTGCTTATGTGCTACCTACGAAAAAAATGATTTCTAACATATTTGGAATCGCTCTGTATAATTATAATATACAACGCCTTATATCTCAGTCAATTTAGAACATGAGAACACATAACTTTTTAACCATCCAAAAATCGCCCAAGCAGCAATTTTTGGCTATAAAAAATATTAAATATCCATAAAATGCTTATAAGATCCTATACATCAATTTGTATGGAATGTCATAATTATTGCCACAATATCGTTCTTGCTCGGTAATACGATTTTTCCCGAGCAATCGATTTGTAGACGCCAAAATCCCGAAATGAAATTTCGACAGTCATAGTGCAGTTTGCGAGAATTACATGTAATAAGATATACATAAATAAAGAAAACATTATATGTATTATATTGTTAGATAAATAAGTAAAAATATATTTGCAGCATATGACATCAAGCTAAAAGAACATTTAACAATTTTTTACTGACTGCTTATATTTTAAACGACATTAAAATTAATTTAAAAGATTACCTTATGGAATAAAACAGCAATATATTACTAATACTTATTGAATTTTCATTTGCACATGGCATAAAATAAAAAACATATTCAATTTGAGAGGATCTGAAATCAAATATATCAATTAGCTTTATAAGCTCTCAATAGTTAGTTTATTTACGTAAAAGTTTTCATCGGGGGATTATATCAAAACATTTTACAAATACAATGCAATACACCACCTGTTAATTTATGTTAAATAATACATTCATTTGTTGACAATTTTGGTAAGTTCCTTGAAATTGAAATTTTGAAAATTATACATTGATAATTTTCTCATTGCATTGAGAAGGTACCTTAACCTAGCAGCTAAAATTGTTAAGAAATGTCAAATTGAAATTCAATTTGCTAGAATGAGGTTGGCCGTGAACTGTTCGAGAAATTAGAACCATTGCCATGATGTCAGATCTAACTATTTATCTTCAATTTCACTACATAATTGTATTTATATCATAGGCTTTGTAATCTTAGTTATATTGTATGAAACTATTATCCTTTAAAATTAAAATAATATAAATTAATAGTATAATGTTAAAATAATAAAATATTATCGGAAATACATTGTTCGTTGCCACGCATACAAATTTCTGATTTTAGTTGACAAACTATATTTAGAATATTAGAATAACTTTCAGAACCAAACAAAATTTGTTAGTTTTTCGTTTAATTTAGTTTGTTTTTCTCATTCCAGTCAATCCGTCTTACGATTTTCTCTCCACGCAATCTGGCGGCATTGTGGACGTAAATTATAAATTTTTTACTTTATTTTATTTAATGTATGAATCAATATTGTAAATATATTTTAGCATTCTGCACTGAAGGTCGTCAATAGTCACTAAACAAAACAAAAATCAAATAATTGGGTTGTGGGACAGAGGAGAAAACAGCACCTAACCGTTTTGTC
This sequence comes from Octodonta nipae, assembly GCA_034190945.1. Taxonomy (NCBI): domain Eukaryota; kingdom Metazoa; phylum Arthropoda; class Insecta; order Coleoptera; family Chrysomelidae; genus Octodonta; species Octodonta nipae. Next base: position 132,843,327 of record CM067219.1, on the reverse strand, counting down.
TTTGCCTATTTATATATAGATGTTGATGTTAGGCATGACGACAGAATAAAAGTATCAACAAATAAACAGTTTTATAAGAAAATATAAATTGAACAGTTATTAAATAATTTGTTTATACAATGTAGGTGAATCAAAGTATATCTTTTTCTAATTTTCCCTTTTCAGACAAGGAGGAAATGAGTGCATTTTCTTATATTTACCCTAATATATTTTAAAGAAAACGTTTTAAGTTTATAAAAAATATACACTTTTATTTTCCACACATAGATTTTTTATTTCATCTGCTACATGATTCGCTTTAAAATTATTTTACTAATAAACTTTGAGGAAAGCCTATTGTAATCTACTCCCGAATTTTAGGCTCTGTAGATTGGAAAATAAAGGCGAAAATAGGTCAAATTTTAAATAATAAATTATTATATCTTTTAGACAAATTATTTACAAACACAAATAAAATATAATTTTCAAAATATTAGATAGTGTAGTTTCTAAAGGGGGAATTAGTCAATGTTTAATATTTTTGTTAATATATTTTAAACAAATGATTTAAAAATATGAAAGAAATATATATTTGTTATTCCCATAATGAGCCTTTTATTTGATATGATGAGTTTGACATTTTATTTTTATTTTCCATTTAATTCTATAATTTGTCCCCAAAATTAATAATGGGGCTTTCTACTAATTTTTCTTATAAATTTCAAGTGAGCCCCAGTACCTTTAAGTATTTTCGAAATTTTGGGTACTATGGTTTCGGAAATAAAGCAAGAAATGAGAATTTTTTATATATTTTTGTTAATATCTTGTAAACAATTAATTTTTAAAATATGAATAATATATATTGGTATTTCTTATAAAGAGTCCTTTGATTAGATGTATTGCATGATGCTTTTATTTTTTTTATTTACCTTTTAATTCAATTATTGCCCCTCCCCCCCTCTATTTTTTTTATTTTCCGTTTAATTCTATAATTTTGACTCCAAAATTTATATTAGGCATTTCTCCGTATTTTTCCTGTAAACAAAAATTTTAGGTCGTATAATTTGGGGAATAAAAGGGGGAATGGGTAATCTTTTTTATACTATTGTTAATATGTTTTAAAATATTTATTTTAAAAATATGAAATATATTTGTATTAGTCATAATGAGCCCTTTAATCTGATATATTACATGATGCGTAAGAAATTATTTTAATTTTATGTTCATTATCGATGTAATTTCCCATAAAATTAATATTAGGTTTTTATCATTATTTTTACAGGAAAATATTATTGTTTATGCCATAATGAGCCCTTTCATTTGATATATTACATGATGTGTAAGAAACAATTTTAAATTTATATTTTTCATTTAATTTTGTAATTTGCCCTGCAAAATTGACAGTAGAGGTTTGTCCTTATTTTTTCAGTAATATTCAGGTGAGGCCCTATGTGTATATTTTTTTTCAAAATTTTACGACTTATAGTTTTGGGAGATAAGGTAATGGGGAATGGGGTAAATTTTTTTATATTTTTGTTAATATATTTAGAATAATTTATTTTAAAAATATGAAAACAATATTTTTTTTGCCATTATGAGCTCTTTCATTTGACATATTTCATGATGTGTTAGAAACAATTTAAATTTTATATTTTTCAATTAATTCTGTAATTGGCCCCCCAAAATTAATAGTAGAGATTTCTCCTTATTCTTCCGGTAAAATTTAGGTGGCGCCCTATATCTCTAATTTTTTTCAAAATTTTACTTCTTATAGTTTCGGGGATAAGGGGGCGGGAACAGTGTATTGTTTTAGTTTTTCCCCCCAGAAGTACCCCTAGGATCAAAAGTGATTTACGATATGTACTCCTGATCGGGTCACCAATCTATATACTGATACCAAATTTCAAGCTTTCTGTCCAGTAGTTTAGGAAAAAATTACCGTGATGAGACAGAATGAGAAATCCGGATTGATATTAAAATGGTATCCGTATTTTGTACATAAATAAAAATTAAACTCCTTAGCATTTTTTATTCAAATTTTAAACAATTACTTCTTAATATAGGATCTATATTTTACCAAATCAATATTAAATATAAACATCTGCTTCAGATTGTTGGGATTTCTTTGTCAGTGAGTATATTTCCTGGTAATGGGAAATAATTTCGTCAACACAATATTTGAACAGAAGTAACAACGAGACTGAACCTATTATGCAGTCTTAATACATCACCAACAAACTAGAGTGTATTTTGTAACTTCAGCAATAAGCTTTTTACGGTATTTTGTTTGAAAAACAAGTAGCTTTTCCGCTACCATCTTAAGACCCATAATTACGACAGTCGTATTTTAATTTATCTTACTAAAAGTTTTATACGAACAACTAAGAAGCGGGAATTCAGCAATAATAATTTGCCTATGAAAGTGCCAGCTTCACACTAACTCATAACTGCCGAAACTCTACCCAAGGATAGGGCTCACACCCAGAATCCTACCATCTGCACCAGATGAGATAGGATGTTACTCCCAATAGGTCAAATTCCTGCAACATTCCTTGAGCACCGGAAGATGAATAGACTAGCACACATTTAAAAATTCGAAACTTTTCAATTAAGCTTTTTAGTGCTCTTTGTTTGTAGGATAAGTAATCTTTCCGCAACCATCTTAGGACTCATAATTGCATCGTAGTCATATTTTAGTTTATGTTTCCAAATGTTTTATAACAGAGGGTAAGAGAGTAAGCTCAGCAATAATTTTCCTTTAAATTGCCAACTTTACACTACCTCTAAACCACCGTAACTTTCGTATCCTCCGAGACATTAAAAAATAGTATTGTCATAATATTTATTCGCCGCCACTGGGGAAAACATTATTCCTTTCTATAAAACATCAATATCTGAGAAAATAAGAAAAAAGGACTGGAACTTTCGATTGGGGCAAAAACGATTGATCTCGAATGCTGGTCGAACTAATGTACCCTTCTAGAACAACGCGAAAAATCGATTAAGGGTATTTAAACCAGTATGGAGTTCATGACTAAGTACAGCTTAGTTAGTGTTATTCTTTCGAAGTAAATTGTATTCAGCTGTTGTGAATATTTGATTTTTACGTGTAAATAATGTTATAGAAAGTGAAGTTAGTATCAGTAAATAAAATATTTAATTTTAACCCACAGAGTTTATTAAAATGTTATGAAAGAGAGAGTGATGGGTGGTGTAGTAGACAGACAACAGCTCTGCTGCTAATTTATGTTGTTTTTATAAATGACGTTCTCGAATGTTAATAATCTCTAACACGTCTTCTTTCTTTAACATTTGATGAGATAATATCGCAAAGTTGGACAGCATCTTTAATTATACCCAAAGTTCCTATCAATTGCGCCATATGAATATAATTTTAGGATAAAACGTTATTTTCAACATACAATACTGCTGAAGATATTCCTTGAGCACAGCAATAGCAGCATATTTAATATATGCATAAAGTATATTATAAGGAAACTGAAGTGATTATATAGTTTATTGCACTAGGCAATATAAAACGGACAGACTTGTCATGTTGCTAGCAAACTATTTAGAATCTTCGCTAATAAGCTTTAAATGACATTTTGTTTGCAAGACAAGTATTCTTTCCACAACCATCTTAGGACACAATATCGCAAAATTGGACAGCATCTTCAATTGTACCCAAAATTGGGGCCTACACAGAGTCGTATTATCTGCGCCAGATAAATATCCTTTTAGGATAAGTAGTTATTTTCGATAGACAAAACTTGTGGGTATATTCCTTGAGGACAGAAATAGCAGCATATTTGATGTATGCAAAAAGTATGTAATAAGAAAAACTGAAGTTATTTTATAGTTTATTGCAATAGGCAATTAAAACGCACAGACTTCACATATTGCTAGCAAACTGTAGGTTATTTCGAACCTTCGTTAATAAGCTTTTTATGAAATTTTGTTTGCAAGAAAAGTATTCTTTCCACAACCGTCTTAGGACAAATAATTGGAACTTAGTTGCATTTTAGTTTAGATTTCAAAAAGTTTTATACGAGCAACTTAAAAAGAGTAAACTCAGCAATAATTTGCCTTTGAAAGTGCCAGCTTCACACTACCTCAAAACTGCCGAAACTTTCGTATTCTTCGAGACATTATAAAAGAATATTATGTGAGAGAGAGGGATGGGTGGTGTAGTAGTCAGCCATCAACTCTGCAGCTAATTTATGTTCTTGTTCACAATGACGCTCTCGAGCGTCAACAGTCTCGAAAAGACACTTCGCCGAAGCCCTCATTCATTCCTTGACACACAACACATGAAATATTATACACTTTTGTGTTGCGTTAATGCGATATTTAGAAATAGGGTATGGTGTATACATAAAAGTTGCTGAGGCAACAATACGCGAGTTTTAGATAGCTGCCGCTTCGGTGAAATATTTTGTAAGCGAAGCCGTTTCACCTACACGGAAACTCATATTTCACGGCAAGAACGAACGGCTCGACTCTATCACTCTCTTTCTCTATCTCTGGTATTTTCTGTTTACTGTTGCTTGCATTCAAAAAATGGAAAGGAGGACGAGCTTTTTATTTTGTTGTGATGAATTCGTTTTTCCTGCAGCTTCGTGTTACCCGACAAATTTGGTTTTAATAGCTTCGTGTCAATTTGTTCTTGCGTCAGTTTCATAATTAGTTCAATGTAATTTTCTTATATGTTGTAGAAAATGAAATTCGTTTCTTGTGGTAAATTCAGTTGTAAAAGTTATAAATAATAAAATAAATTCTAAGGTCAACTTTCGCAAAAACCTGAGTTAGACTAATATCTGGTGTATTCAACTTGAAAATGTCAAATGTGAGTTTGGTGATAAATGAGGCCATCTGATCGTTTTACCGAAAACAACATTCAGAAGCAAATTGTCCCATCCTTAATGGATTACAACCTAACATTCAACACCTCTGCGGTGACAAGACTTTCAAAACCATCAGAAAATATGAAAACCTATGAGACAAGAAATAAAATTGGTTTAGGACTTTTTTTTCAAAAGATGTGTCGAGACTCAAAAGTGCCATGGACTTTTACCAAATTAATCTAACAACGGGTAGCCTAAATCTAACTAAACAAAAAAATATATCGTACTAGAAAACAAATCAGCATTTAGAAAGGACTCCTTACATCCCCTGATACGGCACCTGGTATAGAAATTCATTATCTGTGAACTAACAACGTACAAGTCTTGCAAGAAATATATTAAGCTCTCACATATTTTAGTCAACGATCAAAATAGAGGTATCGATGCAAACAGAGCAGGTTACAACATCCCAACGGAGCAAAAACATGATCTAAGTGATTGCCATAGCCTCAAAGAGAATCTCACCGGTTGTAGTCCATGAAAGTTTCATCTTTTCAAGTAAGTTTGTGGTATTTGGAAACTTACATGACTCTTGTTATATACAGGGTGTCCCACAGAAAACGAGCTACATGGAATATTTGATAGAGTAGAAGACTTACTTGTTTCTCAGCATGAAGGTGTCCCACCACATTATATCTTGCCAGTTAGATGGTGTCTGGATAATCCATTACCTGATAGATGCGTAGGAAGACGAGGTACTATCGAGTGGCCAGCAAGGTCGCCAGATGTGACCCCCTGGATTGTTTTCTATAGGAGCTTTTTAAGACCCGTGTGTTTGCTACTCTCCCAGAGTCGCTGGATCGCCTGAGACATGATATCCAAGTAGAATGTGACCGAGTTACTCAAGGTGTTTTTCCATTAAGTGCAATGCATTATGTCACTTCCTTGCAGGTGGTAGGGTTACACTAAAAAAAAGAGTAGCTAGCGCTGTGTTGATGAGGGTGCAATTTAATTAACCATTTGCAGGACCAAGTGTGTTCTCCTTCGAAAATCGTTTGACTTGTTTTTGCGATTTTCAAAATAGAGAGTATTTTGGGAATTATTCCAGGTGGCTTATTTTCGTTGGGACACCCTATACATAGTTCATCAGCAATTCTCAGATATAATATAATATAGTTCCAGCCTAAGTTCTTTTCTAATCCTGTAAACAGTGTTGGTTACAATATAATTGTGTTTTTGAGTTACCTCTTACAGCATTTTCATGTATGGATTATTTACACACTGGCTTTGACAAGAGACCCCGTATGTATGTTGCTGAATAACTTTTGAAAGCCGAACAAGAGTTCTTTTTTAATGTCCTTCTAAACAGTGTAGGTTACAATGTACCACTTTGAATGAATCCTCTCTTAGTGGGAAATTCTGGGTTGACTTCACATATTCTAATTTTGTTTTTGATTTACTTGTATCTGTTTTACAGTGTTTTAAGGTATAGATTATCTACACCTAGACTTTTTAAATATCTTTTGAAATACCAGGATCGTCAAGCAAGAGGTATTTGCTGAACTTTGGTAAGATTTACAATCTTGATTGGAGTCTCAAAGTATAAAGGATTTCACAGACGGGGTGAATAGATAGAGTAGGGTTTTTAGGGCTATTCTGCCTTGGTCTATGGGATTTACTTCCTAGCGTTTCGTCTGCAACTGCCGACGCTGATATCTCCTTGAATGCTTGAGGCGAATAAGACACCCAGTAGAGCACTGGTGTTTATAGGTGGCTGGTAGGTATAGCTGGCTTTGATTGTTCTGATGGTGATAGATTGGGAGGAGACTTTGCGTCTAACAGGTTGATTGGGTATCGCGAGTCGTAATGCAGGATACCCATTTTGATACCAAATCTGCACACGCCAATGAGAGCCCTCTATACACCCTGCTCCACCGCTCGAGGGTCCTATTAGTCTCGAGCAACTACATAACACCTTCATCCGCACCGCTGAAGATGTCTGGCGTTTTAAGTAAGTCCAAAAAATAGCCCGAAAAAACAGATTTCATCCTTTGAATTAAATTATTTGTTTGACCAACCTTGCTGAAGTCACTGCAGAATTCAGCTTGAATTTGCGTTAGAGCGAAACTTAATACACTTTATATGCTTATAGTGATCTTATTGAAATCTTTGTACACCATATTTAGGTTAAAGTGATAATCCACAGAATAATGAAGTGACGTCCTGTGCATTCAAACCTTTGACATATTTTGTTGTCACGATACGTCACGTGTATGAACGTAGGGTATCTTAGAGGTGTTATACCCAAATGTTCCAAGCTACAATGTCAATTTTCCCGACTACTTACGATGTTTTACAAACTTATCAATAGTTTTATTTCTCTTTTATTCTCCAAAACTTTGCCTCTAACGACCAATGCGAACAATGAATATGCCGTTTCGAAAGAAATATTAGATAACCGCATGAAGTTCTAACAAATTCTCCATATGGAGATAAAAACTTTAATCCAATTTTCCACTTGGCCAGCTTTAAACTTCTTTTCGTAGTTTCTTGACTTAAATTGTAATGTATTGTTCTATTATACAGACACAGATAATGCAATTGGTTTTGGAATTATAGAAAAAGCCATTCGTATTGTACTGCATCGTGTTTTACTGGAAACTAAATTGAGAATTTGGATGTGAGTTTTAGTACACTAGAGCATTGATTTGATCTGTGCGTTATTTATTCTGAACTTTCAGTTTAAAAAAATAGAAAAAAAGGTCAACCATCTTTCAAATTTTCTTTTGATTATCCGCAGCCGTGATATTATTCAAATTATTTTCGTCTACATCTTAGCAAATGTTTTCTTTTTGAAAGGGTTTAAATAACTGCCAGTAATCCTAAAGATGTCTGCTTGAAGGCGCTGTCTGGCGGTATGGTTAGATGACAGCGTAGCATATCGTTGACATCAAAACTTTAGACCCTAAACAAGAAGACGAAGAACTACTAATCAAAAGATTTTACAGATTATGGCACCAGGAAGATATTTAATACGTGAAGATCGATTAGAAAAGAATCATCAAGCAGAGAGATTACCCTACCAAAGGATTAAAAATGATCCCAAAAAGTAGGAACTGCAGAAACAAAAAGAAAAGGAAAGACAATTAAAAAAATAATAAGAAGAAGTAATAAAAACGGTCGACAAAATGACTCTTAGATAGTAACGAAAGATACGAAAGGTATAGAAAAAGAAAGCAATACAGCATAGGCAACCACATGCCCTTCGAAACGTTACTAATGTCCTCGTGACGCCACCTACTTGGAATGATGATGTTCACGGGCCAAAAGGGAATTTTTATAGATGAGTTATGGCTGTTAAAATTAAATAATTCCGAGCTAAAAAAAATATATTTAGTTAATAAAAATGATATAACAAAAAATAATCTAAAGACTTAATTAGCCCGTAACAAAATAAGATTACATAAGCTTCAAAAACTTACACCTAACAGTAAAGAAGAGCAAGTGATAGTTTCCCAATACACACAAAAAGAAAAACTACTGTTTGCAGAAATACTAAACAATAATTGAAAGAATATTATATTGCTCTACCAACTGAAGTGGAAAAATGGGTTATTAAAATAATTATATATATTCACCTTTGTGAAAATTTAGAAAAGTACGATTGCTGGAAACTATGAAATAATTTGGAGGAAAGTTAAACCTGGAACACTTTCTTCAACATGAAATGAACATAGTGCACCATCATTCTTGTTTGATTGGGGTTAAGTGGACTGTAGTTTTGAGGTTGGTCTATTTGGCTAAAAAACTAAATTGCCCTTCACCAGAAAACTCTTACCTTATCTACGAGTTAGATTTAGTAAAAGCCCGGGAAATCTGCAAGCCATGTTTTTGTCTGGTTTCCAGAGCTGGTAGCCGGCCTTAACCCTGTGTTTTTAGGCACAACTAGAGTGTCTATAATGAGATGTTGTGATGTTGCGCAATGCGCACTCACGAGGGGGTTTACAATAAATGCGTAATAGTTGCACACGCACTTTAGGTTTGTTCTAGCGAGCACATAGGGTAAAATTTTCCCTTAAGAGATTAGGCAGATCTGTCATCCTCGAAAGCTGGACAGGGAGTCTTCAGATGTAAACTGTACAAGAGTCAAACAGCGAGTGTCGGGAGTGTCCGACGGCATTGAGTTCTTCCAAGCAATTGAGTTCTTATATATAAAGGCTGTCTCTTTTAAATATAAAGACAGCGTGTTCTGAACAATTCAGATTTTAAGACAAAAAGGCGACTTTGACAGACAGGAGAAGCTATGTTTCATATGGACTTCAGTAAGTATTAATTAACAAACTAGGCAGCGGAGATTCAGGCATTCTAGGTGGTTTGCATCAACTGATAAGTAGGGTTGTAACTTACACAAAAGGAAAAATAGCAAGTGAATTAAAGACGATGTGCTATTGTTCTGTCACATAATTTATTACATACTCCTACAACTATGTGGGCTCATTTACAACTAATTTTGCACAACTTGCCATGCGAAGTGATAACCAATTCTGCATTTTTGGAGTGATTGGCTGGTCAGGCAATATTCAACAAATGGTATTCTATAAGTTAAGTACAATGTTGGATTAAAGTTTATTGTACTTATTGTTTTATCACGTCTCTCCCCTGGTCAAAAAAGTATCTACCCTGATTTTGATGACTCTGCCTTGTCCAACGTAATTACCTTGGACTTCTAGAAAGTAATCAAATTTGTATAAATTGATTTGCCCTTTTGTTAATGTGTATTCGCGAATATCCGAGGGTGAGGAAAAATCCGTATCCGTATACATTATTTATTATTTTTTTAAATCGTATTTGGTACATTTATATTGCAAACATTTATCGTAGTGAAGTGAGTACCATACCAATAGTACATAACTCAAAGGTACTAGATCAACTATCTTTATAATGCGATCTATCTAATGAGCTTATTAAATTGATGATATATTTAAACATTTTTTATAGGAAGTTTTTATAAAATATTATTTATAATATATTTGAGATATATTGGGTTAAATCCTCGTCTTAAGCTTAATAAAATAATGAGAAATTTCAGTATTCTAGATCACGTTTACAATGAGAAAAAAAAAACAAAACATAAATCTTCGTAATATTTCAAATTCTAATCAAGTAAATTAATACTTCATGACACCTAAAGTGTTGACAGTAGGTTCAAAAGACAGTGATAATTAGAGAAACATAAAAAAGTTAAAAGTCATAGAAAATTAAGTAATGGTAAATTGTATTTCAAGAAGAGCAACTTGACAGCTTTGTCCCCCAAACGGCTGTGGCTGATAAATAATTCCTGCTGCACTAAAAAATTGCTCACTTGGAACGCTTGTCGCCGGTGATGATAAATATGTGGGAACGATGTGACTTGAGACCTCTAAATGACTATTTATCAGTCTATAACTCTCACACTAAAATGTCTTTGGTAATGAGAGAGTTAATTCTTATAGAGGTCAATAACTATTGTCCATGACAGATTGTCTCTTTCCAAAGGTTTGTGTGCAATATTTACCGCCGAGTATTCTAACAAGTTAAGATCCATATCCGCGAATATATAATTTTAATGATCCGGCACATCACTAATGTGTACATAAAAAGAGCTAAAATCGTAATATTTTGTTGAAACTTAAAAATTTTTCCTTGGCCTCATTCTCTATGAAAACAACACCTTTTCTGAGAATGACCTACTTTGATCTTTGACGGTAATCACTTTTTTTTTTTGTTCTGCAAACTTTATGCTAAAATGTTGTGATTGTTTATCTTTAGAATTGTTATAAGACACGACGTATCTCAGTTGTCAGAACGAATTTAAAAATTACCCCCCTTTCCAAACCGTTAGAAAGGAAACAGGGATAAATGTAATATTCTTTGATTTATCGTGCCGGTATTTCCTTTGAAATATAAATTAGCTTCCTAATTATAGTCGAAAGACGGGCGGAAGAAGCTAAGACGGAAAACTCTCAGGAAATATGAAGTATTTTATTTATAACAGCAATTTATATTGCGTCGAGAGAAGTCAAGCGGGCTCTGAAACAACAAAACGTTAAAAAGCCTCAAAGCGAAAAGCCATTATATCTAAAGCCTTCGGGGCGGACCCAATAAATACAAAGTAATGTTTTCTTCTCACGTAACTAATCTATGTGAACAGGAAGACCAATAACTGCCAACTCATCAATTCAATATATCGTTTGAAGGTATTCGGAAAAGATTTGCTATTAAATATGCAACTCCGATACACGACCGGGGGAATTTCAATTTGGCGAAGTGATTTTCGCAAGGCGTTTATTTTCTGGTTCTTCCTGTTTGCGTTAGGGTGTTCGATTTCTAATTTGATTTTGGATAATTTGTTACGGGATGTATGAGGAAGTCGGAAACAACGAATTTCGGGATCCTAAAACTACAATAAAGACACAAACAGGACTACTAAGAACATTTTAACCTTTTGCTAATCTTAGAAGAGCTATAGAGTAAAAAAAATAATTTGTTCAAGTGCGAGTTGGACGCGCATACTAAGTGTTCGGTACCACCTTCAAGATTCTAATATTCCAGTTTCAGACAAGCAGGGAATGAGTGTATTTTCTTATATTTACCCTTATATCTTTTAAAGGAAGCGTTTTAAATTTATAAAAAATATACACTTTGATTTTCCACGCATAGACTTTTTATTTTATCTGCTTAAGGATTCGCTTGATTTTTATCAGAATACATATGTATTTAATTTTCTAATTTGGCCCCCAAAAAGTAACATTAGAGTTTTATTTTACTAATAAACTTTCAGAGATGCTTTTTATAATCTAGTTTTGAGGCTCTGTAGATTGGAAGAAAAAGGGCAAAATAGGTCAAAGTTTAAATTATAAATTATTAAATCTGTTATTCCAATTATTTAAAAATACATATAAAATATATTTTTCAAAATTTAAATAGTGTAGTTTCTAAAGTGGGAATTAAGTCGATGTTTAATATTTTTGTTAATATCTTTTATACAAATGATTTAAAAATATGATATATTTGTAATTCACATAATGAGCCTTTTATCCGATATATTACATGATGCGTTTGAAAATTGAATCTTTATTTTCCATTTAATTGTATAATTTGTCCTTAAAATTACTATGGGGTTTTTCTAATAATTTATTTTCCATTTAATTGGCCCCCAAATAATAGAATTAGGGATTTTTTTCATATTTTTCCTATAAACAAAAAAATTGAGGTCTTAGAGTTTGGGGAATAACGGGGAGAATGGGTAATTTTTTTAAAATATTTTTTAATATATTTTAAAATATTGATTTAAAAAAAATTAAAAAAAAAAATTTGTGTTCGTCATAATGAGCCCTGCGATTTGATATATAATTTTCTATTTAATTCTATAATTTGTCCCCCAAAATAAATATTAGTAGTTTCTCCTTATTTTTCCAGTAAAGTTCAGGTGAGGGGCTATACCTCCATTATTTTTCTAAATTTTCCAGCTTACAGTTTTGGAGATTAGGGAGGAATGGGTAATTTTTTTTATATTTTTGTTAATATCTTTTAATTAATTTATTTTTAAAATGTGAAAAAAATATATTTGTTTTCTTCATCATGAGCCCTTTCATTTGATATATAACATGATGGGTTAGAAACAATTTTAATATTATATTTTCCATTTAATTCTGTAATTTGCCCCCCAAAATTAAAAGAGGTTTCTCCTTATTTTTCCAGTAAATTTCAGGTCAGAACCTATAAAACTATTTTTTTTCAAAACTTTACGTTTTATAGTTTTGGAGATAAGGGGGGGATGGGTAAATTTTGGTATATTTTCGTTAATATCTTTTTAATTATATTTTTTTAAATATGAAAAAAATATATTTGTGTTCCTCAGAATGAGACCTTTTATTTGATATATTACATGATGAGTTTGAATTTTTTTTATTTTTAAATTTTTATTTAATTCTATAATTTGCCCCCCAAAATTAATTAATTAATTATTTATGCTTATTTTTCCTGTAAAGTTCGGGCAACGTTCTATATTTTCTATTTTTTTCAAAATTTTAGGTTCAGTAGTTTCGGAGATTAGGGAGGAAACGGTCGATTTTTTTAGTTTTTCCCCCCAGAAGTACCCCAAAAATCAAAATTTATTCTTTTGCGATATGTGCTCCTGATCAGGTCACCAACTTATAGCTTCATACCAAATTTCAACCTCTTCCGTCCAGTAGTTTAGGAGAAAATTGCTGTGATGTGATAGAGGCAGAAATCCTGAGTGATATTATAAGAGTATCCGTATATTGTATATACGGAACCCTAAAACGTAAGAAATTGTTCCTAAAAAATAAACGATCTTTTAAAAACGTAAACTAGAAAGTAAATAAACAAGATCAAATAAAAATTTAAATAACCCTCGACACATAAAACCTCTAAAAAGTAACAGATACTCAATTTTTGGACTTGTTGCGTTTGAAATTTTATACTTGAGACTAGTACTCATATTTGCGCACCTCCTCGACTTGCTAACTCTAACACACAAAAATAATCATCAAAATCCG